>CM050170.1:138563676-138668676 GCA_027410445.1 Discoglossus pictus | reverse complement strand
AAAGTTGTGCTTTATTTTATTGCTTTCCGAACCCGTTTTGCCCAGTATCAAATCTAGTTATTAAAAGTGGCATTGTGTTTTTATTTTTTATCTTTAAGACCTTTTTTATATTTTAAAGGGGCACTATATTAATATTAAAGCTGTAATATTTTTGGGTACAGTGAAATATTTTCATGTTTATTTTGAAAAATAAACTATTTATAACCATTTATTTTTAATTAATTAATTAATTCTTCCCCTTCCTACAGTGCTGCGGGATATTAACGAGCGAGGTCGGGACCTGGAGCAGATTCTCACCCAGTACATCACTTTTGTGAAGCCGGCCTTTGAGGAGTTCTGCTTGCCTGTTAGTGATCTGTTTTAAGCTCCCCCCACTGTTCACCTCTTGTTCTGTCTAATCCGCACCCCACTTACAAATGGGAGGGCAACAAAGGGAATGTGTGGGGAGTGGGATGTTGGTGAGCCCCCTGTTGCTCATTATACATTTGATAGCCCAACTCTATTCAGGGGCAGTATGTTGGAGGATGTCTATAGCTAATGGCTCTTGCGAAAGTAAGTTCATCTTTATTTGATTTTTAGTAGAAAAATAGAAAAAATATGTATTGGTCCTAAAAACAAAGTGTAGTATGTTTTTATACCTTTTTTAGATTTACCATTTAGGGTATTTATAAGCTTTGCAAAATTAGATAAACACCTTAAATAAAAGCCTCGGTAACGTCTATCAAGACTATTCCAGCTGATCTTAAGGTGTTTGCTAAAACAACTAATTTTTTCCCCCGGGTGATTCATTTCTACTCGTTTTGGGCTTAGTCATATTCGTTTCGTTAAGTCTCCCATTTGTTTTAAATAAAATAAAAAATATTTTTTTTTAATCTGTAATTGCTCTACTAATGGACTGATAAATGTTCTGATAGACAGTAATTTAATTTAAAAATGAATGGCTTAGAGCTTCATGTAGGTCCTGATACATTTTACTGGGTCTCTTTGGCTTATCTTTAGACTTGCTGCATAAATTAGATGAACCACCTGATTGTTCACTTGTGACCCTTACCAATTGGTCTTCACTGTAAATCGTCATGCTAACGAATATATATTTTTTAAATGTGAAGTGGAAATCCACAGACTACATTTGAAGGGATTTTAGCAGTCCAATCAGATCCGCTTATTTGTCATAAAATTACTTATTTCAGCACGGCTCTGTATTTATCTTTAATGAATTCTGATTCTTTCGTAAGAAAAGCTGTGCTCTGGTTGGCTGAGCTAGTGGTGATGTCACTAGCTGCCCCTCAATGCATTCTGGGACGGGTCTTTTTTTTTTTTTTATACATCTTTTGATCTACCCTTTGACCTATTTTCCATATAGTTCTTCCCTCAGCTGAGTCAGCCAGTAAAGCGTAGCTCAGCCAACTTGGCGAGCGTTGGGCACGTCCTGTTTGTACATACCCTGTGGTCTACGTGCCAGAGCCAACAGATGCTCTTCCATGAGTAGCAGGCAGAGAATGTTAGTATGGCAGCACGTACTAAAAAAAAAAAATCACTCTAATAGCCGGTCTTTTCTGATTGCTCTGCAGACCAAGAAATATGCTGACGTGATCATTCCTAGAGGGGCGGACAATCTGGGTGAGTAAGCAGAGTGGGAAATGGTCACTCTACAGTGCAGCCTTGATACACACAGCTTGCCATTCATTAGTCTGGACACCTGTCGCTATCATCAAATTGAGCGTGTCAGACACCCCTACGTGCTACTGTACAATTAACCCTTTTGGTGTTCCGAAACTGGTAAAATAAAAAGTAACTTTCCTTTAAAGGGAAATTGAAGGTTCCTGGATGTTACTAGGTAAATAATATCCCTGTATAACTATTTACTTTTATGTACTTTTTATTTTATTAAGAACTGCTTATAATCCAACAAATATTCTATGTATGGCTCTGCCTTCTGCAGCGTATAAGTTTATAAGCACTTCCTAATAAAATAAAGTACATAAAAGTAAATGGATACATAGGGATATTTTTACATACATACATACATACATACATACATATTTAAGGTGACCGTGACTTGTTTATGGCACTGGAAGAGCTGCTTGCATTTTTTTTTTTACCTTAACATATTTGAATCTCATTTGCAAGCCACTACCCAGAATCCACAGCAGCAATGAAAACTCTTCACTAGGAAGTCCTATGGGAAAAGCAAGTCTTCTTTGCTTTTCTTTCCTTACCATAACAATAAGACACAGAAAAGGTCCCAAGTCTGGTATCATGGAAGAATACATTTAAAAAAGGATAACAATATTAATTTAGTACAAATGATAGTGGCTTCAGTAGAACTAATGGAGCTTTCATTAGTTTGACAAAATAAACACAGGCATTCCAAGTGGTTTTGCAATTATCAAGTTTAGGTAATCAAAAAACTACATAGAAAACAAACCACACTGGAACTATAAACAGACAGATTGAATAATACCAATAAAGTATCATAGAAACGTGTTGTATATGCCTTTCGATTACCAGTGAATTGAGAGAAAGTGTAAATGCGATCTCATCACCAAGCCAGCTGAATGCTTTTTTTTCTTTATCCAATGTACATCCAGTTGGATGGGAATAGACACATGCTGTTGCCATTCAGACATCCACAAGTCTCACTGGCCCTCTGCTTACTGTAACCGGTCAGGACTGAGGAGGAAAAATAATCCCACAGTATAGACCACTTTATTTTATACAAAAATCCCTTTTGTAATATATAAAATGTATCTTTTGCATGATGTGAATGTTTGGACTACAGTGGTCCTTTAAGTGTTCTACTTGTAGGGACTTGGCTAAAGTGCCTACTCTAATAATACATTATTTAAACTAAAATCAAAACCTTTTTATTTATTTTTTTTATTTTCTAAAGCTTTGAATACTTTGCATTCTCTGGATACTTGCAATGTGATGCAATGTGCAGTACTTGTTCCCCCTCCAGGCTGTTGTGCTAAATATTTTGTCTCTTCGGCATCTGAGTCTGCAGCAGCTCACAGACTAGCAATGGCTGCACTAAAGATAGAAAATCAAATCTGAGGGCTCTTAGCAGGTCAGGATTTCAGGTCCTATGCATTAGATTGAAACTCCCTTATTTATATAAATCCCTAGAACTAGGTTAAATGTATCCTCAGTGTAATTGTGATACAAAATATGCACTTAACTTACTAAAGGAGATTCCTAGAAGAAAGTCCCCTTCTAGAGCTCTTGTCTGTCTTTCTGTTTTCTCTCATGTAGGGTGCCATGTTTCACAGCTGTGATTTAAAGCCATGCCAGAGGAGCAGGCACTTCACACCTGGTGTTTCATGAGGCTCAGACGCATGTCTGCTTGTTGGCAGCATGATATGGTGATCGTGTGAAGCTCATTTGCTGTGGGTGTGGTTTTAGGTTGTAGATGTGCTTCATGTCAGTTCTCATGAGAGAGAACAGGAATATAGAGAGACTCTAGAAGGTGAGCAGGAAGTAGATTGTAAATTTTATCGCAGTTGCATTGAGGAGCATAAAATTCGCAAGCTAGAGGCCTGCACAAAATGAATGTTTATTTTACTTGCATGGATATGCTCTTAAGTACATAATATAAAATTGAGGCTCCAAGTTAATTTGCAGACATATATTTGCATACTTTGTGTATCTTGACCTTTTTTATAAAGCACTCACATGGTTTGTGTGATTTCTTTTCTAGTGAACTTGGCGTTTTTTTTTTTTTATGTAGGTTAAAAAGAAGCCCCTATTATATCACTAGAGATTTATACATGAGCCTAGCAGAACCCTCCTGTTGGGACAGGAAATGCTTGGTGTCCCACTGATTGCCTACATTCCCCTCTTGCTTGTTTTGGCTTCCTGTTGTCTTGTTGGGGGCCGCTGTCCTGGCTGCCAGCCAGAGGCCGTGGGACGTGGGCCGGAGAGATACAATAACCGCTAAGCTTCTAACTCATCCAGGCCTGTTTAGTTTCCAGCCCAGCCACAGTTGGGCCTTGTCTCTTGCGTCTGACCTTGGCAATCTTCAGAGCCACAAACAATACCCCTCTCACTGCCCTTGTTGTATAAATAGGACGGTGGGTGAGATCTGCTCTGATCCGAGGCTCCTTCCCAAGGAATGCGCTGAAGCATAAACTTATTTAACTTTTTCTTTTTTTCTCCCTAGTGACTTTCATATTTAAAGGGACACTGAATTCCCTAGTTTTATATTATGCATTTGTTTGGCAAAAAAGAAACATTAAGGAACCACTGAAGTATAACACTTAGCAGTTTTGAAGAAATTGATAACAAATGGTTTTTATATAGATTAAAATAAATAAATAATTACACAGACTCTGTATGGCTGAATGGGCACTATAGTGTCTTAGCCTATCGGGGGGGACAAGTCTCATCAGAATGTTGCTGAGATGATCACTGATTGGTTAGTATGAGACACATTACAGCAGAGTCTGTGTATGCATATGCGGCCATGTTCAGACCCAAGCAGCAGTTTAGTCCGTAAAAACAGATCATATAAGCACATTTCAATAAAATAAAGTACAAAAAAGTAAACCGGTACACAGGGATATTATATACCTAGTAACATTCAGAAAACTTGCATATCCATTTTTTTTTTTTTTTTTTTATGTCAAGTGTCCTTATTTCATATAGACTTGGAGTGACGACTCAACCTCTGATTTAATGCAACTCCGTAGAAATCAAGTCTTCTCTCCATATCTTGCAAAACCCAAAATTTCCTTCCATGTTTTTATTTGACTGACAGTAGGGTAAAGTCACCAGTTATCCATATGGGCACCTATGGCTTCGCAGCCTCTAAATTCCAGAACTACATAGGATAAATTATATGTAGCTTTCTATGACCCATATACAGTCCAGGTGCCACCTTGTATTTGGGCTCCAGAATAATGTTCTCACTTTCTAAATAATATTTTGCCCAACTGTTCAAAATAAAATATTGTAAATATCTGATACCATCTGATCTACTTCTGTTTCTTTCTCATAGTTGCCATCAACTTGATCGTTCAACACATTCAGGATATTTTAAATGGGGGTTTGACGAAGAGGCAGAGCAACGGTTATATGAACGGTTACACCAGCCCCAGGAGCAGACACTCCTCGGAGTCCAACAGCAACAGTCGGCCTCACTAAAGTGCCACCGATCCAACTGTGGGATCTGTATATACTGTCTACCAATACATTGTATATACCGTGCCCCTTCTCTCTTGGAGAGACCTTGCTGGGGGCTTTGTCTGCAGGAGCGTCATTGCCTTGATTGCCCAAGAAAATAAAATAGTGCCAAGTGCGGTCTGGGAGATGGGTTTCTTGATGACGAACCAAACTAATTTCCATTGGGACTTTGCCGGCCTATAAGGCTATGAATTGGTTAAAGAAAAATCCACGGACCACTACGCCAATGCATTTTTTTTTTCTCTCTCTTTTTTTTGTGTTTTTTTTTTTTTTTTTTCTACTCCTGATTGGACTGGGGAACCGGGCGTTGGGTGGGAAAGTGGGAGGGAAACGGGCAAAAGGGGAGGGTAATAAACAACAAAACTTGAACACAGTGACTACTGTAAGAATGAAATCCAAACTCTCATCTTGGAATCCATGATATATAAATATATTATATATATGATATATCTATATTTTTGTCTAAATGTACAATTCTGTAAAATGACTTACCACACAAGTATTTTACACACTTTTGGTATTCTAAGGGTTCTTTATAAGGGTAATGTCTGTAGGACCTAAAACTGGATGGGGGCACCAAGACTGGAACTTCACTAGGCTGTCTGTCTTGAGCTAAGATCTTTGGTGTATACTCTGTTCTGGGGCAAAGGATATTAGTTGGTTGAGTGGGGCCTCCCCTTTAAGACCAAACTTATCACTTTCTCTGTCAGAATGGACAATAACATTCCCGGTAGGAAAATGATAATTTCAAGGGTGTACAAAGCTCCCTGGGATAAAAGTAAAATGGCTGCCATGTGTTTTAACAGCGCATAAAATGTTCTTTAAAAAAGAAAAATCTGCTTGCAAAGCAAGGCTATGTCTTTAAAATGTATTTTTGACAGCCATTTAAGCCAAATCATACTGGAAATCCCCTTGCAGCCTATTTAAATATTTTTAATTTTTTTCTATCACTAGCAGGTAGTTTAATGCCGGAGGTAAATAACTTTTTTTTTTTTTCTGAAATATTAATGCTGATCTAAAGCCTTGGCTATCTGATGATGGCAAAATCATTACCTCCCACTTCATTGACTGACGCAGGTCTAAAGGTGTGCGGGTTACACTTTACCACTTGACATGTCCAAAGCAGCTGGCTACCAAGAAAACAAATTAATTAAAATGCTTAAAAAATGCAACAGCGTGTCTATTTTATTTTGCTTCAATTTAGTCTCTGATTTTATTATTTCAAACTCGGTTTATGAGCCTGATTTGGCAATATAATGGTTAAACTGACATTTTTTGATTACAGTTTCCAGTATAAGGGACCGTGCATGCGCAGGTATGTAACTAATATTGGCCTCGGAATTGGCTTCCGGATTCTTTTTAAAACTTAAAACTTTTATTGTACGTTCAAATACAATACGAGAGCCCTGGTATCTGATAGCAGAAATCATTCATAGTTGACACTTTATCAAAGGCAACCAACTTGGGCTTCTTGCTTGTCACCCCCCTCTTGTATTCATTTTTTCCCCCTCACACTACAGTGCCCTCTGGCTTGGTTATATTGTTGACCTTCTGCTCCTTTTTTTCTCTCTCAAGAGTTCTCTTATTTTGTCTCCCTGTTCCCCTTTTACATGACTATGCTACTATATCTCCATCTCCACTATATACTACTATATATCTCCATCCACATCTCTCCATATAGGACATTACGCAGACCTATGGAAACTGCTTGTGTTGGTGCAACTGCTAGTAGGGGAGTTGCTGCATAATTATTCACGTGGTAAAACATGAGACTAGGTGGGCTCTTTAATTATACCTGACATGATCGCTCTATGTGCCTTTTTTGGGGGGGTTTAAAAAGGAATTAATGCAGAAAAATGTTTTACAGAGTTAAAATACATTTATATGTAATTTTAATGTTGTAGTGTGGGCAACCATATATTTGGGTTAACCTGGTTTGCTGTCTGAGAAGGAAGCTTCAATGTCCCCCCCCCTACCAAAATGACGAAAAAGCTGCACATTACTATCCTTTATTAATTGCCAGCATATTCCTTATCGCTGAATACAGGGGATACACTGAGTACGTGGGACAAGTCACATACAGGTACAAAAGGTGAAGAGGGCTTTGCTGTTGCAAGAGTTTACAATCCAAGTAGATTAACGGTATTGGAAATGGCTGGTTAAGTATATATGAGCCATTAAAGATGGATTGTCATGGGGGAAGTCTAGTAAGTGGAAGGTCGGTTAGCTGTGAGTTGTAGTAGTTTGTGAGAAATAAGTATGAATAAAAATTTTTTTTTTTTGCACGTGCAGTTGACAGATTTTGGTAAGAGATTGGCTATGGGGAGAGAAACCATGCAGGGTTTTCAACTGTAAAGGTGGTGTCTGGAACTGGGCTGGTGGTAGAGGGTGGGATTATTTAGAGCTTTGGGTTTGACAGGTTTAGGTTGTGGGATGCCATCGAGAATGAGATGTTCGTAATATGACTTGGTAGGGAAGAAGATAGGTCAGTAGATGTAGATTTGCATATCGTCAACAGAGATGATACTGGCACCCAAGAGAGTTTATTAGTTTGCCAAGGAAGGCAGTGTAGGTAGACTCAAGCAAGGGACTTAATATGGAGCCTTTGGGTACAACAACAGGAAGTGGTAATGGTGATGAATTCTATCCAAGTAGGAAATCCTAAAATAAAAAATTGGAATTAGCAGACAGTAGTGTCACAGTGGCCATGGGAGCTGAATGTCTAGAGTAGAACTCAATGGTCATCTGTCTTAAAGGTAGCTGAAGGGTCCAGGAATAGAAGTAGGAAATGGCATCCTTATACTTTGGAGGCCATTAACCACTTTCGTATGTGCTGTCTTAGATTGTTGAACATCGAAATCCGATTGTAGAGTGTCAAGTAAGGATTTTTGATGAAAAGTTGTTTGAAGACCAAAGGAAGCAAATGTTTAGTAGTTGGAGAGCTTGGATGTATCACGAGAAGTCTTTAGGAATCGGGCGAATAAATAACTAGAGTGAGGGAAATGTGCCAGTTGTGAGGGGAACATTGAAGAGTTGAGTTAGTAGAGCGAAAGGAGATTGGGTATTAAAGGATAAGTTGTTGGATAAGAAGTTAGAGGAGTGAAACCACTCCCCCCTCCATGACTGGGGTGAAGAGGCTTAGTCATAAGTGGAGAGACAGAAGTGTAGTGTAAAGCAATCTCTCTTCTGATTGAATCCATCTTATTTGATTTTTAATTTTTTTTTTTTTTTGCAATGTCTTGGGTTGAACAGGTGGTGGTGGGAAGAGCTGGAGGTGGGCATAGTGGAGGTTATTGAATGTTGACAACAGGCAGCTGGGGTTGGATGACTGTGAACATACACAATGGGGAAATATGTTTTATTTGGAAAAGTGAAGGGCAGCATTGTAAGCTGGAAGAAGGAATTTGTAGTGGAGGAAGCCTCCAGGAGTGTGTGATTTCCTCGAGTGGTGTTAAGTCAGGCCTGGAATAATTTAGAGTGTTATTTTATATTAATATGTAATGTAGTCTATATTTAAACTTGAATACTGTATTCTTATATTTACAGTATGCTATTGAGACAAACTACACTGTTAGAAAAATATTTTTCTAAGTGTGTGTGTGTGTGTGTATAATATATATATATTATATATTACTATGTAATATATAATATATATATATATATATATATATTACATAGTAATTAAAGTTGAAAGACTTTCAGTCCATCAAGTTCAACCTTTTAAGATCTGCTCTGATCTGCAATATGCAGATTTAATATGAATTAATTAGTTAATTATTAATAAAATTTAATTTATTTTTTATTATTAATTCAGAGGAAGGCAAAGAGAAAAAACAAAACAAAGTGAGACTTAGCCAATCGTCTCAAAGGGGGAAAAAAAAAATGAATTCCTTCTTGACCCCAGATACTGGCGATCGGATTTCTCCCTGGATCAATATGGTCTCTCTAATTATCCATGATAACACTTAATTCCCTTTTAAATTAGAAATAAATCCAGTCCCCTTTTTAAAGTTATCTATCGAATCCGCTGTCACCACCTCCTCTGGGAGAGAATTCCACAGACCCTGGATGTATTTATATAAGGTAATCATATCTCCTCAGACGCCTTTTTTTTCTAGGGAAAATAAGCTTAATTTTGGTTAGGATTTCTTCATAACTTAGCACCTTTGAGCACGGTTACCTATGTGGTTGTCCACAAGCACTTCCAAGTCCCTTTCAATATCTGATACACCTAGATTTGCTCCATTAAGATTATAAATTGCATGGCTATTTTTCCTTCCCAGATGCATAACTTTACATTTATTCATATTAAATCTCATCTGCCATTTAGAAGCCCATTCCTCAATTTTATGTAAATCCCTTTTGAAGGGAAAGCACATCATTATCTGATTTAATTACCTTTCACAACTTTGTGTCATCAGCGAAAATGGAGACACCACACTCCAATCCCACCTCTAAATCATTAATAAATATGTTAAAAGGAGAGGACCTAATACTGAACCCTGAGGAACGCCACTTACCACATTAATCCAATCGGAGTATTTTCTATTTACAACAACCCCTTTGCTTCCTGTCTTTTAGCCAGCTCTCAATCCATGAGCAGATATTTAATGAAATTCCTGTATCCCTTAGTTTGCACAATAGTCTCCCATGTGGCACAGTATCAAAAGCCTTTGCAAAATCTAAAAAGACTACATCCACTGAGTTGCCTTGATCCAGGTTCCTACTAACCTCTGCATAGAAACTAATTTGTTTGACATGAGCTATCCCTCATAAATCCATGTTGACTCCTATTTATAATCCTGTTCAAATAGACATATTCTTGTATATTAACCCTTCTAAAGGCTTCCCCACTACAGAAGTGAGGCTCACTGGTCTATAATTCCCCGGATTTGCTCTTGCTCCCTTTTTTAAATATAGGTATCACAACTGCTTTTCTCCAGTCATTTGGTATAGACCCTGTGTTAAGTGAATCTTGAAAAAATAGATATAATGGTTTGGCTATTACAGAACCCAGCTCCCTCAGTACCCTTGGATGTAATCCATCAGGACCTGGGGCTTTATTAACATTTATTTTTTCCAACCTCTTTTGGATTACTTCCTGCATTAACCAATTCGTCAAAGGTAGTGTAGCCCCATTATGTTGCTGTTAACCTCTGGTACCTCCCTTGTGTATACCAAAGAAAATAACCTATTTAGCTCATCTGCCTTTTCCTGGTCACTAATTATCAGACAGCCTGTTTCACATTGTAATGTTCCTATAGCTTCCTTCCTCGCCTTCTTCCTATTAATATACTTTAAAAAATATTTTAGGGTTAGTCTTACTCTCTTTCGCAATTTATTTTTCATTTTCTATTTTAGCCAGTCTAATTGCGCTTTTGCAAGCCTTGTTGATTTCCTTGTATTCCTGTAAGGCAGTCTCTGTCCCCTCTTGTTTGTATAGTTTAAATGCCTGTTTTTTACTCCGTATCTTGATCTTTAAATCATTGTTAAGCCACATTGGATGTGATTTACTCCTTTTACTTTTATTCCCACACGGTATATGCCGATGTGTATGTATATTTAGTAAGGATTTAAATGTTGTCCATTTTTTATGTTCAGTATTTTTACCTGCCAGTTCTCTGTCCCAGTCTATACTTTGTATTGCTGCCCTTAGACCGTTAAAATCTGCCCTTTTAAAATTAAGAGTTTTTGTTGGCCCCTTAAAATGTTTTTTTTTTAATTCAATCTCAAATGAGACTGTGTTGTGATCACTGTTTCCCAAAGTTTGCCCTATTTCAACATTTGATACTATATCAATAATATTTGCTAAATCTAAGATGGCTTCATTTCTAGTAGGCTATTGTAAAACCTGGGTTGGATAATGATCCCCGAGTGTACTCAAGAACCTGCTCCCCTTAGATGAACTGCTGGTCTCATTTATCCAGTTTATTTCAGGGTAATTAAAATCTCACATTATTAGAACTTGCCCGTGCGTAGCTGCATTTCCAATCTGTAACAATAATTGCATTTCCTCACTTTTAGCTATATTTGGGGGTTTATAGCATACTCCTACTAATATTCTTTTGGAACTTGCTGCTCCGCTTTTTAACTCTAGCCACAAACATTCAACTTTATCACTAGGTCCACCATAAATATCTTCTCTGACTATAGGCCTAAATTCAGGCTTAACAAACAGACAAATCCCTCCTCCTCATTTACCATTGCCCCTATAATTCCTAAATAGGTTATAACCATCCAGATTAACAGTCCAGTCATGAGATTCATCCCACCACGTTTCGGTAATGCCTATTAAATCCCATTTTTCATTAATTGCTAATAATTCTAACTCTCCCATTTTTCCTGGCAAGCTTCTGGTATTAGCAAACATACACCTTATGTTATTAGACTAGTTATGAAGTGCCTGCCACTGAACTTGAATTACTTGGTACTACCTCCCTATTGACTATACTACCCCTCCCCATCTCCTCCCCTATGAGTTGTTAATTAGTCCCGTATACCCTCTACACTTTCTACCCCATTACTTATATCTAGTCCCACCCTCCCACCTACTAGTTGTTAATTTGTCCCGTATACCCTCTACACTTTCTACCCCATTACTTATATCTAGTCCCACCCCCCACCTACTAGTTTAAAAACTCCTCCAGCCTTTCTACCATCCTATCCCCTAGTACAAAAATTTCCTCATCATTAAGGTGCAATCCATCCCTGCTGTAGAGCTTGTACCGAAGTGAGAAGTGAGCCCAGTTCTCAAAAAACCTAACACCTCCTTAGTGCATCACATCTTTAGCCACGCATTAACCTCCCTAAGCTCCTTCTGCCTCCCTGGGCTAGCACGTGGCACTGGTATTATCTCAGAAAATACTACCTTGGAGGTCCTTGCCTTCAGCTTATTACCTAGTTCTCTAAAATCATTCTTTAGTAAAATAATTTGTTTATTAGACACTGTTTGTGCCTAAGGATTCCATGTTTCTCTTCAACAATTCCTGCCAGCGTGGGGATTGAGTGGGTGTGTTCTGCTAATTTTTATTATCTATACTGTTGTGGGCAAAGAAAAATTTGTTGTCTCGTAATTCAGATAATATTTCAATAACTGATGTGAGAGGAAACTTTTAACCTTTTGTCTGCACCATAGGAATGTGGCCGCTAAAACTGCCAACACTTTCAGCAAGACTAATTGGAAGTGCATTAGTATCCATAATGGAAAAGCTAATTGTGTCTCTTTAAAGGAAGACTGAGGTGATTTTTTCTTCTATATTTTTTGTTGAAAAACTAAACTTGGTAATGGGAAAAAATGTTTTTAGAAAATAAATAACAAACAACTTTTATTTCTTTGACTATTCTACACAATTATACTTTACTGTGTGGTTCCATCTTCTTTTCTAAATGGATTCTGCTGCTACTTTCTCAAGACGGTGTGACCTTGTACAAAGACTTTTTCACAAGTTTGGAGAGACTGTATAATATATAAGTTTTTTTTAAATCTTATGTATGGTAATTAATTATATGACTAGTTTCACCAATAAATATGTCTTTTGGCTTATCATGAAAGCCTTTTCTCTGTCCCTTTAAGTGTGGGTCTTTGGCAGACGTTCCCACACGCACTGATGATGTCATAGGCTGAATACTAGTGAGCTTATCAGCAGCTGGGGCTAAGTGATTGGGTTCGGGTGGATGCCAGGGCTGTAACTGGCACCTCTGTTGGCACAGGTTGGGCTTCATTTGTACTGTAAGGAGCAAGATGGCCGTATAAGTGAAAGTACTGCCACCTTTTTATAATTTTTTTTTTACATTCAAAACAGGTGTGTAATTTTTAAACCGATAATGTACTATCAGACATTTCAAAAAGTAGTTTACAAAATATATATATTTTTTAATATTTACAATCGGTTAAGGAAATATACTAAACTGGAAAAGCAGCTTTGCAACAAGACTAATTTATTATGGAGCTCTATGGAAAAATCTATTACTCCCTCTAGTGGCTATACCCGATGCAACTACAAATAAATCTGAAGGCAGTCTTGACAGTGTAGTTTGCATAGGACATGAAGGACTTTTTTATTTTATTTTTAATGACCCTTTGTGTGTGTGTGTAATTCAGTCGTTTCCAACTCTCTGTGACCTCATGGACTGTAACACACCAGGCACATCTTTATGTCCATGGTCATGCTGATCCAGCTGGTATTTATGGCAGAGATACTGGAGTGGGTTGCCAGTTCCTCCTCCAGTGTGCCAGCTTTGAAGACCAAAGGAAGCAAAGAAATAGTGATTTTATTGATAGCCAGTTACTTAATTAATGTAGTTTTTAACACTCATGTACCTGCTGTGTCGTCATTTTTTTTTCTTCAAGCCTGTAACTCTGAAGCCTTTCGGAGCCTCTCCCCTGTGCTACTTTATGGGCCTGGCAATGAGCGGCTTTGCTGCTCATTGCAGGCCTCGGCAAACCCGCAACTTGCGAGAACCGCGCATGCGCAAGCCTGTAACTTTTAGCATAGCATTGCCGACAAACTCGCAATTACGACAACTATATATATGATATACAAAACATTTTGTTTTTCCTATGTGGTATTTGTATAAAGTAAGTATGTGAACATTATTCTAGCATAGAGAAAAAAATCTATACATTTTGCTTAAAAATTACCATAATCCCTCATTTATTGATTTTTACATCTGTAAGATAATTCTGAATGTCTGAAGTTTGTTCCATTATCCGCAGGCGTCAGTAGAATGGACGATATATGTTTGCGTCCTAGTGCTCTACCACCACCTGGTGGGTATTTAGGGCCATTGCAGTCTTTGATCTCGCTTCATTTACACAGGTCCAATCAGTGGTTCTCATCAGCTGCTCCCTGAGACCTTATCTGCTGGTCCTCCGGAACAAAGAGGGACGAGGAGAGCCTAAAAACATGAAACCTTAAACATATCACTAACGTTTAGTCATAGTTATCAATTACAGAGGAACATATCTCCAGTTAAGATGTGCTCTATTCAAATCACTGCAAAACTAGTTGAAAGTTTGTGGCACATGTAGTATCAACATGTTTTGGATCTCGCATGAGCGCTGTATGATTACCAGGGGATCTCCAGATCAAAAAGGTTGAGAACTATTGTGCTAGATGGTAATCGCAATGGATATTTTACACAAATAGATATATATATATCTACTAGGAAATTGACCGTCAAAAATTACAGGATTAAAATTGAAAGCCTGGCAATGCTGTTTGCCGAACAATGCGAGGCTATGGCCCCTCTGAGCACCTTCAGCGCTCATCGCGTACCACTCGCTGAGCGCCTTCGGTGCTTATCTCTTGGCTCGCAATGAGCACCTTCTCCCCCTGTGTACTCTATAGGCCTTGCGCTTGAGCACCTTCGGCGCTCATTGGGAGCCTCCTGTCCCCCCCCTTAGTTTAGGGGCCTTGCGATGAGTGTTACTGGCTTCGGGCTCTTTTTCTTTACTGCCTTGGGCTTCGATTTCATCCTGTTTTTTTGGACATGATTTTTTTTTTTCTCGCTTAAGAGATTTTTGATCGTGAAAAAACGCCAAATATGCCTCAAATTAACTTGCAACCTCACTCACAGGCTCCCTGGCTCTCCCCCTGTGCTGTGTGGAAGTTAATTTGAGGCATATTTTAGATTTTCTGGTAGTCTTGTCCGTTTGGTGGTTCGACTGTGAAAGTCATAATTTTGCGCAGCTACGCCACTGCATCTCTCGTTTTGCGAGGTGCGCAGTTGCATCTACGTGCTTCAGCGCTCATTGCAGCTTAAGTCCCATGGGCCTCTCAGTCGTCCTTGAACCAACAACTATATATGTGATATATCTGATCTCTCTCACTCTCGGCCCTTGCTGACAGATTTCTTAAGTGGAATATATACATAAAAAGCAGAGTGTACACGTTTTATGTTTTTTGGACTTTTTATTAAAAAAAAAAACAAAAAAAAATAAATGACTTAATTCAGAAACACAAAATAAACATCAATGTAAACAAGCGGATTAAACCACAGGAACACCCTGTCTAGCCCTGGAGATGCTACTCTGCACTCTGGTAAAATAAACAAGTTCTCTTCTAGGTATTCGTGGCATTCTGCTTTTAGCGCTTTTTGTCACAAGCAGATGGTTGGGGCATTTCCCTGCTCATCTCTCCAACTGCCCCACCCCAGGTATGTTTAACACAATTTTTGATGTGTACTGTTTTTTTAATACACAGACTGACTTCTCCTTGGGGTAAAATAATACTGTCTTTTTAAATGGTACTCTTTCTGCTGGAGTTTTCTTCAGGGTTTTGTGTTTCTCACAGCTTCCCTTTTATCCAGACAGAGTCTTCAAGTTGTTTATCTCAGCTTCCCCTAAATGAAGGTGCAGTTATTTCTGCAGTGAGATTTTTCACTGGGCAGTTTCAAACAATTTAAGTGTTCTCTCAGCAGTTTACAAGCAAGTAAATCACACCCTCATTCTGTCTATAAGTCTCTCAAATCCCCTCATGCCTGATTCCAGGTGCAATCACTGATTGAGCTGCATCTCAATTAACACTTTCTGCTCTAGACTGGACATACAGCTCTGCTCAGTCTCATAGATTCCTTGCCTCACTATATACAGTGGATATAAAAAGTCTACACAGCCCTGTTAAAATGTCAGGTTTCTGTGCTGTAAAAAAATGAGACAAAGATAAATAATTTCAGAACTTTTTCCACCTTTTAATGTGACCTATAAACTGTACAACTCAATTGAAAAACAAACTGAAATATTTTAGGTGGAGGGAAGAAAAAATAAAAATAATGTGGTTGCATAAGTCTGCACACCCTCTTATAAAAGGGGATGTAGCTGTGTTCAGAATTAAGCAATCACATTCCAAATCGTGTTAAATAGGAGTCGGCATACACCTGCCATCATTTAAAGTGCCTCTGATTAACCCCAAATAAAGTTCAGCTGCTCTAGTTGGTCTTTCCTTAAATGTTCTTAGTCGCATCCCACAGCAAAAGCCATGGTCCACAGAGAGCTTCCAAAGCATCAGAGGGATCTCATTGTTAAAAGGTATCAGTCAGGAGAAGGGTACAAAAGAATTTCCAAGGCATTAGATATACCATGGAACACAGTGAAGACAGTCATCATCAAGTGGAGAAAATATGGCACAACAGTGACATTACCAAGAACTGGAGCTCCCTCCCAAATTGATGAAAACACGAGAAGAAAACTGGTCTGGGAGGCTATCAAGAGGCCTACAGCAACATTAAAGGAGCTGCAGGAATATCTGACAAGTACTGGCTGTGTGGTACATGTGACAACAATCTCCCATATTCTTCATATGTCTGGGCTATGGGGTAGAGTGGCAAGACAAAAGCCTTTTCTTAAGAAGAAAAACATCCAAGCCAGGCTACATTTTGCAAAAACACATCTGAAGTCTCCCAAAAGCATGTGGGAAAAGGTGTTATGGTCTGATGAAACCAAGGTTGAACTTTTTGGCCATAATTCCAAAAGATATGTTTGGCGCAAAAACAACACTGCACATCACCAAAAGAACACCATACCCACAGTAAAGCATGGTGGTGGCAGAATCATGCTTTGGGGCTGTTTTTCTTCAGCTGGAACTGGGGCCTTAGTTAAGATAGAGGGAATTATGAACAGTTCCAAATACCAGTCAATATTGGCACAAAACCTTCAGGCTTCTGCTAGAAAGCTGAACATGAAGAGGAACTTCATCTTTCAGCATGACAACGACCCAAAGCATACATCCAAATCAACAAAGGAATGGCTTCACCAGAAGAAGATTAAAGTTTTGGAATGGCCCAGCCAGAGCCCAGACCTGAATCCGATTGAAAATCTGTGGGGTGATCTGAAGAGGGCTGTGCACAGGAGATGCCCTCGCAATCTGACAGATTTGGAGTGTTTTTAAAAAGAAGAGTTGGCAAATCTTGCCAAGTCAAAATGTGCCATGCTGATAGACTCATACCCAAAAAGACTGAGTGCTGTAATAAAATCAAAAGGTGCTTCAACAAAGTATTAGTTTAAGGGTGTGCATACTTATGCAACCATATTATTTTATTTTTATATTTTTTCTTCCCCCTACCTAAAAGATTTCAGTTTGTTTTTCAATTGAGTTGTACAGTTTATAGGTCACATTAAAGGTGGAAAAAGTTCTGAAATTATTTATCTTTGTCTCATTTTTCTACAGCACAGAAACCTGACATTTTAACAGTGGTATGTAGACTTTTTATATCCACTATATATATATATATATATATATATATATATATATATATATATATATATATATATATATATATATATATATATATATATATATATATATATATATATATATATATTAGGGTCTAGTCTCATTATTATGACCACAGCCAACTTTTGATGTCCGCAGTGTGTAGCCAATGAAATACGGCACGTGTCGTTAGCTGGCTTGGTGGGTATATAAGGTGACATGTAGGTATTCTGTAAACATATTAACCATTGCTTTTATGTTAAAACGTACAATTTATCTGACTTATTATAAACATGCAATCATAATAAATATATATATATATATATATATATATATATATATATATACCTTATTAGTCCGAATATAAGCCGCACCCGCATATAAGCCGTACTCAAATGATCAGCCATTGCAAGAAACAGGCTTTTTTTTTGCAGGATACAGGCTTTACAGGATGTTAGAATCACTAAAACCGTAAATCGCTATTCAATACCGCAGTCTAAAGCACGCAAATCGGCTGTAATTTTGCATTCGCGAATAGAAGTCGCACGCGTTGCAAGCAAAGTTCGCAAATCGGCAAAGATTTTTTGACGATCACGAATATAAGCTGCACCCTTAACTCACAAGCTCAAAAATCGGAAAAAAGGTGCGGCTTATATTCGTACCAATACGGTATATATATATATATATATATATATTATATCTAGCAACATGCCCGTCAAAAATGACGGCAATACAATTTGAAGCCTGGCAATGCTGTTTGCCACACAATGCGAGGTTCTCCACCCTCTAACTTGCAGACCTTGCGATGAGTGGCTTTGGCGCCTTTGGCGCTCATTGCGAGCCTCTCCCCCGCCTCGCAATGAGCACCGTTGGCACTCACTGCGAGCAGTGCAATGAGCATTTGGCGCTCATTGCAAGCCTCCCCCTCTACTTTACGGACCTCTAGATGAGCCGCTCATTGCAGGCGTCGTCCAACCCGCAACTTTATGGCCTCTCAATGAGCCTCTCTCTCTCCTGCTGTCTTGCCCCCTCTCCATGCTCTTTGTTTTTTATCCCCTTATTCCCCCCCCGTGTCTCTTCCCCCCTCCCCCCTGTTTCTCTCCCCCCCCCCCTCTGTCACCCCTGTGCTCTATATGTCTGAAACCATTTGAGGGCTTGGGAAATAGATCAATTTCCCCAAGCCTGAAATGTGTTTCGTATTTACTGGCTTGAAAAAAAATTAGGTCTTTACTGCCGCATAGCCGTTTTCTGACGGTTCAAGAATCGACAATTGAATAGCAAATTAGCTTTCAACCTCACATACAGGCTCCCTGCCTCTCCCCCTGTGGTGTGTAAGGTAATTTGGTAATCAATTGGGTTCCTTTGGTGACCCCCCCGAACGGCTTCCGAGTTACAGGATTTTAAAAAATGGCAGTCGTTAAAGCCGTCATTTTTTCAAAGTCCCTCTGATGCTCACTGTGGGCCTGACAATGAGCTCCTTTGGTGGTCATTGCCAGCCTTTTTCAAAGTCTTGCGGGCCTCACACTGAGTGCCTTGGATAAATTATGGGTCAAAGCTTTCACAGGAAAGTGGACAAATCTGGTAATACATGATTAAGTTTAATTTGGCTATTCTTTGTGTCCCCTATTCATTTCTGGTGGGGGGGGGGGGGGGGGGATTTCTCGCCTTGTTAACCCATAGATGACCTGTTTAGGTGAGTCCAGCATTCCATTCCTGCACAGATAGATTTGTTAAGGGTTATTTTAATTTCTATTGACCTCTACACAGCAATCATTGGAGCAGAGCAGAGCAGTGCTCTGCATTGTTCATTTTCTAGATAGGCAAGAGAACAGAAACCTGAATTTTCTGCCATAAGAAACTACAAAAAATGACAAGTTCTGCTCCCTTCACACTGGAAATGTAAGCAGTCTTACCCTTGCATTGAATAGGACACACACCCCTGCAACCTGGTTGGTTGCAGTAATGCAAAAGCAAGTGGGTAGCCAATTACATGTGTAAACACAGATTTGATTTGAGTTCAGTAAAAAATGCACTTATTTCACAAATTCAAAAGGTATTTCAACATGTTTTTAGGAGATCTTTGCTGCATTGTGGTCCAAACTGTGCTGTATTAGGAAGCTGTTTAAATGACAGAAAATATGTTTTAGTTTAATGGTGCTCTGTCTAATGGTAAATTCATTGTCCATTTAAATCGTATGTTTCTTTAGATTTTCTGTCTTAAAGACAACTGTAAAAAAGGAAAAATGTAAATCCATATTTAATGACTATTTTATATGTCCCAGTCTCTAAGTGAGCGGATTTGCCAGCTTTGTGCATGAATTCTATGCGTCTTCCAACAAGTATCAGTAGGACTTGGGACATAAGGATACAATCTGTACATTGTATTTCTCTGTGCCAGATCCATTATATCACTGTTGGCAACGGTTTTCTCCACTGTCTCGTACTGCCAATAACATAATGCGTGATCTTCATTAGATGTTTCCATTACACTAAGTGAGATAATACTCTTACTTAGGATATATGACACATAACGTGCAGCTCTATCCTATATATACACCTTCTAGGAAAAGATACACTATACATAAACCTACAGCACTGTCATGCATATATACCTCCTAGAAAGAGATATACGCCACATAACCTGCAGGTCTGTCCTGTATACCCCACTATATAGGATCATAAAACTACAGCTTTGCATATTACCACTATATAGGATCATATGCCTGTCCGGAAGATTTCTTGCCATATAAACCTATAGCACTGTCCTGTATACCTTACTGTATAGGATCATACACCTCCTTGGGAAAGCTGCATTCCACATAAACTTACAGCACTGTATATTCCCACAGTATAGGTAAATATGCCTATAAGGAACATTACGTGCCATATAACCCAATAACACTGTCCTATACAGTGTGGGTGTAGGACCTGGGGGGATAGGGGGACAACCCCCCCCCCACACACACACACACACACAGATTTCTCATTATGTGTAAGTATGCGTATAGAAGGTGTTAAGTGTTCTGTGTATCAAGTGAGTCAAGTGAGCTGTATCCTCTCCAGGATTATTTTGGTTCCTACACTGTATTACAGTCCCACTGGGGGTGGAAAGGTCCTACAAATGCCTAAGGAACATTACAAGCAATATAAACATATACTCCTGTATACCCCACTGTCTAGGATCACACAACTCCATGGGAAAGCTGCACCCCAAATAAACCTACAACACTTTCTTGCAGATTCCTAAATCGACATTATTCTCACCCCAAATTCTTAGGGTTTGGCACATGACCAATCCCTCTTTATGAAATATCTATTGGCTACTTATATATATATATGTATAATATTTCTTTATGTTCGATTACTTAAAGCTGAGGTTAAGGAAGTCTCTCATGTTTCTTCCCTACACTGTTGCTTGTATATACTTAAAGGGCCAGTTTAATAACTCAGCTGTCCTTGTACAGATCAGTGTGTGTGTTCAGTCATATCCAACTCCCTGTGACCCTGGGGACTGCAGCATGCTAGGTACATCTTGTCTATGGTTTTGCTCATCCATAAGGCTTTCATGGCAAAGATACTGGAGTGGAATGCCAGTTCCTTCTCCAGTGGACAGAGATTTGTCTGACCTCTCTGCTAAGCCCTGCCCATCTTGAATGACCTTACATGGTATAGATTACAGCTTCACTGAGGTACACAAGCCCCTTCACCACGGCAAGGCAGGGATCCAGAAGGGGGTAAGAAGCCACTAAATAAAATAAAAAAGATCAATATTCTGGTAGTCTAAATACTCTATGTGGGAGTATACTCTGGCTTGATGCTGGTTTTATTGCTTTTTCTGTACACAAGTATGGTAATAAATCAGACATACATGCTTTTTATGACTACCTAGTATTTAATATTGTCCCACCACACTTCCAAGCTGTCCTTCGTTACTAGCTGCTTGTAGAAGCTCTTTAATAATGCAGTCCCATAGGGTAACATAGGAATGGAGATGCTATTGAGTTCTCCAACACTGCACACTTTAGTACATCTAGCCCTAAAGATGCAACCACAACAGTTTGTCATTGGATTCTGATTTTTATTGTCATTTTGAAACCAAATGTAAACGTTAAAAATATGTTTAATGAATCCTACATCACGCTCATTAAATTATCACATCCTATATTTATTTTATAGTTCTTTTTAATTAAATAAACTGTTATTAGGTGAACAATTTAATATTAAATCGATGCTGTATTCATAGCATTTATTTTCTAGAACCATCTTAAGTACATCATAAATATTTATGTGTCAAGTGTATAAAATATTCATTAAATGTGATAGAAAAAGAACTGCTGTGTCTGTCTGGATTTATATACATTATAAACAGCTGGGTAACAAAACCAAAAAAAAGTATTGCATGTTATTCTGAAAAAAACTATCTTTATGTATTTATATCTGTGGTGGTTATTAGATATATCCTAGCTACTTGCCCGTCAAAAAATGACGGCAATAGGATTGTAAGGCAGGTAATGATATTTGCCACACAATGTAAGGCTTTTGGTGCTGTGACTACCTTCGGCGCTCACTGCAAGGCGCTCCCTGCAAGGCGCTCCCCTGGTGTAGTTTTGGTCTTGTGACGCCCTTCAATGCTCATTGCAAGCTCCGTGCTGAGAGCCTTCATCTCGAGGCTCTCAATGAGCACCTTCTGCACTCATTGCGAGGCTCTCCTCTGGTTTAATTTTGGTTCTGTGAGCACCCTGTGCGTTTAGTGTGAGCCCCGCACTGAGCACCTTTGCGAGCCTCTCCTCTTATAATTAATTAAATAATAAATTAATATACTTGACCTATTTGTAATTAATATATCCAGCAATCAATATCCTGAAGAGCTAACAATTGCTTTTGTTTTTTCTGCAGCATACAATGTACAGTTGGACTGTTGCTGAGCTGAGAAAAAAGTGTCAGCAATGTGGCAAGTGTGCAGTGTAAATAGGCTGCGTGTGCGAGGGCAAACCATTTGTTTAGTTGTGTAAAGCGGCATTCGTAATGTTATTAGTTTAAAGTAAGTGTTGTAAAATGGAGGAGATTGTGTATGTGTTAGCATAGTTTGTAATAGTGTATTTTGTACCTCGTACATTCCTGGGTAAAAGTCATATGTGCCTGGCGGTGCTTTGCGTGCTTAGGGGTCATGTAACCTCGTTTTCGTTTTTGTTGGCGGACATTTTTTTCTTACGTAGGCGATTTTCAAGTGTCGAAACTCTGGAAATCCATTTGGAAATTTGCGTGCAACCTCACTTCCAGACGTCCTGGCTATCCCCCCGTGCTGTGTGTGATGTTTTGTATTTTTTGTGTTTTTCGGTGTGCGCGGTTCGTATTTACATTTTTATCTTTTGCGAGTTGTATATTTTTTTCTTGAAGTGGTGATTTCCTTTTCAAAGTGTTACGGGCCGTAATTTTTGCAGGCGATTTTTTCAAAGTGCTACGGGTCTCGCACTGTAAAGAGCAAAACAGTTTTTACACTGCATTCTGGGAAGCTGAGCTGGGACATGCAAATGTGCCCACAAATGCCTTGCTCTTCAATCCATAAACCATTTCAAACATGGCTTCCTTTAAGTTTATGCCCGCTGTATTACACAGCTTTTATGCAAGGTTGGATTATACACAAGCTGGGAATCCTATCCACGTACAGCAGTTTCAAGCTTACTGGCTATCATCAGCATGGAGTGGGGTCTCAACCTGTGTTGTGGATCTTATGAGTAGGTAGTTCACCACAACAATCATTTATAATATGGTGGGCAAAAGAGTGATAGAATCCTCCACCGTACAGTAGTACAGTAAGTAAATAGTACATTTGTGTTCACATTTGAATGTCTAAAACAAGTTAAAAAAACTGCTTCCGGCTCAGAATTCAGAGAAAAACAAATATTACACTGCATCCTGGGAAGCTGAGCAGGGACAAGCAAATGTGCCCACAAATATATATATATATATATATATATATATACACACACACATACATATGGGTGTCATAATTGATTATTGGGGCTAGGATGGGACTCCCCTGAACCCCACAAGCAAGGGCCCTTTATAGCTGTTCTGTTCTTGGTATCCCAGCACATCTGATTGCTAGCATCAAAAGGCTATCAACATTGACATTCAATGTTATTTTACAAGCTTCTAATGTGAATACCTTGTTGCTTATTTGATTTGTGCATTTATTTCCTATCATTGTTGTGTGAAATATGGCGGAGGTTTTCCTCACCCGGTTTGGGGAAAGTAAATGAGTGAATTTTTAACTCCTATGGCATCTCTCAGGACAAAAGTCACTATTTATTGATCCAGGCCTAATGGCACCAGAAATACACTTGGCCTCTGACCCAGGAATAGAAATGCCCTCCACCTCTGCTTGCAAACCTCCCATGTGTGATCAAAGTATAGTCATAAAGTGATATGCTTCACTTAACAGCAAAACCTCAGGCATGGGATCTGGAAACAGTGAGAATAATACCAGATGAAGAGATCAAAAAATAGCTGTTTGATGAATCAGAGGGGGATTGGCTAAAGAAAGTGGGTAGGGTGCCATGTGAGTTTTATTGTTTGGTTTTAAATGTGTCTGAAAGAAGAATAAAGTTAATCTCTGTCTGATACACTAATCGAATGGTGTGTACTTGTTCTTGATCCTAAATACAAGGGATTAGGGAGAATGCTTTATTGTTTTTTTAATAAGCTAGTAAGAGCCTGTAACCTGTGAGTTCCTGAGAAATGGTCTTGAGGCATGCTGGGCACTTAGATAAACACAAAATCTAACAATCCAGTGTCTTGTAAGTTGAAATGTGTCTTGTAAGTTGAAAGCAGGAGGGTTGGGTACATGTGGATACCTTGTCCCTGGGTCATATAAATATATAGTATATTTTTGTTCACATTTGAAAGTCTAAAAATATATTTCCTACTCTGAAAACCTAGAAATACTGTTATTGCATTCTGGGAACCTGGGCAGGGACCAAGGGCAGGGATGCAAATATGTCTACACTCTTTAATGCTATACCATGTAAATATGGCTAATTTTAAGCATATGACTGCTGTATTACACACTTTGAAGCATAGCATAGGATGGATTATGTGCGAGTTAGGAGACTGACCCACAGGCAGCTGTTTCGATCTTAAACGTATCTCATGTGGGGTATATGTATTCAAATATATTTGATGTAATAGTTTTGCTACAGCATTATGTATTTTAAACAAAAATGATGAAATTTTAACTTTTTTACCATGCATTAATAATTGTAAAATGAAAACTTAATGATCTTAAAAATATCACTGCAATGGTACAAGGTTCATAGCTTTTAATACCAAACATCGATATAAAACATCAATATAAACAACTTTTCTTATTATGAAAAGGTAATTTGTCAGAGGATAGGGAAAATAACAAACATCTTAATGTGTATTATAGGGAAAACACTTTCATGGACTGCGGCGAGTTAAAGACATATCTTAAAATACTTTAAAAACAACATAAGATATAATCCATTTTCTTACGGATTGTCAATACTGTTGTTGGACCCAACCTGGGTTCTTCTTATTAAATCAGCTATTTAAATTACAAGAGGGTATTTCTGTTATTTACAAGTCTATTGAATGGCTTTTCTTAGAGCCTAACGGCCAAATCACAATTTAATAAGGCTAATTGAATAGGGCTCTATATAAGCACAAAGCATATTTTTTTACATACATTTTTAGTTAGTGAACATCTATCCAAGAGCAAGGTCTTCACTAACTAAAAACATCTGTAAAAGAAATATGCTCTGTGCTTATATAGAGCCCTATTCAATTGGCCAAATCACAATTTAATAAAGCTGTAAATGTTTAATTGTATACCTAATTGCTAACTTGTGTAGCAATATGGCCACATCCAGTGTTTCTTTAAAATCGCTATTCAGCTCTGTAGAAAGGCGGCCACAATGTAATAATAGCATTAAATGGAGGTACCACTCAGGTTAAGATCACTCTCCCAATAATGGCTTTATTTATTTTAAATTCTAAAAACAATTTCCCATAATCCTAATTCTTCAACAAAACAAACTGTACTTTATTTACTACATGTCTCCCTACCACTTCCATAGGCAGACTACCACATACCTACCACTTTTTCTGTTTATTCTGGTTGCTTCTGTTAATACAAGATCAGTATGAGCTGGGATATCCACAAGGGGGGGCAAGCGAGGCGCCAACTTTGATATCATAATACAGAAACATTTCATTTTACATCAAAACCAAAAAGCCAATAGACATCCAATCTCTCAACTTAAATGGTTGGCTTAATTGAACCTCAGGATGGCATAATCCTTATCCCAAGGCATGCTTGAATTCCTTTACGGTGTATGTCCCTACCGTGGTCACTTGAAGGCTGTTCCACTTATCCACACCCCTTTAAATTAGTATTTTCAAGAGACTACACTAAATATTCACATGAACAATCTCTTATTCCAACATTTCTCCTTTTTCTGGAAAACTCTTCCCTGCTGAATTTTATTTAACCCTTTCATATATTTGCAGGTCTCTCTCATATCCCCCTCTACCTTCTTCCTTATAATCAATATATATTAACTAGGAAATTGCCTGTCAAAATTGATGGGAGTAAAATTGTAAGCCTAGCAATGCTGTTTGCCACACAATGCGAGACTATGGGCGCTCTGAGCACCTTTGGCGCTCATTTAGAGGCCCGCGCTGAGCCCCTTCGGCGCTCATTGTGAGCCCCAACTTTCCTGCTTTGCAATGATCACCTTCGACGCTCCTTGCAAGCCCCACAATGAGCGCCTTCGGTGCTCATCACTTTGATCGCAATGAGCACCTTCGGTGCTTATTGCAAGCCTCTCACTCTGTGTACTTTATAGGCGTTGCGCTTGAGTGTTACTGTTTTGGGTTGTCTTACTGCCTTGGATTAAGTGTTACTGACTTGCGTTAAGTGTTACTGCTTAGGGCTCGTTTTTACGTTCTATGTGCTGGTTTTACATCCTTCAGCCTCGTTTTCTTGTGTTGCATTTTTTTGGCAGCTATTTTTTTTCTCGCTTTGGGGGTTTTCGATCATTAAAAAATGTCAAATATACGGTAGCTCAAATTAACTTGCAACCTCACTCACAGGTTAAGTTAATTTGAGGCATATTTGTTGTTATTTTCAGGTCTATCGAGTCCTGTGTTTCGGACGTTAAAGTCAGATTTTTGCGAGGCGCACAGTGCATGTACGGGTTTCGGTCCTAAGTCGTACGGGTCGCTGCTGGCGATGAGCGCCTGTGGTGCTCATTGTGAACCCTGCAATGCGTGCCTTCGGCGCTCATTGCAGCCTAATTCCTGCACAGCTAGCGATGAGCACCTATTGCACTCATCACAATGCCTGCAATGAGCACCTTCAGCGCTCATTGCAGCTTAAGTCCCGCGGGCCTCACGGTTGTGGCCCGTAACGGCTCACTTCGCAAGGCTCGCAGGGCCGCAAAGCGTGACCAGCATCCCAAGCATTCCGGACACTGACAACTATATATGTGATGTTATGGAGTCTCCATATACATTTTATCTTTTAGACTCTGCAGCCCTTAATAATTATATCAATATAAAGTGATTCTTTAGGCAACTTTCTTTGATTTTATGTTAATGAACTGTATCCTTCTCATAATAATTGCCAGAGTTACATAGTCTCATCTTTTGTAACTTTCCCCTTTCTTCCTGTTCCCTTTCATGAGCGGTGACAGCTGTGATCCAAAGGGCAGAGTCCCACTGTCTGCTTGCTAACAGCAATACCCTTCTATTGTGAAGTGCCGCCCCTTTGGTTACAACTAAGATGGCAGCTGCCATGAGAGAGAACAGGAAGAAAAGGGGTGGCTCCAGAAGTAAGTGTAAATATTATATGAGGAGGATATGATTAATTAACATAGTTAAAACATTTATATAAAAGAAAAATGTTGTGCAGTGCCTCCTTAAATGATGTTTGTGAATGTACATATATGTATACACAAACATTTATTAACAAAGACGTTAAATTCAAAACAGGCGCACAACACAATCGTATGGCAAACTTCAAAAGGTGGCAGGCAGATAAAGCTAAAAGAGTCCTTATCCACCAACGCACTCAGCCCAAGAGTCCTTTCTTGGATCTTGAACAATACTCAATAAAAAGAAGCTCTGACCTTCTTCTTTTTGCTACTTTCCTGAAAACTCTGCTTCAAACAGAAGATTGCAGCAAAAAGCTAAAAAAAAAGAAAAATAAGAGGGCGCATAGAGCAGAACATAGTGTAGGATATCAGAACAATATTTATTTAGGATGTTAAAAATATACTCACAGAGGATTTTCTTTTTAAAACTGTAACCATAAATAGGTATCTTCTGAAGTTATACAAAAATGTCCTATCTAATGGTCAAAAAAACAAAAAACACTTCAAAAGCAAAAGATATATTCTTACCCCTAGCGAAGGTACAATTTGTGTTTGCGTCCCTCAGTCGTGTCCAATTCTCTGTGACCTCATGGACCACAAGACACCATGCTGATCCACAAGGGAGAGATACTGCAGTGGCTTGCCAGTTCCTCCAGTTGGCCATAGCATTCAGCTCTTGGTATTCCTAGGTGGTCTCCCATCCAAATACTGACCAGGCCGAACCCTGCATGGCTTCAGGGTGGTGTGACCTCTTGGTTCCCTGACTGGAATCAAACTCAGAGCAGCAGTAAAAGCACCAAATCCTAACCACTGGACCACCAGGGAACCCATGAGGGTACAACATGTATACAAAAATAGATAAAAAGTGGGTTAAAATACTTAAATACTAAAAAATATAACTATTGGGTCCTAAGAAGGACCTCAAAATCATAAAAACTTCTTATCGCTCCACTACATTCAAATATGTTGATAAAACATATATATATATATATATATATATACATATATATATATATATATATATATATATATATATATTCTATGTTTCCTAAAGACCATAAACATATAAATAAACAAACAGCTATATACACAAACAAAAACCAGTGTGCAAATAAACACATCACATATTCCGAATCCAAACCTGAATGTCAGTGAGAGGCGCCCACTCTGTGCCCGCTCTGCGCCCGCTCCCCTTCATGTTCTCATCTGGGAAATGTCAATTTTCACTTTTTTCTCCCACTGGGCCGTTGTCAGAAGTTTCAAAACATGTTCTTTGACATTTAAATTCTAGAAAAATAAATATGGCTGCATTTTATTACCACTTTCTTTTGTGGGAGTTGCCATGGTAACTTAATTTTACCATGTTAGTTAATGAAATTATTACTAAGTTAATGTCATGTATCAATATTCTGGCAATTTGCATTTATTTTGTATGCAGCTCCAGATACATTGCAACAAATGCTGTGTTGTTTATTTGTACACAGGCGGGGTTATATATGGGATAGGGTCGGAGGTGGGGGGCAATATTCAGGCTGCAGTCAAATTAGTCTCTTAGAATTTGCTTGCAAGTTACTCACATGTCATACTATGGACATCTCTAAAGTAGTCAGTCAGGAGGACAGCTATGTTTACATCCCTATTTTCTACTGATTGGCGTTACCTATCTGCTGTCATTGCATGGCAAGAGTGGAATGGGACGTTTCTATAGATAAACACACATTAACATAAATATTATACAAATATTTTCATACGATATATAGCAAATAAAAATAAAAATTGGAAAATGTATTTGTATGACTGAAAGAATAATGCCACACCTGAAAATGCAATTAGGTCGGGTTCAAGAAAAATCCAGCCGATGACCCCCGATGGGATGCCTACTACCTGGAAGGCTTAACAAATTGTTAGGGCTCCAAAGTCAGATTTGGGGCAAAATAATTGTTAAGAATATTAGTTTCGCATATTAGTCCCCTTTTTTAGATGCAGCATTATTCTTGATACAGATAACTTTTCCAATGTGTATTTTTATTTAATATATTTATTTTGGTGTCAATCACCTGGGAAATAGGTTCTATCCTTTTTTTAAAAATATGTAAAATATTCAGTGGTTTGCTATTCAACTCTTTACCTTTCAGTAGAGCCTGCTCTTCAGGCCAACTTTTCAACAACAGAGCTACCGTATTGTTTGCACTGGCACATACACAATCTACTATAAATATATATAAATAAATATTTGGAGTGGTCTGAGCACTGTTTTATTCTATTCTCTTGGGAGTATTTCTTATGCACAGTAATACTTACAACTGCTCCTCAGATAATACTGTCTCACACTGTTTTATGTGGAGAATCTCAAATCAGTGACCCAGAGAAGTTGAGCAGCTGATCTTACAATGAGGTCATGCATTCCCTTGGGATTTCAGAAAAGTACTATAGCTCCCAAAATGTTACATATAGAGGAAATATGGATGAGCAGCATGACCTATGACCTAGTGCACATGGGTGTAGCTACCGCCAGTGCAGGAGGAGCAATGAACTGGGCCCTCCTCTGGCTCCCACCCCCTGGCCCTCCCTCCACCCCAACACCTCCACCTTTATGACTTCCTATGACTCTCCTGCTGGCACCTTTTCTCATTTGGGCAGGGTTTCCCATATGATGTCACGGGGGGCCCTCCATTCACTAGTTCCGCCACTGCCAGTATGCACAGATGCAATTATGTGTTTAGAAACACACTAACATGATGCTACACACACGCTCTTATGATCTGCCACACACACAGTTCTGTTTCTCCCAGACACTCTGTGCTTTTCCTTTATTCTTAGCCTGTTTCTGTCAAGATTTTTCCTCTCCTTTGATCCTGAGCTCTACTCAAGTTCACTGTCACCTATCGTAGACGCTTTCTTGAGTTTCTATTTCCCGTAATCCAAATGAAAAGAACCTGTGACAAGCTGTGTTGGATTAGGGCTGGGGAACCCACACGGAGGGGAACCATAAAGGTGCTGTAGATGAGCCATTCTTGACCTTTTTGGTCTGGGGACCGGCTGGTTATTTCCTAATGCTCACGTGATCTCCTCTGAGATCCAAAACAATATAAACGGGGTGATACAACATGTCTCGCACGAAATACAGAATATTCTAACTGCAGATACATCTATCACTAATCTATAACTATCCCTAATGGCGGTCATGTGGTTAAAACACCAGGCTCTCCTCAGCCATCTTTGTTCCTGAGGACCTGCAGATAAGGTCTGGAGACCGACTGTTGATAACTGCTGTAGAGTTCTGCTTTTCAGATCAAAATGGGTTCACATATAGCGAGGGTACAGACAGGACGCAGATTTTGGAGACAGCAGAGTTACAATGAGTAATGCTTAATGGGACGTGAAAAAAATACTTATTTTAAACATTATGAAAGTTGCTTTTTGCATAAAAAAAATAATTAAAAGAGGAGGTTCCAAATAAGGTGTAATTTCACACTAATAAAATTATCAAGGACTTTATCAATTCAATATTACCGCATTTGGTCCGAATATAAGCCGCCCCTTTTTTCCGAAATTTGAGTTTGCGAGTTACGTGTGCGGTTTATATTTGCAAACGTAAAATGACTGCAGATTTGCGAGCTTGAGACTGCATTGTAGCAATTGAATAGCGATTTGCGAACTGAAAATTACTGCCGATTTACGCGATTGCGAGTTAAGGGTGCCGATTTGCGTGCTTGTGACTGCGGTATTGTAGCAATTGAATAGCGATTTGCGAACTGAAAATTACTGCCGATTTACGCAATTGAGAGTTAAGGGTGCCGATTTGCGTGCTTGAGACTGCGGTATTGTAGCAATTGAATAGCGATTAACGGTTTTAGTGATTCTAACATCCTGTAAGGCCTGTAACCTGCAAAAGAAGTTACAGTACTAATTAGAAAGCCTGTTTCTTGCATTGGCTGAGAGTCTTTTTCTCTCCAATTTTAATGGTGCAGCTTATATTTGAGTACTATCTTTTTATTTTTATTTTACGGGTGCGGCTTATAAGCAGGTGCAGCTTATATTTGTACCAATACGGTATTTAATATTTCAAGTTCATACATAAACTTATCTTGGAGTTGGCAACTTTTATTTCTTAGCCAACCCTTCCGATCTACCCACCAAGCATGGACTGTTATCAGTGCAATAACTAATAATAATTACCAACTCTCCCTCCCCCTAATAGATCTGCCTGAGTGGTTTTCAGCTTAAAGCCATATACGTTTGAGAAGCTTGAGCATATGGAGCAATATCCATCTATCTATCTATCTATCTATCTATCTATCTATCTATCTATCTATCTATATATCTATCTATCTATCCCGCTATCCATCCATCTATCCATCTATCCATCTATCTATCTATCTATCTATCTATCTATCTATCTATCTATCTATCTATCTACCTGACTATCTATCTATCTATCTATCTATCTATCTATCTCACTATCAATCTATCTATCTATCTATCTATCCCGCTATCCATCCATCTATCCATCTATCTATCCATCTATCCATCTATCCATCTATCCATCTATCCATCTATCTATCTATCTATCTATCTATCTATCTATCTATCTATCTATCTATCTATCTATCTATCTCTCTATATCTATGACTGCTTGTCTTTCTCATTAAGACTAGTTGTCTCTCTGAATCTATGACTGCTTGTCTGGCTCTATATGCCTTTAGATATGTCTCTCTGGCTCACACTTGCATTTCTATTAACCCATGATGACAGTGACTGTATTTTATTGCAGACCTCTCTGGCAGCCAAGCAGTTAATCCCCAACCATATACTGACAGTCAGTATGCCAGCTGTGTTTCAGGCTGGGGGGTATCTATTACCCACCCCCACCTATTGTTTCCCTAAAAAGAAGCATGAATGTTAATTACCATGGACTCATCTATAATTCATTTAAAGTGATACATCCACCCATCCTCCAAGATGATCAACTGCTCTCGTTTCTTATAGGGCTTTAAAACTGGCACAGAAACAGCATGAAGACCCCCAAGGACCCATCATGTTATATCAGTGTATGTCTGCTGCACATCACACACTCATTAAGCTTTCAATAGATGCAACTGTCTATTTCAAGTCCAAAGCAATGTTACAAATCATGGCTCAGAGAAAAAGGGGAAAAACAGAAAATGCAGAGAAAAAGGGAGCATCAAAAATAATAACTCAGGAAAAAGGTGTAAGATGTCTGTGTGTATATATATATATATATATATATATATATATATATATATATATATTTATTTAATCATTATCACATACATAGTTCTCAGCAATGAGCGTTGTTGCTAACGCTTGCGAGCTCGCATAGCAAGCCCGCCGCAGTTGCTGGCAAGGAGGGCAAATGCGGACTCTCACAAAGTGAGGGGCTGCATTTGCGGAGGTGGAGGCTCTACGGTGCCTCACAACCGGTTACAAACGACCACACAAGCGGGACTTCGGAAACAAAAACAATAAACACGCAATGACTAACTACGGACTTACACAAAAAAATAAGAGCCGCGGGACTTAGAAAATAAAAAATTGTGGACTTACACAAAAAAAAATACAACCCGTACTCGCGCAACCCGGACTCGCAAAAGTACGACCTTAACGGACAACCCGCGCACAGCGGCAAACATTAAAAAACACAAAAATACAGACAAAAATAAAATAAAAACCTTACCCACAGCAAGGGGGAGAGGGGTACCCAGGACCTCTGCAACACAGCTTAAACCAAAATGAAAACTAGGCTACATGACCCCTAAAGATGCAAAATACCACAAAACAAATACGGCTTTTCAAAAAACCTGTACGACCTACAACATACACCATTAGCAAGGACGCTTCATCATACAAACCCGCCTACCACATACACATTCGCCACCATTTTACAACACTAACTTACAGAATGCAGAAGTACCCAGCTACCCTAACGGTTTCCCCTCGCACACGCAGCCTATTTCCACTACACACTATGCACATTGCTGACACTTACACCTCAGCTCAACAACACTGCAAATCTACATTGTATGCTGCAGGAACATCAAAACTGATTGTTAGCTCTTCAGCACATTCCTTGCTGCATATATTAATTACAAACAGGTAAAGTATATTAATTTATGATTTCATTAATTAATTAATTAGCATAAAAAAATATACACAAAACATAATCAAATGAACACCACACTATCGCAAACAACCACAAATACCTTCACCGCGCCATCCACAAGGAGCGCCAACGGTGCTCAGAGGACACAAACTACACCAGGGAAGAGCCTTGCAATAAGCGCCAAAATGAGATCAGTGCGCACTTTACAATAAGCACAAAAGCGCTTATGATAACAAAAAATACACCAACCCAGAGGCTGGCAATGAGCGCCAAAGGCGCTCAGCGCCAGGCTCCCAATGAGAGAGAGAGAGAGAGAGAGCGAGAGAGAGAGATGACAGACTGAGTTTCTACATTAATATTTGATATTAGTGCAAATAAATACCTCTTACTTTGGTACATCCAAGATTCTAGGGGCCTCATTCAATTGCAATTTGGCCAATTGAATAGGGCTCTATATAAGCACAGAGCACATTTTTTTACAGAAGTTTTTAGGGCCTCATTTTATATTCTTCTGCTGACTGATGAAAAGAAACATTTGAAATGTGCTTTAATGCAATCTGAGTAATCATTTGCACAAACCTGTATATCCAGAGGGTTGGAAGCCCATCATTTTAATGAAGGGTGTAGGGTGTATGACAGATGTGTCTGGCGTATTGTGGTCAATAGAGTCACGGAGAGTCGGACACGATGGAATGACCAAACAGCAACAACAATATGACGCTTGTAAAACTATTGTATATTTATAGGTTTGATTCACAAGGATTTGTGGACAAATAGGACAATACTAAAAGCATAAATCGTCTGTTCTTGAAATATTGAAATGAGCCGTGTGTGGGTGGGAATGTGCAAAAGTGTGATTGTGCAGGCTTCTGATATTCACACCTTTATTGGAGTTGAATTAATGTCTTTATCATCTCTCTACACGTCTGTATGATACTCCATATTATGCCCTGAACAGCAGATTCATGCTCCATTTATAGGAACTATGGTTATTTTGTATTTGCCCTGGACAGGCAACCTAGTTTCTAGCCCTCGAGGATTGTAGTGGACGTTGCAGATATGGTATAAAATAAAACTAAAGTTAATAACATACTGCATAAGTTGAATGTTATTAAAGGTATATGGAATTTTCCTGGATTATGAGTGCATCAGATATAGGAGAATCTGTAGTGTATGCAAACATTTTTTGCATGAAAATATCTCCAAACAATCATTAATAAACTTACTCTAAAATGTCTTCAGTTTTCAGGCAGTTGTTTTTGAGAAGGAACGCCCCCTGAAAGTTAACTAATTAGCATAACATTCATAATTATTTGTGGCCAGAGGCAGGTACAACAGTGTATCTGTTTCCTTCTCACTGGCTGGGACAAAGTTGCAGCAGTGATACTGAAAGCTGATTGGCTAGGACACAACTCTGCACAGCTCATTTGCTTGGACGCCCTGCCTCCATAGGTGCATTGGGGGTGGAGCTCACATCAATGTACTTTGATTTATAAATATACAGATTTCCTTAATAAAATGATTTGATATGAGACGCCCAATCAGACAGATGCGCACACAGGAGATCCTACAGACTGACAGGTAAGAGTTTATTTAGATAAAATGATCTGCCATGACAACATTGAGGGGAGAAAACTGACTTTCCCAATAAAAAATATCAGGATACAGCAACAAGTGAATTAAATATATATATATGTGTGTGTGTGAAATTATTTACTACTATTTAAATTTTTTTTCTAGGGTTGATATTGTCATTATGGTGTGATAATTAGCTACAAAGCTTCCCATTGACCTTGTTGAACTCACTGGCAGTTTTAGTCACCACATTCTATTTTTACAGACAGAATCTCCCCCTGCACTCTGGGTTTTCTCCCAACTGACTTTTTTTTTCCAGCACATATTGTACATTAATTCTGTCCAAAGGTAATAAATTAGAGGCAGTATTACTTTTAAATTGCTAAAATATTTATCTATTTTCAAGCATAGTTCTCCAATTTAAATGTAGGACTGTATTGTGTCTGTCAGCCTATCAGCACTTGTACAGCTGTACTGATGCTCATTGGGTAATAAGCACATGCCCCAAGTTATGCACAGACAAGTAAGTGTAGTTAAACAATTTTTAATTAAACATTTTAACGGATTCCCTAGGTGTCATAGTGTAGGCATGACCCCAACATGGGAACGTGACACAGAATTAGTGACCACCCTGTGTGTGTAGAGATGAGCTTGTTGCTAATTAGTGTTAGTACAATTATTCCCCTAATTGGATGACCAATACAGCACGACCTGTTAGGATAATGTGTATAAACCCCAGAGATATAATGTGACCGGACAGGACACATACTGTGCAAGAAATTGGATGTCAGGCTAAACGGACAGCTTGGAATGTATTGGCGGTACATATATATTTATAGATAAATATCACTTCTTTATAATAAAGCTTTGTATTATAGAGGACAGTAAATAAATACTACATTTGTGTTCACATTTGAATGTGTAAAAATAAGTCAAAGAATGTATTTCTTGCTCGGAATTCCCAGAAAAACTGCACTCTGGGAAACTGAGCTGGGACATGCAAATGAGACCACAATGCATTTCTCTCTTTAATCCAGTACCAAATTATACATAGCTCTGTTTAGGCCAAAGCTTTAGGCCTATGCTTTAGGCCTTTGCTTTAGGCATATGCTTTAGGCAATAACTATAGGCTACAGCTTTAAAGCATAGATAGGATGGATTATGTATGAGTTAGGAGTTCTTCTATCTATTATGGAGAGTGAATGTAAGAGGGTTTATTCACCAAGCTACTCTGCTCATTATCACATATGGTGTTATCTGCCATTCAAATGAAATGTAAACGGAGTGCACCACGGGTAATATCACTTACAATTATTATTATTATTATTATTATTAACTTGTAACGCTCCACCATATTCCATAGTGCTATAGAGAACAGGGGGAAATACAATGTCAACAAACTGCAGAAAATAGAGGGCCCTGTTTTGAGCTTAGAATCTTTGTAGAAAGTGCTTTTTTCCCAAAGCACCCTACAAGATTGGAAACTCTCTACTTACAATCTAAAGGGAATGGAAGCAGCAGATAAGGAGTAGCAAGGGTCAGGAAGAAAGTGAAGTTTAATTAGGTAGGAAGGTGTGCAAAGTTAGAATGGTTTTTCATATAGATGGAAAAGGAAAGCATCTGATTGAAAGTAATTAGGTAAGTGGCTCATAGTGGTTAGATAGAATAATCTGTGAATGAGAATGTCAGGTGAGGTGCCAGGGTTAGGAGATATCTCTCCTGAAGCCAGCAGAAGAAAGAGAGAGAGGGATTTGGGCTTGCAGAAGTGTTTCTGCTAATAATCTTTAGAAGAGTGAGGAGATAGTGACTGGAGGAAGGAGAGTAGCTCATTGGGGCATAAAAGAGTGTTGTAGAGCTCAGAGCCACCCCCTGAGCATTCAAAGGTAACAGTCCATCCCCAGGTCAAATATGTATATGTTGAGCGCCACTGGTTTAGGGGAGACTTTCTAAGTATCTCAGGGAAAAATTGCCACTGGATCCTTGGCAGCCCTGCAATAGCTTAGTACATATCCCCCTTTGAGAGGAATTGAGCTATTTGGGTAGAATTTATGTCCCTTATTTGCTTGTGATCTTTAGAATTCTTGAAACAACATATATTGTATAAATATTTTTGCATTATTCACTGAGAAACCAAATAAAATAAAATCTGTGTTTATATGTGTAAATGACTGCTACATTACTGTTACCGATCAGGTTGCAGGGGTGTGCCCCCCATTCAAGTCAATGGTGAGGTATTTGTCAGAGTTTGAAGGTAACAGATTCTATTTTTTTGTTTGTGGACAGAAAATCCAGATTTCTGCTCTCTTGCCTCTCTGGAATTTGTGAAATGCAGACCATTATAGGAGGATTAGTGCTCTGGTGCTCCATGCAGCTCCTCGAGATCCAAGCAAACAAAATTGTAAACTTTTGCCACATTTATCTGTGAAGGCATGGAATACTGGATTCACCTAAATAGGAAAGCTATGAGTTAACTAGTCAGTGCAGTGTGATCTGAGTCCATGGGAAACCTGTGCTATCAATCATAGCCTTCCACCATTGAACATCACACAGCTGGTAATGGTCACTTACATTAGCATATAAATGGAAAATCTACGCAAGATAATCAGCATACTAATTGAAGTGCTACTCATTTAAGAGAAACTTATCATCAAATTATCATTTTTAGATGTAGTAGACTACATCCCAGTAATTACAATGTAACATGTATTTTTGGAGCTATAAGACATCTTTATATCACCACAAATACTTCATCTTCCAGGACTAACAAACAACCACAAGTTCAATATTTTATGTGGAAATTCTGGGGAGCTAAATAAGATGTGGAGCCACAGTGTAACTGGAAACCTTATTTGTGTCACCACAAAGAATATATAAAACGCTATAAATATGTTGTGTGTTCGTATAATCTGTCTGTCACGCGTAACGCTGAATCATAAGATGAAAAAGAAAATATTCATCCGATGAATATTTCATGAGTTCTGATAAATTATTACTCCTCTTGAAAGTTTTTGAGCTTCCTTTGCATATTCTTACTATATGTATGTATATATATATATATATATATATATATATATATATATATATATATATATATACAGTATATACAGTTGTGCTCAAAAGTTTTCATACCCTGGCAGAAGTTGTGAAATTTTGTTTTAGTTTGAAAATATGACTGATCATGCAAAAAATATATATATTATTGAAGGATAGTGATCATATGAAGCCATTTATTATCACATAGTTGTTTGGCTCCCTTTTAAATCATAATGATAACAGAAATCACCCAAATGGCCCTGATCAAAAGAATGAAGAAGAAATTAACCGCACTTTGAGATCTCCTCAGAGTGACTCAATGATATTAAGGTCAGGAGATTGTGATGGTCACTCCAGAACCTTCACCTTTTTCTACTGTAACCACTGGAGGGTCAACTTGACTTTGTGCTTAGGGTCATTGTCATGGCATTGTCGGGCATATTGTAACCTTTTTGTGGCATTGGCGCAGTAAAGGTTTCTTTCTGGCATCTCGACAATGCAGCTCATTTTTGTTCGTCATATTGTGCTCCACCGTCTTTTTCCAGAGCAGCCTGTATTTCTCTTGAGGTTACCTGTGGGGTTTTCTTTGTATTCCAAACAATTCTTCTGGCAGCTGTGGCTGAAATCTTTCTTGGTCTACCTGACCTTGGCTTGGTATCAAGAGATCCCCAAATTATCCACTTCTTAATAAGTGATTGAACAGTACTGACTGGAATTTTCAAGGCTTTGGATATCTTTTGATATCCATTTCCATCTTTATGAAGTTCCATTACCTTGTTACGCAGATTTTTTGACAGTTCTTTTATGCTCTCCATGGCTCGGTATCTAGCCTGCACAGTGCATCCACGTGAGAGCTAACAAACTGACAATTTATACACAGACACTAGTTGCAATTTAAAAAGCCCCAGTGTACAGACAGTGTACCTGTGTACATTGTGTGGCTTAATGATTTACCTGTAAAGAGTATCATTTACATTGCTCAGAGTGTAAAGACCTATATACACCTCTATTTCTGTCCATCCATACAATAATTTCCTATCTCCAATTTGTATTTCTCATTCTATCTCACCCCCTTTCTCCCTCTATGTTTAAATTTTTTGCTATCAATAGATAGATAGATAGATAGATGAATAGACAGACCAATAGACAGACAGACAGACATATCGATGAATAGACAGATCGATAGACAGATAGAGTACTGTAGATAGATACACATACACACATAGATAGATATATAGATAAGTAGATAGATAGATACACACACAGATAGATAGATAGATGGATAGATAGATAGATACACATTTTTGTAAAGTTAAACTAAGAGTTCTTGCTTATTGTTTCATTTTTTAATACCATGTGAAGTGATAAATTACATGTTAACCCTTCATACAAACCTAAACTGTTCCCTCCAGGTTCTGGGGTCCTTACCTTCTGGGGAGCAGAATTTCAATCCATGGGAAACTGTATTTTTTGTTTATGAACCTATACAATTAAATTATGTTAAAAGTAAGAAGACACAAGACACAGTTTTTTTTTTGTTTTTGTTTTTTTACAATCATATCTGTATTGAACAATGGAAAAAACAGAGAACTGAAATAAAAATCCCCACACAGCTGATTACTCTCATTTACAGTTTTGCAAAGAAACATTTAGACCCCCCACCACATCCCATTCAGTGCTGGAGAGGGATGCAAGTTCATTTGTTGCTGGCCTATTCAGCACTCAAGGGGTTAATAAGGCACTCTGCATTAATGACATTAAGATGAAGTTCCCTGATGTGCTTGACCTGTAGCAGAGACCATTTCTTATATATCTGGACACAAAAATCCCGTCCCACTCGGAGTGAGAGCGAAGAGTTTTTTTGGTGGTGCGAGCATGGACCATCATCATATCTATAGGCTCAGATAAACTGGTTATGTTTACATATAAAATACATATATTTATATACATAAAAAACAGTATTAATCTCTCAGAATGATGTCATGAAAAGCCCATTAAGTCATACAGGGATTGGCCAATCACAGAAGATGTCATCATCAATACTACCAAAATCCAGTGAGTGAAAACAAATGACATCAAAGAAATTGGCCAAATGAGTTAAAGCCCAATGGCACCCCACAGGAACTGACCAATCAGAACTGATTCCCTCATCATTCCCAGAATGCCTTGGGTGAATGCTAATGAGATCATCCAGAGATTGGTCACCAGGAGCAGGTTCTACCATTAACACCCACACTTGACCTTTAGAGATCACAAATATTGGCCAAAAGAGTCACCGATCCAAGATGGTTGCGTCCATGGGAAGAGCCTAAATTAGAGATTACTAAAAGTACCCATTTCTTATCTTGAAATCAGGACTTTATTTACAAAAACATGCTAGAAGTTTAGTTATAGATCAAATATTCACTTTTATAGAACTAGATAGTAAAACTTCCCATTTGAGATATACAACAAACTAACAACATTAGCAGATGGACATAAACTAATTTCAGAGAAAATCTTTATTTTAAGTTTTGATTGTGCATAGAAGCTGCCATGATAGTAATACTTCCTTTCCAATGCAATATGCGGTGGCTGGGCACGCAAGTAGAGTTTCAACCTACGTTTTAGTTAACAGGGGTAAAACATTTGAATCAACAAATGATACAACCTATCCCTCTCCCTTCTTCGTCTCTGGAATAGATAATACAAATCAGAAGAACACACCCACTTATGCTCCAAGCCACATAGAAACATGAAAGATACGTTCATGGAATCCTTCAGAATCTATTTCAATGCTTATATGCTCACTGCTGCTAATGTTATTAGTTATTAGTTTGTAACATATCTACAGTTTAATGTGTAACTTCTAGCATGACTTAGTAAACTGGGGCCTTTTTCCCTATTAACACCCATTCACATTGTCTATTTAAACACTCTGCCCAGCAAAATAATCTTCTATGTACAAATTATTACTAAATATTCTGCTCACCCCATGCAATGGCCTCCATATACTCCAGTCCCCCTTGGTATATTCCAGACACTAAAAGTGGGTATTCAAAAAAAAAAAAAAAACCTTAATAAATAATTAATAGATTATTAATTCTCAAAAACAAGGTGAATCCTGTCTGCCAAATAAATACAATAAATATAAATAATTATATAAATCATAATTACAGTTTTTTCCTTGATGAGGAAAGTGTTTTTTAATTTGATACAAAATTAGCTAAGACTTCTTTTCCTGGGGGGACATAATTTGGTAGAAAATGCCCACTCTGCACTAATTCTCATAATGTATAAAAGTGCAGAGTAATCTTCCTCCCCGAAGATTTAGATTTCATTATAATTTGCCTGTTTTACTGACTTGGAGAGTTGGAAATAAATAATACAGAAAAAACGAAAATTCAGAAAAATAATAAATGTTCTTAGACATTTTTAAAACATAATACACAATCGGCTTCATTAACTCCAGGGCAAGAATTACTAAATGATGAAGAGTTAGATGGCTCATGGAGAATGTCTTGATACCTATGTTATTGTGTTGATATGATATTTCTAGATTTGAAATCTCATCAGCTGATAACTGGAAATTAGTGGAGAGTCAAGAGGGAGTGAAAGGTACTGGGGCCCTCCTCTGGGGGTGGCCCAGTGATGTCTTATTTTTTTGTACATACATTTTTTTATTTCTGTAGTGTAGTGAGGCCCCCGACCCAGCAGCTTCCTCAGCCACACCAGCACCCTAAAATAATGTATGTTTTTTAGGGGTTATCCAGGTGAAATGAATCCGTGGTTCAAGAGGTAGTGCCATCTTTTCTCTGCCAGCGGAGTAATCCCGCAAAACATCACACACAGGTGACTTAAATAAGGGGATTCCCTGCCCGTGGAGAGAAGAAGCAGCACTGGCAGAGGAGGGATAGCTCAACCTGCTGAACCACAAATTAATTTCACCTGGATACCCCTAAACAGCTCATAATATTGTAGGGGGCCTGGTGATGATTTCCTCCCTAAGAAGCCTACATTAAGGTATGGGGGCTGGTGTGGCCAAGGGGGCCATGGAGTCCATAAGGGGCAGAGGAGGGCAGGGGGTGAGAGGGCCCCACTACACTACAGACATAATATATATAAATATAAATATATATAACAGGATCCTCCACTCACTAGCCCCATCACTGCGTACCTTACATGTTCAAAAAATAAGAGGTATTAGAAGGTATAATGGGCAATATAGGAACAAAATGTATATGCTGATGGATTCATTTCCATGGCAGGAAGAGGTTGATATTCTAAAGTAGTCTATTACTTCAATACCCTAGGATCGGACCAGGGCAGAATTTCAGGATATCCCAGCTAAGTAAATTAAATTATTGCACCACTCATTGGCCCAAATATACTCAAACCAGAAAATGTGGTATAACATAAACCTCGAGGACTGGACTGGAGCAACCTAGAATTTGATATCACACAAAAAAAAAATAGGAATATATTTGGTGCCTCATTCAATTGCGATTTGGCCAATTGAATAGGGCTCTATATAAGCACATAGCCTATTTTTTTACAGAAATTTTTAGTTAGTTAATTTCTATCCAAAAGCAAGGTCTTCACTAACTAAAAACTTCTGTAAAAAAATATGCTCTGTGCTTATATAGAGCCCTATTCAATTGGCTAAATCACAATTAAATGAGGCCCATATTTATTTATTTATTTAAAGATCTGGTTTAAAAACAATTTATATTTTTTTTTTGCGTGAAAATACATTTTCATGCAACAAAAAAACTTTTATTACGTTTAAAAATCTGCCATAAATAAAACATTAAAGTAAACCAGATCTTTAAACCCTATAGTGTAAATAACATATTCTGCTCTCTCTTTCCAAACTGTTGATAAACATGTCACATTTCTTGTATTCTGTTTTCTTTCTCTCTCTTATTTCTCCCTCTTTCTCTGCACTCTTTCCAGCCGAAGAGCTTTATTTTAGTGTTTGTCTAATGAGCCTTTTGATATGTTCGGTCACTCTCCATAAAAGCTTTCAGATCTGATTACAGCTTAAGTGCCTTAAAATCCTCTGTGCATGGCGGCCCCTCCATCGGCAGCTCCACTAACACCCCTTTAAATTGCTAAACACCTTCACTTAGCCATCCCCTCTTAGGTTGTACCAAGTTAATGCTCTCTAAAAGCCAGCTCACGTTTCTTTTCATCGTCATAATATTTTTTTAGGGAAAAAAGAAGCAGTAAATAAAATTTAAATAAAAGATCAAAAGCATGCAAAGTGACGGAGAGCAATGATTCAAATACTGATGAAAAGATACAGTTTGATAATTGGTTACAAACACGTTGTAACCTTCAGCACCATAGACAGCTCCTCTAGAGCGGAGCTCAACCCAGATACAGGAGATAGGAGATTGGCTGCTTATATTCTAGGCCTGTTCCATGTCCCTTTAAGTAAATAGTGCATTTATGCTCATATCTGAGTGTCTAAAATAAGTTATATATATATATATATATATATATATATATATATATATATATATATATATACACTTTCTTAACATTTAATGCTACAAAAAAGTATTGGTGGGGCAAATGAGGTTGATTCTATTTTAATTAGGGTGACATTTTTATACATTGACCTCAATTTCATATTCTTGTCTATAAATGAAACCTGTACGTATTTTGAATCAAATCTAAATATCTGTTAATCTTACAACACAAATTTGCCATATAACTAGATGCATCCAAAGCATTATTAGCGACTCTGGCACCTGCCTTAAATTTGCCATGTTCTGTAATGTAGTGGAGAAGGAAGTCAGGAGGGCAGCTATGTTCACATATCCCATAACTGTTTGAAACCAAGCGACAGCCCTCATGATAACAAGCTCGACATTAAACCATCAATATTTTGCTTGCACTGTAGAAGTTGAGTTACCATCATATAATATCAATCCTTTAAACTCATTTTTACAACATTGCAATATTGAGTTAATTTAAAGGGATATGTGAGTTTTTAGGATTTTATTAGGTATATAATATACCTGTGTATCTATTTATTTTTACAGGCTAAAATTATAGAATTCCTAGAATTTGTACCTGTTTGGGCCTGCCCTCTGCAGCTCATGAAAACAGACTCTGTATGTACTGTACTGTCTAAATAATCAGTTACCATCTCTCAGCAACATACTTCAAAGTGCTTCTGAGACTTGGTCCATGATAGGCTAGGACACTACACTGTACACTCTAGAGAGTCTGTATTTGCATAAGCTGCAGTGGGCAAACCCATACAGGGACTATTTCTCTGATTTTAGGCAGTAAAAACAGAGCTTATAAGCCCTTCTTAATAAAATAAAGTACATAAAAGTAAATAGATACACAGGGGTATTAGATATCAAGTAACATCCAGAGATAGTTATATCCCTTTAAAGTAATGATGCATGGTCCACTATACAGTCCCAGATGTCCGAGGCGGGAAATAGAACATCAGATGCCATTACTGTTTATAAAATGAAGTAGTAGAATAAATAACAAGTTGCATTTCATTTCAGCAGAATGTGACCAGCGCTTTCCCTTTTTATAAAAGATTTCGACTGGAGCAGTGATGTTATTGTCATGGCCGACCCTGGCTGTGTCTTGTTATGCTCATGAGAAATATATATATATATCCTCTGTACTGTAATAATAGAAATGCTGTTCTGTGATGTTGAAAAGAAATAAAGTAACAGTTTCCTATCTGGTGTCTCTGTAACGTGATACATTATAGTCCCACTGCTATACAAGACAATACAATTACAGATATAGACAGATACTTGTATCAGAATGTCTGATAATTAAAGCCATTAATGTTTCTAGCTAAAATGTATCTCTTGTTAGAGTTAATTATCTCTCTCTGTGTCTCTCATTTTCTTTTTAGTCAGTGTAATGAATTTATAATGAATGTAACTGTTTGCGTCTGCCAGCCAATGAGCAACAATACAGCTGTATGAGTTGTGCTTGTCAGCCAGTGAATACTATCACAGTCCCTGTCAGTGAATGTGCTGTTTAAGTTAATGGTTGGCAGTACAGCTGTATTTGTGCTCATTGGTTGGTAGACTCAAGGCCCCACATCTGATATTTCTTCATGCAACGTGATGAAGTTACCATTGGTGTTTCCAATGAGAAATTGTGTGGCAATGTCTTTACGCGTTTCCCCACTGCAGGGTTTCTTCTGTTTTTACATTTTTAATTACTACACTTTTATATATCTGACTTAATATATTGACTTCTTTGCACCTTTAAGCTCTGTATGAGCTTTTGTGAAAGTGCCCAGTTAATATCCCAGCTAACCCCCACCCTGTTTACGAGGCAGCATTTGTACCTCATGTATCTACTTAATGCTTAATGATTTAGTTATTTTTTTATCTACTCTTTGGATTTCCTGGCAAACATTTATAACTCTAATACAATGTAACTGGCCTTAGATTTGGGAAATACTTTATGTTAAATCAGGATGTTAACATTAAATGTATTTTTACTGAACAGTATTTGGCTCCAGATTTGAACTTTCAGCGTCTTTTCATTGACAGTGTACAGATGACAAATAGATTGTATCACGGCTATCTAAATAATACATTGTATTCAATAGTGGAAAGAGCTTTATATTGTATTTCCTGTACAGCCTTGATGTAGCATAAATGGAAAGGCAGAATGTATTGACTGACCAGGATACACACAGGGCCGTATCTACCTTTTTGGAGCCCCTAGGCAGTAAAGTGGAGGAGCCCCTGCAAATGAGTATGCAAGGTATGAACGGGCCACATTTTTGCCTTTTCTGTATGTGCAAGTTCCCTTTCCTGTTGTAACTGTCTTGTTCTGGGTGGTTTCCCCCTAGTAGACAGTCTATGAACTGCAACATTAAAAACATTTTTTAAGCCAGGAACCATTTTTTTTAAAGAAGTGGCACCCCTCACACGGAAGTGCCCTTGAGCGGCTGCCTAGTTGGCCTAATGGGTAATCCGGCCATGGATACACATATTAATATACAGTCTTGAGCGACTATTTCTAATGTATTCATATCCTTTTGGAGTCCATATATTTAAAGTAGATATAATTTAGGAGGGAACCTATGATGGAGCATGGTCTAAAAGACAAAACTGGAATTGTGCAAGAACTACCTGTACACATATTTTTTGCACCAGGCCCCCATTCACTAACACTGCCCCTGTCTATAGGTATCCTTTATTGGTTGCATTTCCAAGACAGACTTGAGGATTTAACAAACAAAAAAAGTGAAGCTTACCCCATGCTCCAGGGAGAAGCCTACAAGATGCCGACCCCTAACTGTTTGATTTAAGCAGGATTTTCTATTCAAAATCTGTAAAAATCTAAATATATTTTATATATTAATTTCATGCCAGACATTTGTTTTCATTTTTCTTCAGTATTAAAAATGTTACATACTAATCGAAAAATAATGTACTTATAAATTGTGATTATTAAACATTTCTTTTATATTTTTATGTATATATTAAATAGTTAATAAATTGTTGGAGCTAGAAAGTAAGTTCTCATAAGCAGCTTTCAAGATGGGGCTAAATCTAAAACATTTGCTCTTAGGAAGCACTGACATCAAACCTTGAGCTAGTTTTGTATTCAGAGCCTGCATTGATCTCAGTAACCATTCGTTCTTTGTACATGGCCTTATATTTTTGTTACTGCCCCTTTAAAAACTATTTCCCTCTTCTATGTTGCACATAGTTTACAATATAAGGGAATATTACAACATTTTGCGTTACTGTATTATTACATGTTATGTTGTTTAATTAATCAAAACACTGTTGATACATTTCATAAACTAATATCCATGTTTACTGTATAAACAGTAAAGATGGGGGCTCATTCAATTGCGATTTGGCCAATTGAATAGGGCTCTATATAAGCATATAGCATATTTTTTTAAATAAGTTTTTAGTTAGTGAAGACCTTGCTTTTGTATAGAAGTTCACTAACTAAAAACTTCTGTGCTTATATAGAGCCCTATTCAATTGGCCAAATTGCAATTGAATGAGGCCCATGGTTTTTAACTCATTCGGGGGGGGGGGGGGCTTTAACAAAACACAACACACACACATTGCAAGCTGCTAGTAAAATCACTGCTTGGCTTCTGTAATTTTGATGTATGCTCGTGGGCCATAATTTATTTTCATTGTAGTTATCTATATATTTAATTTTGGCTCCAGGCTCCATCCTCTAATATTTGATCCATAAAAATAAGAAATAATTTCCAGTTAGATAGAACTCTAAACCTGTGCCTCGACTTCTGAGAAAGATAAAATGGCATGATAGATGGGCCTATTAGATCTGAGTATTATCACTGAATATTTACACATAGATATTAAAACAACAATGACACCACCTCTCCTATGTAAGTCTTGAAGATGATTCGGGTGCTATACTGGAACATTTTATCTAAACATTGTACTAAATTGTCACTATATATATATATATATATATATATATATATATATAGAGAGAGAGAGAGAGAGAGAGAGAGAGAGATGAAAAATAAGAGTATTGAAGTATATAGTGATACCTTTTTTATTGGAGAAACATAGTCATAAATATTATATATTATTATATATTGATCCGGATTTGAGAAAGAGAGGAAGCTCTCGAAAGCTAGTCATAATATTAATGAAAATGATTGCCCAATAAATAATGGTATCACCATATACTGCAAAACTCTGATTATTCATCTGGATTACTGGACACTCATGGCTACTTCACTCTATATATATATATATATATATATATATATATATATATATATATATATCTCAACTGAATTCCAACTAAGAAATAATATTTTAATAATTTCTTTAAATTCCCTTTGATATATTAAGGCATATATTGGTGCTTATGAAAAATTCATAATACAGGGATCCAATGGAAATTCATAATACAGGGATCCAATGGAAATTCATAATACAGGGATCCAACGGAATTTGTCTGAGAGTTCAGTTGCCAACCAGCCCTGCAGTATGTATATGGTATAATCAGCCCCTTTCACTGTAGGACTGTACATTCTGCAGCGCTGAACATATATTAGACCAAGGAGGACAGTACCTCCAATTCCAGGGACAAACCTATAGACATAATGTTATAACTGATTCATTAAAATAATTATATGATGGTAAGTCAGCTTCTCCAGTGATCCCATTGATAGGGTGATACTGGAAACCTTCACTCAGCTATATTTAACCCATAATGTTTCATTTATGTGGAACCAGGCACGCAGAACTGATGCAAGATCTAAACGGGTACATACTGACCGACACCTGGTCTGTTTCAGATCAGGACATTTGATAGATACAAGGTGGGCACAGAAAAGATCATTAAAGTCTTTGAATTTTGAAGATCCTAGAGGTTTAACTTCTGTTTGGCCACAGGCACTATGAAATGTTTATGGCAAATGCCATTTTGTTTAGTTAATTGACATAAATATATAAAATGTCTGTACGCCTTTCAAAAGTGGACATAGTAAATAACCAGAAATCACAGCAAAGAGTCTTGTAGCCTTATAACCCATTGAGTAGTGTTTGTAAGTCAAAAGCATCTTGAGGATTTGCTCTTGTCCTTGTCGAAACTCCATACATACCCATTGTATTCTATTTAGGAGGGATCACTATGACCGGTTGTCCTCGTTTGGGCCTCCACATTAAGACCTGTGCATCATTAGCGTTTGGTTTTACCAGTGCATTGGGTGGGATGGGTTCCATGCGACTTAAAATCCTTGGCTGCTCTTGTTGAGTCCTCCCCACCAGCCTGGCTCGTTTTCCGAGCATCTGAGATGGGTCCACCTCAATGTCTACTCTCATCCTCCACTTTATAGTCTGCAGAATGATTTTCTCCTTGGTGGTGGCATTCATAGCCACCAGCCACGTGGTAAAGCTTTGGTCTCTTTTAATCCTGGTGAGCAAGGGTACGTTGCTCTCGCTGACGGGTACTGCCCACGTCACACTGGGGTAGAAGTTGTCATTCATGCTGACGGAAAACCTGGAGATCTTGTTGGTGGGTCCCATCAGGGTCACAGTTTCAGTGGTATTTCCATACCAAGGGTAGCTGACGCCGTCCGAGTCACTGATGGCTTTCACTCTCCCTTCCCTCAAATCTGGAAGCTCCCAGCTGGACCTACCAAAGTAATGGAGCAAAGGAAAAAACAGTGAGAAACTTTGTATTTTCTATATTAAATTAACTATTTTGGCCTTTTTGTTTTATTTTATATTACTGTCTTGGTTAGTTCATTTACTCTGAGGACAATACAATTAATTAATTAACTGTTATGTTGACAGTGTAACTATTATATAATATATACTTCAATTACTTCTACAAAGCATCCAGAGTAACAGATTCTCAGCCTCTGCAATCCCCCCTTTCTTCCTGTTCTCTATCATTGGAGGTGACATCTTGCACGGTGGTGACTTAAGGCCATACCCAAAGTGTATTGCTGTTAGAAAGCAGACAGTAACATGCTGTGCACCTTCTTGATGTAGTATAACAGGGGTAGTGTGAATCCCAATCCCTCTGAGCATGACTTTAGGTCACAGCTGTGTAAGATATCACCTCTTATTAGAGGAAACAGGAAAAAGGGGGTGGTTCCACAAGGTCAGAACCTGTTACTCTGGGCACTAATTAGATTGAGGATACATTAATTAACCTTGTTAAAACATATAGATAAAATAATATAATTCTGCAGAAAGTCTCCTTTTAAAGAACATCTGTAGTGCTCATATAATAAGTTTTAAATGTTACATTTGAACTTTAGTGTTGATTCTCTCCACACCCCATTAGGTGTTTATGGAATGGGATCAGATCTGCCCAGGATCTATCCTATTAGGGCAGGGCAATATATCACATAATATAACTGTCGAACTACGAGATGTCGTCACCCTTTGCGTGGTGCGTATGACTTAGGCGATGATCGCCAAAGGCGTTCATCGCTTGCGAGCCTCTGCGAATCGAGGAGAGCTGTTAACTCGGAGCACTTACTGTATCCATTTTACTGTATCTCTGTGATTAGCTCTAAAGAAGAATGAGTGCTTTATCAATCAAATTATATAAATAATACTATTATTATTATAATGATATCATTTCATTTTGTTCATAGTAACATTGCTGATAATTAGTCATAGGAACTCCTGATGGTTTGACACTGGGATTCATTGTTTGAAATAAAATATGAGACTCATGACCCTTCTCTGTAAATACACCCAAATGAAGGGCTATGTAATTTTTTTAACGAAAGGTCTCTAAGCTCCTGAAGAAGCCCTATAGTGGTTGAAACACGTAGAGGTATTACCACAGTGATTGCAAATATAGTGTTTCCTTGGAAACACTAATGCCATCAGTTTGCAGAGCCACCCCAACTTCTAACTGGAACCAAGAGCTGCAGCTACCAAAATGTATACATAAGGACTGTTGTAACTTTGCTTTGCACAGAATTTTATTATATGATTCTATGTATTTGAATAAGAAGGGACTGAAAATCCTGAAAAAAAGAGAAATCCAATCAATGCATCCAAACATCAGACTTGTCCAAGTTCAGCCCTTGAGGGCTAGGCCTAAGCAGTTTTTTGTATAAAAATAGGTAAATAAATCAACATGATAGTCCTAGACTGACATAAATGTGCTGGAGTACTGGTCCTTGAGCACTGGAGTCAGACTAACCAGTCGTGCAGCATCCTCTGTGTCCTTCATCTATTATTTATATCTGTACAGATGAACATAAAACCCCCAGTGATATCATTTCCAAATCTGTCTCATATGCAGAAAATCAAATTCCTTCTTCATACCACAGTGAGAATTGGGTTTCTTGTTGGGCTGAGGAGCTTCCTACGACTTGTGACATCGTCCTGAGAACTAGATTTTGCTGAAATGTACACTTTACTTTCTTAACAAAATTTTATTTTTACCTGTGATCATACAATTAGACAGGTGACACTGAGCTGCAAACCAACTTTAGTGGAGTCATTAGGCTATTCTGCAGCTCTTGGTTCCCACTATGCTTCCAGATGAAGTTACTGTTGGCATTTCCAGGGAGAAACAGTGTGGCAGTGTCTCTACATGTTTCACCCTCTATAGGGCTTCTTCAGGACACTATTGTAGGTGAACTGTGAATAGTCATTATAGTGATTTCCTCTATTGTGTTTCCTTGGTATCGCCATTGTTAACAGAATTATGGTACAACACCATCTCATCTGGAAGCAAAGTGGGAACAGAGAGCTGGAGCTACCAACTACAACTGGGTGTACTGAAGGATTCCCTAATTACTGTGGTAGCTTAATTTATTACCTGTTATGTAGTCCTGGACACATCCATTACTGGCTTATAAAATTATTCTTGTTTTGTGTATTTATTTATTTGTCTTATTAAGAGAGACAGATATAAAGCTTATGTTTTAAAACTTCACAAATACAATACCTTCTACTTAACAAGACAGATAAGCAAACAGACAGAGGAGGTTTTATAACTCCTGCATATAAAAACAGTGTTTTTTTTGTTTTTTTTTACTGTCTAAACCAGTGCTACCCAAACCCATCCGCACGGACCACTAACAGGCCATGAAATGTCCCTAAGCTCCTGAAGAAGTCCTACAGTGGTTGAAACGCGTAGAGGTATTACCACAGTGATTGCAACTAGAATCTCCTTAGTAACTCAAATGCCATCTTAACAAGACTGATAAGTAAACTAGCAGGCCATCATTTGTGGACCTCTCTACTTCAGTGTTAGTATGCTAGATAACGTTTCAGTCATTTGGTTGAAACACCTGTGCTTCCATGAGGATATCCACAAATGCTGACCTTTTGGTGGGCCATTAAAGGACCACTGTAAAACTCATGCAATACTGGATCATTGGCTCATTAACTTTAGCAAAAAAATCAGTATTTGAAGCAATAGCTCAATGTAAGTTTTAAAACATACTTTTGAACTTTAGTGTTTTAGGGTCTACGAGGCTGACAGGCAAGTAAAGACTCCTATCAGGACAGATCTTGTCCCACACACTAGATGCCTGAGAGGTATACTGACATATTTTTTTAAAATACGTATTTTCTGGCTGACCAGTTATTTAAATTAAGACATAATACCCTATTGTATGAGCACGGCAGCTGCTTATAATAAATGCTGTGAATGTCCCTCTAACACTCTAAATCTCTTACATATCACGCGCACATATTCCTCCCCCTCAGGGTGCCGCCCCCCACAGGAGATAGATTTGCTCCAGTTTAACACAATCACATAGTATTATTATTCTGTCACTTATAATGCCGCAAGCTGCACCTTACACTGACATTGCCTTTTTCTCTACAATGAATAAAAGGGCAACTAACATTTCAGTTTTGTTCCTAACAGAATTAGAAATCTGTGATTCAGATAACATCTTTATTCAGTTCTACTGAAAGATTGCCAGTTTGAATAGATACCTGACAATAGAACTAGACAGTAGACAGACTAGCAGCAAATGATGGAATCCCTCAGCACACAAGCAAAGTCATCTATTAATGTTGTTGGATTGTTACACTCTTAATAAACATGTGAAGTTTATATGTTTATATATATATATATATATATATATATATATATATATATATATATATATACAGTGGATATAAAAGGTCTACACACCCCTGTGCTGTAAAAGAATGAGACACTTTTTCCACCTTTAATGTGACCTATAAACTGTACAACTCAATTGAAAAACAAACTGAAATATTTTAGGTAGATGGAAGAAAAAATATAAAAATAAAATAATATGGCTGCATAAGTATGCACACCCTTAAATTAATACTTTGTTGAAGCACCTTTTGATTTTATTACAGCACTCAGTCTTTTTGGGTATGGGTCTATCAGCATGGCACATTTTGACTTGCCCACTCTTCTTTGCAAAAACACTCCAAATCTGTCAGATTACGAGGGCATCTCCTGAGCACAGCCCTCTTCAGATCACCCCACGGATTCAGGTCTGGGCTCTGGCTGGGCCATTCCAAAACTGTAATCTTCTTCTGGTGAAGCCGATCCTTTGTTGATTTGGATGTATGCTTTGGGTCGTTGTCATGCTGAAAGATGAAGTTCCTCTTCATGTTCAGCTTTCTAGCAGAAGCCTGAAGGTTTTGTGCCAATATTGACTGGTATTTGGAACTGTTCATAATTCCCTCTATCTTAACTAAGGCCCCAGTTCCAGCTGAAGAAAAACAGCCCCAAAGCATGATGCTGCCACCACCATGCTTCACTGTGGGTATGGTGTTCTTTTGGTGATGTGCAGTGTTGTTTTTGTGCCAAACATATCTTTTGGCCAAAAAGTTCAACCTTTGTTTCATCAGACCATAACACCTTTTCCCACATGCTTTTGGGAGACTTTAGATGTGTTTTTGCAAAATGTAGCCTGGCTTGGATGTTTTTCTTCGTAAGAAAAGGCTTTCGTCACTTGCCACTCTACCCCATTGCCCAGACATAGAAAGAATATGGTAGATTGTTGTCACATGTACCACACAGCCAGTACTTGCCAGATATTCCTGCATCTCCTTTAATGTTGCTGTAGGCCTCTTGGTAGCCTCCCAGACCAGTTTTGTTCTCGTCTTTTCATGAATGTTGGAGGGAGCTCCAGTTCTTGGTAATGTCACTGTTGTGCCATATTTTCTCCACTTGATGATGACTGTCTTCAATGTGTTCCATGGTATATCTAATGCCTTGGAAATTATTTTGTACCCTTCTCCTGACTGATACCTTTTTACAATGAGATCCCTCTGATGCTTTGGAAGCTCTCTGTGGACCATGGCTTTTGCTGTGGGATGCGACTAAGAAAATTTCAGGAAAGACCAACTAGAGCAGCTGAACATTATTTGGGGTTAATCAGAGGCACTTTAAATGATGGCATGTGTATGCTGACTCCTATTTAACACGATTTGGAATGTGATTGCTTAATTCTGAACACAGCTACATCCCCAGTTATAAGAGGGTGTGCGGACTTATGCAACCACATTATTTTTCTTTTTTTCTTCCCTCTACCTAAAATATTTCAGTTTGTTTTTCAATTGAGTTGTACAGTTTATAGGTCACATTAAAGGTGGAAAAAGTTCTGAAATGTCTTTTTACAGCACAGAAACCTGACATTTTAACAGGGGTGTGTAGACTTTTTATATCCTATATATATATATATATATATATATATATATATGTGTGTGTGTATGAATACATAGTTCACCCTATATATATATATATATATATATACATACAGTTGTGCTCAAAAGTTTGCATACCCTGGCATTTTGAAAATATGACTGATCATGCAAATGAATATGTATTTTATTGAAGGATAGTAATCTTAGGAAGCCATTTATTATCGCATAGTTGTTTGGCACCTTTTTAAATCATAATGATCATAAAAATCACCCAAAAGGCCCTGAAAATTTTACATATTATTATTATTATCTTTATTTATATCGCGCCAACATATTCCGTAGCGCTGTACAGGGGTTTAGTACATGGCAAAAAACAAACTTAACACCTTATAAAGAATGGAGGGCCCTGGTTTTGAGCATATAATCAAATGCACATAGTGCTTGTTACCCTTGAATGTTTGGGCTTGTTACAGACACACAAGGTGACACAGACAGATTAAAATAGCAATTAAAGGTATATTTCCCACACCTGTGGCTTTTTAAATTGCAATTAGTGTTTGTGCATAAATAGTCAATGAGTTTGTTAGCTCTCACGTGGATGCACTGATCAGGCTAGATACTGAGCCATGGGGAGCAGAAAAGAACTGTTAAAAGACCAGCATAACAATGTAATGGAACTTCATAAAGATGGAAACGGATATACAATCATGTTCAAAGCCTTGAGAATGCCAGCCAGTACTGTTCAATCACTTATTAAAAAGTGGAAAATTTGGGGATCTCTTGATACCAAGCCACGGTCAGGTAGACCAAGAAAGATTTCAGCCACAACTGCCAGAAGAATTGTTCGGAATACAAAGAAAACGCCACAGGTAACCTCAGGAGAAATACAGGCTGCGTGGAAAAAGACACTGTGGTTGTTTCAAGGAGCACAATACGACGATACTTGAATAAAAATTAGTTGCATGGCCAAGTTGCCATTACTGCACTAATGCCACAAAAAAGCCCGGTTACAATATGCGTGACAACACCTTGACATGCCTCACTGCTTCTGGCACACTTTAATTTGGTATGACAAGACCAAAATAGAGCTTTATGGTCACAACCATAAGCGCTATGTTTGGAGAGTGGTCAACATGGCCTATGGTGAAAAGAATACTATCCCCACTGTGAAGCATGGTGGTGGCTCACTGATGTTTTGGGGGGGTTGTGAGCTCTAAAGGCACAGGGAATCTTGTGATGGCAAGATAAATTCAGCATGTTATCAGAAAATACTGGCAGACAATTTGCATTCTTCTGCATGAAGGCTGCGCATGGGACGCGCTTGGACTTTCCAGCCTGACAATGACCCTAAGCACAAGGCCAAGTTGACCCTCCAGTGGTTACAGCAGAAAAAGGTGAAGGTTGTGGAGTGGCCATCATCATCTTAATATCATCAAGCCACTCTGGGGAGATCTCAAACGTGTGGTTCATGCAAGACGACCAAAGACTTTGCATGACTTGGAGGCATTTTGCCAAGATGAATGGGCAGCTATACCACCTGCAAGGATTAGGGGCCTCATAGACAACTATTACACAAGACTGCTCGCTGTCATTGATGCTAAAGGGGGCAATACACAGTATTTTGATCCGGGCCATTTCATTTTTTTTCTTTGTTACCATGTTTTGTTTTATGATTGTGCCATTCTGTTATAACCTACAGTTGAATATAAATTACCAATTCAAAAAAGGGTATGCACAACTGTATATATATATATATTTAAAAAAAAAAAAAAATATATATATATATATATATATATATATATATAATGTATATACACATAGTAGGTGCCTGTTGGTGAATAAAAATACAACTCAAAAACTTTAGTGTGATTGTGTTTGCGTTGCTCAGTCGTGTCTGACTGCAACACAACATGCTGATCCACTTGTTATTCATGGCAGAGATACTGGAGTGGGTTGCCACTGTCTTCTCCAGTGGGCCACAGCATACAGCTTCTGCTATTCCTAGGTGGTCTCCCATCCAAGTTTTGCTAGGTCCCTTTATGTCTTCATGGTGGTGTGACCTTTTGGTTCCCTGACTGGAATCAAACCCAGACTGCAGCGGTGAAAGCACCGAATCTTGACCACTGGACCAGGTAACCCAACGCCATCAGTACACTTGCTCTGTGTTTATGCTTCAGCTGATTTGATAGAGATAATAGGACATACCTAAATAAATGAAGCCCCTTCTAGGTCCCTACCTTATCATGGTGAGGGACTTGTGTACCTCAATGAAGCTGTGAGCTATACCATGAAGGGTCACCCAAGATGAGTAAGTCATAGCAAAACGGTCAGATAAATCACAGTCCACTGGAGAAGGAACTGGCAACCCATACATGTATCTTTGCCGAGATAACCTTATGGATAAGCACAACCAAAACAAAGACAGATGTGCCCAGCGTGCTCCATCTAAATGGTCAACAAGAGTCAGACATGACTGAAGGACCGAACAACAACAACAAAAATAAATGAGTCTTGCATTACCCCAGGTTCCTGCCGGTATCTATTGGCCCCTATCCATGGTGGGCCCCTGTGCATTGCGCACGCTGACATATCAAGTGAACTCTGTGGGCTCTGTGTTTAGACCCTTGCTCTGTGTGACAGTGATTACCCACAGTCACCCACTCACCTGCAGACTGTGATTTGCTAATGACCCCCTGCCTGTCACATCACCGCGGGCTGTACCCTGTAATCAGGAGCCCCCTCCCCGCGATCTAATCAGATGTTGGATCAACTCAAAGCTGCTATTTATATCCAGAGACAACCCCACCTGCACATAATCTGCCTCAATTAGCTAGTAATGAGGAATAGAATTAAACACTAACGAGGCCAGAGGGGAGGGGGAGCTAATGCACAGGCACAAAACAGGTTATTCCAGGGATCCCCAGTTATTTTACATTCTGGGTGCAATGAAACAGTTGATTAACCCCTAAATATTATTAAAATTAGATTATATATAATATATATATTTAAAATATAATTTTAAAGAAAACTAGGATATTTCCTGTTGTTTGGCTGCCAGCAGTACGTGTGAGCAGACACTAGGTGGTAAGGCGACATCTGAATCAATTTCTAACCCTAACCCCTAAAACCAACCCTAAAACCTAACCCTAAAACCTAACTCTTAAACTCTAATTCTAAACCCTAACCCAAAACCTAAACTTAACCACTAACTCTAACCCTAAAGCCTAACCCCCAAAACCTAACCCTAACCCCTAAAACCTAACCCTAAACTCTAACCCTAAAGCCTAACACTAAAGTCTAACACTAAACCCTAATCCTAAACACTAACCCTAAACTCTAACCCTAACCCCTAAAATGTAACCCTAAATACTATCTCCAACCTAACCCCTAAAACCTAACCCTAAACCCTAACACTAACCCTAATACCTAAAGCTAAGAAATTGAAGAAAATCTCGGCTGAAATTCAGTAAAATTTGGGCTTGCTGGCACTGCTGGCGACCAACCAACAGTAAAGGTTCAAAGACAATTATTATTTTCCTGTTTTTATTCCTTGCTTTTCTGTACGTATTTTGCTATTTACTATTTCTACAAACATTATTTTGAAATATTATTTGTCATATTAAGTCAAAATAATAATATTTGAAGTTCTGAATCCCATGATGATAATCTGCCTCATTCCTCGGCTCTGTGATGTGACATTGATTCCCTGCTTCCTCACATAGTGTATAGACAGAATAATTACAGGTCTCACGTGTGACAAATCCACAGGCACAAAACTGTCACTAAAATAATAACAAGTAAAAAACCATAAACCAAAATTACCATTTGTGTCTAAAAGAGACTCCTGTATGTGGTAGCTGAGCACCAAGCAGATATATTTAATTAACAGAAATTATTCAATCTACAGAAATTAATAATATAATAAATTCTAACAACATTGAATGAAATATTGCCTATAAGTAATGTACATCAGAATAATGACAAGCACTTCAATGTTTAATAAAATGTTGTTGTTGTTCCGTGTCTGACTCTCAGTGACCCTATTGACCACAGCACTTTGTCTCTGGTCATGCTTATCCTTAAGTTTTTCTTGGCAAATATACTGGAGTGGGTTGTCGGTTCCTTCTCCAGTGGAACATGATTTGTCTGACCTCTCTGCTATGATCCTACATGGTTTAGCTCACAGCTTCATTGAAAGACACAAGCCCTTTGACCACAATAAGGTAACAGTCCAGAATGGGTAACAAAATTATTTTTATTGGTCATTTTTAGTTTCATTGTAGTCATTTTAGCTTATTTTATATTTTCTAAAAACATTTTGTCAACGTTCAAGTGTATTTCTTCAAAAGAGTATATTGCAAAAATAGACCAAAAGTAGCCAACTTCATTTTGATCTGAAACCTGTATGTGCAACTTATCCTGCATTTCAGTGTTTAGATTTGTCTCTTTGGTTTCTGTTCTGACCTGAAATTTGGATTCTACCACAAGTCTCCACAGAAGAAGACCTAGAGAGGGTGAAACGCGTAGATAATCACCACATTAATTGTTAATATTGTTACTAATTGTTTCCTTGGTAATGTCAATGTTAATATTAATGTGTTGCAACACCACGTCATCTGGTATGGAGAGCTACAGCTACCAACTACCAACTGAAAGAACTAAGTGATAACCTAAATGTTGCATATTTTGAATACTGCCTGAGAAAATTCAAGACGAATTCAAAGAACAACACATTTTATAAATGATTTTATATTTAATGTTGTTGTTTAGCACACTCCAAACACATAAATACACACATATACATAAACAAAATAAAAATGTCTTACACTCTAATCTTGTAGCAATAGTCGTAATAGAGAATCACTTTAAAAACTCTACTGAAGAGTGATAGAAGCCCTCCACCCTACAGAGTACAGTAGTACAAACAATGATAGTAGATTTGTAATTCTATTTGAATGTATAAAAAATAAGTTAATAAACTTATTTCCTGCTCAAATTTCCCAAAAATACAGTTAATGCACTGCACTCTGGGAAACTGGGTGGGGACATGCAAATTAGACCACAATGCACGCTCACTCTATTAATCCAAAAACCCTACACTTTACATGGCTCCTTTTAGGCATATGCTCGCTGTATGACCAGCTTTAAGCATAGCACAGGATGGATTATGCACAAACCACGAGATCTACCCACAGACAGAACTGTTTTACGGTTCCTATATATATATATATATATATATATATATATATATATATATATATATATGAGAAAAGTGGCCTTATCGGCCTGTTTCTATAAATATATATGGCAACATTATGTCAATAGTGAAAACGTGTCTATAAAAAGAGAGATAAGAGATGGTCTTAGAAAAGAACTTCATTCACTGGGCCAAAGAACACGATTACTCGAAGAGACCATAGATCATATAATAGAATCCCAAGAATATGACAAATAAAAGATTGCACAAAACTAAGATTAAGAACTAAGATTCAAGAGTTGAGGATTTGGAGAACAGCTCCCACAGACACAAGGTTTGAATCAGAGGGATCCCCAAAACTACCCTAGAGTTGATGCAATATATAAAAGCGGTGATAAGCTCAATTTTGCCCAAGCATCCAGAAAACAATTGGGAAATTGAAAGAGCTCATAGAGCCATGGGTTTAGATGGGGACCAAAATTTGCCCAAGGATGTAATAATCACATTTTCCCAACAAAAAGCGAGGGACCGAGTTCTCACTGCTTCCAGAAAGTTGTCTGAGATCAAGGATCCGGATGGAACCTCTCTCCAGATCTATATGGACTTGTCTCCAGTAATGCTTGCCAAATGCAATCTCAACTCCCTTACCGAACATTTACTAAAAATCCATTTTTCCTTTTTGTGGCCTAAAGAGCATTTGAAATACCTTGGCCTAAACAAAACCCCAGAGATGTCTGACGTGTATAAGGCCAATTACTTACCTTTATTCAAGGAGCTTACGGCTGACCTCACCAAATGGAATAAATTCCAAATATCATGGACCGGATGAATAAATGCCATAAAGATGAACATTTTGCCAATGATCCTATATCTATTTTGATCTTTATCTATTTCAATACATTTTAAGGATCTAGAAAAATACCAGAAACAGGTTTTAAGATTAATTTGGCAAAAAAAACACCCACGGATAAACAAATCTCTTATGTTTAGAAACAAAAGAATGGGAGGGATGTTCTGTCCAAACCTGAAGCTATACTTTAGGGCGGCCCAAATCTACTTCATTCCCCAGACACATTCTAAAGAACATCAGCCTCTCTGAGTTTTTATTGAGAACCTTTGAAAACATTTAAATTGGGATACCATCATATGCCCCCCCTCAATTCCACCTGAAGGAGCTAAGCTTAGAAATCCCATGATCAAACTATCTGTGGGTAATTGGGGTGGGCCAACTGCAGGCGTCAACTGACATACAAAACTTCACCCTTAACTCTCACTCTTACCTCAACACAGTTCCTCAAAGTATGGGGGATGATTCAAAAACATGGTGGCTTATTAATACACTAGATAGATTGGGTCATGGCTCTTAGATGACCAACTACTATCAGGGGACCAATTTAAAACGAAATTTGAACTGCCCTTGAAAGAGTACTTCAATTACAATAAAATCAGTCACTTGATCATGTCCATGATTAGGACTTGGGGACCTCATCAATTTATCTAGCTTTCTTGCACCTGCAATCAAGCACAACTTACCAGGGGTGTTCTGGGAATATTCTACTCACTCTTAAATGAAGCCCCAGTTAATCATAAACCAATATTTATGAGATATTGGGAACAGGATTTGGGAGTGTCATGGGATTCTCAAAATAGAAAGATGGTGTGTTCAGGTCTATCTAAAGGTTCTCCATATTTCAGCTATTTAAAAACTGCGACCAAAGTACTACATAGAGTCTATCTCACCCTCGACAGGTTACACAAACTCAATTCTTAAATATCCTTAGAATTTTTCAGACAATGCAGGGAGATTGCCTACTCAAAACATGTGGTCTGGAATCACTAAGTTGGCATCTGAAATCAGCCCATCAATAGACCTATGTCTACTAGGCATTTATAGTCCCCAAATAAACAAAAATCTAAATAAATGGCTGCAATTCCTTAACAATATTGTATTCCTTACCCAATATAATGATCTATGAAAAGTTGACTCACTTACTTCCCAACATGTAAGTCTGACTGGCTCCTCTTACGCTATAACCATACCTTAGAGACTTAACTAATATACACGTCTCATGAAAACATCTATGTGAAAGCTGGTGGATCCCGGGCTCCATTTGTTGTATTCTGTTTGTGGCCTTTTTCTTATTATCTGTTACTTTAATCTTCTTTTGTACAAGTACAAGCGATTGGATAACCTGATAACATACATTTATGAGAAACTAAAGTGTTTCTCCTTTGGATTAAATTATGTAATTTAGAATATATAAGCAATCACTGTACATTTATCTCCCCATCCCTCTGTTTGGTTTGTTAAGTTGATAAAGGAAAATGGTTAAGGAGTAGTCACAATATGTTTGTACTTTTTGCTTGATAATACCTATGTATTTGCCTTACAAGCATATCTTCACCTGCGTGTCAAACACTGCAAATTGAAAGCTGTTTGATATATGTGACAATTAAAACTACTGATAACAAAAAGAGAGATAAGGACTCTACCTTCCATGTTTTGTGAATTTTTGAAAGCTGTGAGCCTTTAGCAAGAAGGGGTTAATGAAATCTTCCAACTTGCATCATTTGGGCAAATTCCTTGTTTTTAACAGCTGCCAAAGTACTTTAGAGCCCTTTAGTATTAAATGCTTTGGTTGGAAAAGTGTTTCTTGTACACACATTGAGATCTACCTCAAATTAAGAGTTAACCTTTTAATTCAAGGGTCGCACCAGACAGAACCCCTCACCCCAGCCATGATTCATGTTTCTAAGGCCTAGTTTGGGTCCTTTCCTTATATAAATTCGCCACCACACTGCCAGCAATGGCAGCAGCAGTGGCGGCAACCAACCGCTAGATGGCGCTGCCGATATTTCAATGTCGATATCATAGCGTTAGGGATAGGCAAACTGTTATGGTTAGGGTAACCTTCTAAGGTTATAACTTCTCTAAAACATCGGCAGTGCTGCAAAATATCGGCAGCGCCATTTAGCTGCTCCTTGCTGCAACTGCCAAGGCTGGCACAGCCATAAATGGGAAGATCCGTAGTTTGGTGTAAGTAGGAAGGAAGAAATCCAAAAGAGGTTGGAAAAAATAAATGTTAATAAAGCTCCAGGTCCTAATGGAATACATCAACGGGTACTGAGGGAACTGGGTTCTGTAATAGCCAAACCATTATATCGAATTTTTCAAGATTCACTCAACACTGGGTCGCTACCAATGACTGGCAAAAAGCAGAGATGATACTTATATTTAAGATGGGAGCAAGAGCAAATCCAGGGAATTATAGACCTGTAAGCCTCACTTCTGTAGTGCGAAAGCTTTTAGAAGGGTTAATAAGGGATAATATACAATAATATGTCTATTCAAACAAGATTATAAGTAGGAGCCAACATGGATTTATGCGGGATAGGTCATGTCAAACAAATCTAATTAGTTTCTATGAGGAGGTTAGTAGGAACTTGGATCAAGGCAACTCAGTGGATGTAGTATTTTTAGATTTTGCAAAGACTTTTGATACAGTGCCACATGGGAGACTATTGTGCAAACTAAGGTATACAGGTATTGCAGTAAATATCTGTTCATGGATCAAGAGCTGGCTAAAAGACAGGAAGCAAAGGGTTGTGGTAAATGGAACATACTCAGATTGGACTAATGTGGTAAGTGGGGTTCCTCAGGGCTCAGTATTAGGTCCTCTCCTTTTTAACATATTTATTAACGACTTAAAAGTAGGATTGGAAAGTATTATCTCCATTTTTTGATAATAATATTAAGTTGTGCAAGGCAATTAAATCAGAAAAATTGTACTTTCCCTCCAAAGGGATTTGCATAAATTAGAGAAATGGACAACTAAATGGCAGATGAGATTTAATATGAATAAATGTAAGGTTTTGCATCTGGGAAGGAAAAATAAACCATGCAATTTATAAACTTAATGAAAAAAATCTAGGAGTATCAGATACTGAAAGGGATTTGGGAGTACTTGTGGGCAACCACCTACGTAACAGTTCCCAATGCCAAGCAGCAGATGCAAAGGCAAATAAAATATTAGCATGTATTAAGAAGGGTAAAGAAGCAAGGGAAGCAAATATAATTCTGCCACTATACAAATCCCTAGTGCACCCTCATTTGGAAGATGGAGTACAATTTTGGGCACCACTACATAAAAAGGACATTTTAGAACTGGAAAAAGTACAGAGAAGGGCGACAAAACTAATAAGGGGAATGGAGGGGCTAAGTTATGAAGAAAGACTAACCAAATTAAAATTATTTCCTCTAGAAAAAAGGCGTCTTAGAGGGGATATGATTACCCTATATAAATACATCTCGGGTCAGTATAAAGATTTGTCAAGGGAGCTTTTTGTGCCAAGAGGTTTTCAATTAAGGACATCCTTTGAGGTTAGAAGTAAAAAGATTCCACCTTAAAGAAAGAAAAGGGTTCTTCACAGTAAGGGTAGTTAATCTGTGAAATTCTCTACCAAAGGAGGTGGTGACAGCGGATTTGATAGATAACTTTAAAAAGGGATTGGATATATTTTTAAATAAAAAGGGAATTCAGGGTTATCCTGGTTAATTAGAGAGGGAGTATTGATCCAGGGAGGAATCTGATCGCCAGTGTCTGGGGTCAGGAAGGAATTCATTTTTTTCCCTTTTGAGACGATTCGCTAAGTTTTACTTGTTTTTTTTTTCTGTTTGCCTTCCTCTGGATCAATGAACAACTGATCTGTATATTGCAGATCAGAGGAGATCTTAAAAGGTTGAATTTGTTGGTCTTAAAGGCTTTTTTCAACCTCAATCACTATGTAACTATGTAAGTACACTCTACTGAACTCTGCAATTGTACAGTGCCTTGCAAAAGTATTCACCCCCTTGACCTTTTACCTATTTTGTTACATTACAGCCTTACATTCAATGTTTTGTTAATCTGAATTTTATGTGATGGATCAGAACACAATAGTCTAAGTTGGTAAAGTGAAATGAGAAAAATATATACATATAACTATTTTTTTTAAATAGAAAACAGAAAATTGTCATGTGCATATGCATATGAATATTCACCCCCTTTGTTATGAAGCCCATAAAAAGCTCTTGTGCTACCAATTACCTTTAGAAGTCACATAATTAGTGAAATGATGTCCACCTGTGTGCACAAGTGTCACATGATCTGTCATTACATATACACACCTTTTTTGAAAGGCCCCAGAGACTGAAACACCTAAGCAAGAGGCACCACTAACCAGACACTGCCATGAAGACCAAGGAACTCTCCAAACAAGTAAGGGACAATGTTGTTGAGAAGTACAAGTCAGGGTTAGGTTATAAAAAATATCCAAATCTTTGATGATCCCCTGGAGCACCATCAAATCTATCATAACCAAATGGAAAGAACATGGCACAACAGCAAACCTGCCAAGAGACGGCTGCCCACCAAAACTCACGGACTGGGCAAGGAGGGCATTAATCAGACAGGCAGCACAGAGACCTAAGGTAACCCTGGAGGAGCTGCAGAGTTCCACAGCAGAGACTGGAGTATCTGTACATAGGACGACAATAAGATGTACGCTCCATAGAGTTGGGTTTTATGGCAGAGTGACCAGAAGAAAGACATTACTTTCAGCAAAAAGAAAATGGCATATTTTGAGTTTGCGAAAAGGCATGTGGGAGACTCCCAAAATGTACAGTGGAAGGTGCTCTGGTCTGATGAGACTAAAATGTTACTTTTCGGCCATCAAAGAAAATGCTATGTCTGGCGCAAACCCAAAACATCACCTTACCCAAAGAACACCATCCCCAGTGAAACATGGTGGTGGCAGCATCATTCTGTGGGGATGTTTTTCAGCAGCCGGGACTGGGAAACTGGTCAGAGTTGAGGAAAACATGGATGGTGCTAAATACAGGGATATTCTTGAGCAAAACTTGTGAGGCTAGGACGGAGGTTCACCTTCCAGCAGGACAAAGACCCCAAACACACTGCTAAAGCAACACTTGAGTGGTTTAAGGGGAAACATGTAAATGTGTTGGAATGGCCTAGTCAAAGCCCAGACCTCAATCCAATAGAAAATCTGTAGTTAGACTTAAAGATTGCTGTTCACAAGCGCAAACCAGCCAACTTGAAGGAGCTGGAACAGTTTTGCAAGGAGGAATGGTCAAAAATCCCAGTGCTAAGATGTGGCAAGCTCATAGAGACTTATCCAAAACGACTTGGAGCTCTGATTGCCGCAAATGGTGGCTTTACAAAGTATTGACTTTAGTGGGGTGAATAGTTACGCACATTGACTTTTTCTGTTATTTTGTCCTATTTGTTCTTTGCTTCACAATAAAAAAAAAAAAAACATCTTCAAAGTTGTGGGCATGTTCTGTAAATCAAATGATGCAAATCCTCAAACAATCCATGTTAATTCCAGGTTGTGAGGCAACAAAACACGAAAAATGCCAAGGGGGGGAATACTTTTGTAAGGCACTGTAGATCACTAAATTTAGCACATTTATTATTTTTTATATGGGAACCTAACAATTTATATATATACTAGAGAATTGCCCGTCAAAAAATGAAGGCAATGAAATTGTAATGTAGCTAATGCTGTTTGGTGTATAATAATGAAATATATAATACATTAATAAATGAATATACTTTACCTATTTTGAAGCATTGTGTTGAAGAGCTGACAATCTGTTTTGACGTTGCTGCAGCATTAGTGGTGTGGAGCTGCTGTGTAAGCGTGATGAATGTGTGCAGTGTAATACTGTGCGTGCGCGAGACCAAACCGCTAGCGTAGCTGTGTACTTCTGCATTAAAATGGCGGCAAATGTGTGGTATGCATCTGTAGCGGAATATCCGTAGGTGTTTTGTGGTGTTTTGCGTGTTTCTTGTGGTGTTTTGCGTGTTTAGAGTGCTGTAGCCTCGTTTTCGTTTTGTTCGGCGGCCATTTTTTCTCTCGCTTAGAGAATTTTCGAGTGTCTAAACTCTTTTATTTTGAGTTAAATTAAGGTGTAACTTATTTTTTTGAGGTCCTGGATGCTCCCTCTTGCTGTAGGTAAGCTTTTTATGTATGTGTTGTGTGTATTTATTGTGTTTTTAATTTTTTCCTGTCCGCGGGTTGCGGCCGATTTTTGCGAGGTCGTAATGAGTGGTAACGTGTCTCGTATGTTGTTTACGTTGCGACGTAAAGTTTGCGAGGGTCGCAGTTGCTGTGTCGTGTTGTTTGCGTTACGATGTAAAGTTTGCGAGGGTCGCAGTTGCTGGCATGGAGCGCCTTCATGGAGCCTGCAAGCGTTAGCAACAACTCGTATGCTCACAACTACACATACATGTATATATACATTGTGAACTCATTAGCAAGTTCCCACCAGTTTCCCAGATTGAAGTGCAATTGCTGTATTTCTGGAAATGCTGAGCAGGAAATACGTTTTTTTTACTTATTTTAGATTTTGAAATCGGAACACAAATGTACTTATTTTTTTTCTGTAAGGTGGAGGGCTATCACTCTTTTGTCCACCACAAACTAAATACATATATATATATATATATATATAGGTCCCCATACCAAAACTAATAATTGTGCTACATCTATTTATATATATAAATAAATAAATATATATATATATATATATATATATATATATGTGTGAAATTTCCCATGTGGCAAGGAGGTGTGAAGTGGCTTGGTTCCCAGTGCATTGTGGGTAATGATGGCAGCCGTGCACGCTGTCAGATGCTCTTGCCATCACTTGCAATATGATGAGTGAGCATCCTAGGATGTCACAGCGTGGGCTGCTCCTCCAAACCACAGCTTGGTCTGACCACACTGTGCCTCTGCCAGGATTTATGACTTTACTTCAATAATACCATCTGTGTCAGAGAATGCAGAAAAACACATAGGGGGTGGGGAGCTGGTTGCAATTAACATCTCGACTGTCCCTTTACTGTGTTTAGTATTTAAGGGCCGGTGAGCTGGAGAATATTATATAGAAATTAGCAAGAACTGAAAATTACAGGAATATGTTATCATTTAAAACCATAGATAATACATTATCAAATGCATCTTTTTTTACAGTTTGCCCACTTGGCTAGCACTCTAGCCAATGCATTAGAGCATCTGGTTTAGTCCATGTGGGTTTCATGATATGTATTAACCCCTTGAGTACCAGGATCATTTCATTATTACGCATAAATAACGGTTAAAAATAATATTTTTAATTGCATATTTGTGGGTTTGAGACTGTTCTGCAATTAATTCTAAAGTCTTTGCATGACTTCCTGTGCTTTCAAAGTACAGTAGTGTGTGTTTAATTGCTGCTACAGCTATCAGAAATGGCAAAAAAAACCTTTTCCTATTTACTACTTGTAATATTTGTTAGATAATAGATATTTGATAGCTTTTCTTGTTGTGGGTCTGACTTAATTTGTGAGCTAGATGAAAAGTTCTAATAGAATATGGATTTAGTGTAACTGTAAGTATATTGCACTTCTAAAGAGGCCCTAAGTTGCCTCTTTGGCTTGTCAGTAATGACTGTGGATGGATAACTCACAATCAGTAAGTGAGTAGCTAATAGAATATGTAGCAACTTTACTTACAACTTTAGGTATGAGTCTCATTACGATATGGGCAATAGAATAGGGCCCTGAATCAGTAGATTAGTCCTGCAGCTTGTGATTGACAGCACTAAAATCTGATCCTAACCAATTGCTTAATTGACGTACAAATATAGCGTTACTTTCCAAGAAGCTGCTTTATTGATGTATTGATTTCCTTTCAAAGAATACAATGTTGCAGTTTTCAGATATACTTATCAGGTAACACACACTAACAACCTACACCTAGGTCAATGGGGAGCTAGAGAGCAGCCCAGCTTTACTACTACTTAGAATTGAGTTTAAAAGCTTAGTGCAGCTTATAGAATAAAAATCATATTATATCACACTGCAAAACTAGCCCTACAAAATCTGTGTCTGTATATGCTGCAGTGGGCAGACCCATACAGGGACTATTTGTTTGATTTTAGTCACAACCTTATAAGCACTTCTTAGTACATATAAGACAATAGGTACACAGGTATATGATATACCTAGTAAAATCCAGGAACGTTCCATATCCCTTTGAAATAACCATGGCCCTCATTCAATTGCAATTTGGCCGATTGAATAGGGCTCTAAATAAGCACATAACATATTTTTTTAAAGAAGTTTTTAGTTAGTAAACATCTATCCAAAACTTAAAAAAAATATGCTATGTGCTTATTTAGAGCCCTTTTCAAGTGGCCACATTGCAATTGAATGGGGGCCCATGAAAACAAACCTGGTTTCTGTGTGATTACGTGCAATTGCGGCCTAACTGGCTGGACGAAGCCTTCATTCTAGTAACTGCTCTACAGCCTAAATGTATCTGTGATTTCCCCTGGGGGTTTCCTTTAAGAATATTACAGATTTTATGAGTCTTGTAAAACTCTGGGGAACATCACAGGTGCCAGGACGGGGACGGGAGGGATTAGTGAAATTTTAGAGCAATGTTTTAAAATGAAATCACTGGGACGCTTTACATATTTGGAATTGAATCTATTATTATTGTATATCTATATAAAGGCAAGAATGTACTCAATAAATATACAGCATAGGAATAATCATTTTGGTTTAATACAATAATAAATAACAAAACATAATACAATAAATAATATAATATATAATAATACAAGTATATAAATATAATTTAATATATAATAAAACATAAAACACGCCTACAAATAATACATTTATTTGAATAATTCCCAAAATCTACCCTACAACATATTAATAATTGTAGTGAAGGTTTTTTTTAAAAAAATCAGATATACTATATGAAAAAATAATAATACATTGCTATAAATATACTAGTATAAATGATAGAATACATTTTATTATTTAAAAAAAAAAAAAAAAATTAGGAAAAAAACAAGCAAAATGATAACCAAAGAAACCTAAATATAAATATATATAAATAAATAATTATTTATTTTTATTTTTATTTATATAAATAAATAATTAATAACAATCAGTGAGAACTAATAAACAGAAAAATGAATTATTTAATATTAATTTTATTAAGATTCAAAGAAATCTATGAAATATAAAAGAAATTATTATAATATTAAAAATATATTAAAATTCTAAGAAAACTGCAAAACAGATTATTATGATATTAAAAAGATATTAAAATTTCAAGAAAACTAACAGAAAATTTTTTTTTATAATACTGAAGAATGACAAAAAGCAAGGGCATCTGATAATAATAACGACAACTAATAAACAGGAAAAAAAAAACATGATTATAATATACTTATACAGAATATTTTGGTGTGTTACAAATAAAGAATAATATTAATAAAGTGATATAAAATAAAAATAAAAGCAAGAGTAAAATAAAAATAAGAAAAATAATAATGATGATTTTATATATATATATATATATATATATATATATACATATATATATATATATATATATATATATATATATATATATATATATAAGATTTATAGACCTGTCTTAGAACACTGAATCATCAAATCCTAAGAATCCTTTCTGCATTTATTACCTGCACTTCAGGGACTATTTGTTGAAAAAACAAGCTTATAAGCACTTTTTAATAAAATACGTAAAAGTAAATAGACACAGGGATACCTGGGGTCTCATTCAATTGCGAGTTGGCCAATTGAATAGGGCTCTATACAAGAATAGAGCATATGTTTTTTACATCATTTTTTAATGAACCTCTATCCAAGAGAAAGGTCTTCACTAACTAAAAACTTTTGTAAAAAAATGTGCTATGTGCTTATATAGAGCCCTATTCAATTGGCCAAATTGCAATTGAATGAGGCCCCTAGTAAATACACAGGGATACCTAGTAAAGTTCAGAAAACTTCCATATCCCTTTAACAGTTCTCCGCCAATTCCAAAAGGTCATTGTATTCGATATGCAAATGTGTAAAATAGGTATAAAACAGTTAATGTTGAGTATAATACAGTATTCATTATATTCATAACTAGCGACTTGCCCGTCAAAAAATGACGGCAATAAAATTGTAAGGCAGGTAATGCTGTTTGGTGGAGACGCGCAGTGAATGGGTGTTTATTGTGCTTTTTTTTGTGTCTATTTGTTTTTGTATGGTAATGAAATAATTCATACATTAATACAGTAAATGAATATACTTTACCTATTTGGAAGTAATATATGCAGGAAGCATTGTGCTGAAGAGCTGACAATCTGTTTTGCTGTTCCTGCAGCATATCATGTAGGTTTGCAGTGTTGTTGAGCTGAGGTGTAAGTGTCAGCAATGTGTGCAGTGTGTAGTGTAAATAGGCTGCGTGCGCTAGGGGAAGCTGTTAGGGTAGCTGTGTGCTTCCGCATTTGTCTGTATGTGCTAGGCGGCTGTTTACGATGTATCTTGTACCTCGTATGGCTTTTTGGAAAATCGGTATGTGCTTGGTGGTGTTTTGCGTGTTTAGGGTCCTGTAGCCTCGTTTTCGTTTTTTTCAGCTGCCATTTATTCTCTCGCTTAGAGAATTTTTTAGTGTCTAAACTCTTTTAATTTGAGTTAAATTGAGGTGTAACTTTAGTTTTCGAGGTCCTGGATGCTCCCTCTTCCCGTAAGTAAGCTTTTTATGTATTTGTTGTGTGTATTTGTTGTATTTTTCATGTTTTGATGTGCGCGTGTTGCGGCCGTTTTTTTGCGAGGTCGTAATGGGTCGTAACGTGTCTCGTAAATTTTCGGCGCTCCTTGCCAGCAACGGCGACCCTCACTTCGCGAGGGCCCCAGGCTCGCTACGCGAGCCCGCAAGCATTAACAACAACTTGTATGCTCACAACTATATATGTGATGTTTTATTCATAACTCAATGTGAGCAGCAAAAATGCTATAGTATGGAGGGTCCTGGTACAAAATCCCCCCTCTCACCGAAATGTCTCTATACACCGTATAGGAGATCTATAAAAAACGAAAAATAGATGTAGATGGTCAGAGAACCCCCAGGGTGATCAGTTCTCCTTTTGGACTTTTCCGGTTTCTTCCCTTTCAGCAGTGGCATGCAGTGCCTAGCAAGTAGTGCTACAGGGGCTCGCCGAGATTTGTTCAATTTCTTAGGTTCAGAATTAGGATTAGGGCTAGATTTAGGTGTTAGGGTATCTGTACCCATCCCTAATAAATTAACACTGGCAGAGAGGCAAGTGAAAGGGTTAACAAATTGCTGGCCCCTCTGCCAATGAAAGGTTTGAGTGTCTCCCTTTACTGCAGTCTCCATCCAATAGCAAAGAGCTTCTACCCTGCAGTGGGCCCCAGTGCTTTGCACCTGATGCAATGGCAGTAGATTCACCTCTGATACATTAATATTAATAAATACTGTGAAAATGGGCTGCTGCGATAAATCACAGCTCTTCAAAGGCATTCTTAGTGAATCTCCCCCAATGACTTTTTAACCTTTTTCCTTCTTGAAGCTAATGGGCTTCTCTGTGAGCGCAGTCTGGGTGTCTGACAGCAATTAACAGTTATTATTCAATTAAGACAGGCGTTACAGAAAAGCTTTTAGTGCAAACTCGTTAGAAGCCTAAACCATTATAACAGGAGACACGAGAGTCCTAATAGAAACATATAACTTCCTCCTGACATATAATACATCAGCACATTGTATGAAAAGGGACACAGCAAAGGTCCTATAAATAAGGATATTTACAATTGTTTGTTATATAAAAAAAAAAAATCAGTGTTAGATAATGAATGTTGGTGGTTTGGGGCAAAAATTACTTTTCAAGATCTCTCTGCGTAGCTCCCTCTCATGGGTCATAAACCCTTCTACTGGCAGAGGGGGCAGGAACTTTTTGATCATTGCCAGTTAAACAGTTAACTCTAACACCGGGGGAGATTAGTAGCAGAGGAAGTTGGGACCTATCCTCTTATGGTAGCGCAGCACAAAGCAGCAACAGTGGCGGTGAGCATCCACTAGATAGCGCTGCAGATATTCCGGTGCCATATCATAGAGTCACAATTTGGGTAAACTGTTAGGGTGAGGGTAAGGGTTAGGGACCTTGCTTGTTTCACAAGGGCATCGGGAGACCCGATGTTGAAGTGCTGTAGAGCCCTCCCATTCTTCTCTCAAATCTGTGTGCACTTAAGGTGGATTACTGCAGTTACCTTTTCAACAATGACATAGAAGCAGACTATTATTATCACACTATCAGTCTTATTAAATTGCGATTTGGCCAATTGAATGTGGCTCTATATAAGCACAGAGCATATGTTTTTTACAGAAGTTTTTAGTTAGTGAACTTCTATCCAAAAGCAAGGTCTTCACTAACTAAAAACTTCTGTCAAAAACATATGCTCTGTGCTTATATGGAGCCCCATTCAATTGGCCGAATCGCAATTTAATAAACAGAAATAAATAAAATATACAGTAGGTTGTAAATTCTTTATATGGGCTAAACCAATTGTATTGTTTAATTTGTATCAAAATAAACACTCAGTAAAATATGTTACAATAATATATTTGGGGGTTATTTACTAAGCTATCACAGGGCTACAATGTTTGCATAGTTGTGCTATGGCAATTTTACATTTATGAAACAGAACACATCTAATACAACAATGCACTGTGCAGACCTTTCCTGTTTTATGCTACCACACGTGCATCTGTTATGTGCACGCATGCTGCATTGCCCTGCGCCGATGAAGCTGTCTCCTTGTGGCCGGCAAGTGGTTAGGGGGTTTCGGGTTAGGATTATTACTATTATTATTATTATTATTATCTTTATTTATATCGCGCCAACATATTCCGTAGCGCTGTACAGGGGTTTTAGGATTAATGCTTAGGGTCGGAAAGGGATGTAGGGGGTTAGGGTTACGGTCTTATGGACTTCGTTTTAGGGCGTTAGGCTTAGGCGAAGAGGGTTAGGAGGTTAGGATTAGTGCAGCCAAGGGGTGTAGGGGGTTAGGGCCTTAGGGTTAGGTTTTGGGTTAGGACCAGTAAGTGGTGTAGGGGGTTAGGGCCGGCAAAGGGTGTAGGGGGTTAGGGGCTTAGGGTTAGGGCTGCCAGGGGGGGGGGGGGGGTTAGAGGCTTAGGGTTAGGGGGTTAGGCTTAGGGCCAGCAAGGGGTGTAGGGGATTAGAGTTAGGGGCTTAGGGACTTAGTTTTAGAGGGTTACAGTCTTCGGGTTAGAGGGTTAGGTTTAGGGTTAGGCCCAGTAACTGATGTAGAGGGTTAGGGCCAGCAAGGTGTGTAGGGGGTTAGGGGCTTAGGGAGTACATTGGGACGTGGGATGTGAGCGCACCCGGCAACAGGAAGCTTCCAGTGCTGTGCACGCGCAGTAGCATAAAACAGGAAAGGTCCCACATTGCTGCCCCTGTGATACTTATCTATACTTATTACCAAAGGGCATTTATTAGGTATTGCAGGGTCAGCATTATGCATTACTATATTCAATGTCCTTTGATGCCTGTGGGAAAATTGTATACCAGGCATCCTGACTGTGACCCTTTAAAACTGACTATACTTATACCTTGCATTCTCATTAAATTAGGTTATCTTTATTAAATTCCCTCTTAAATACATGTCATAAAATGAGTAACCTAAAGAGACTCCCCCCTTCAACAGGAAGTTGATTTTTATTTAAGAGAGCATTAAAAACTGGCTGTACATTGTACTAGCAGTTTTTTCTCTACAGTAAATATTTACTGAAATATGTAGAATAGATTTTGCGGCTCCTGTATGCTAATTTGGAGCTCAAAGTGATAAGGGATGGGAGAGGGTCTATCTACCAGATAACATTGCTGGTCTTTATTTTGCCCACTACAGAGGCAGGCAAGCAAACTGTATTCCTAATTGGAGCTTCAAACAATGTAATTAATATTCATGAGACACTCATTTCCAGGAACAACAATAACAACATGGATTTTCCTAGGATAGATTCACTTTAGAAAAAAATGGATAACACAACACATAGCCAGCTTTTCATGCTCTTTAAAAATAACCTAAAAAAAAAGCAACTTGATTTTGGGGTGACAGAGTCCCTTTAACATCTTGACGGCCAGTTGGACATGCTGTAAGGGTTAATACCCATACCCACTGTCCTCCAACGCTCTGTCCAGTTTATTTGCTTTATCTCATCCTAATTACCCAAAAGGACCTGATTTATTGAGTTTATTCCAGGAGATTGGGGCAATTTGTTGGATTTTTTTGCCGGCGTCTGTCAGCTGTAATTTACTCTGGATTTTGATGCTCTTTTTTTCCTCGTGTCATTATAGTGCAAACAGCACGATAGAGGAAAGATAGCTTATTCTGCAAGACATGGCCGCGACCTCCAGGAAAATCCATTGGATCATTTAATGGACACGGAGTGACCACATCTGTTTGTATTATACATTTTAACGTTGCTGTTTCTTTAAATTAAAATTGAACCGGGTGCAGTCAATCACAGACTGCACAGCCAACCGATTTGTTTCTAACAATTGTTTTGCTTATTTTGGTAATGTTTTTTTTAAAACTAACTTACTTTCCATTAGTTCTGTTGAATGCACTGGCAGTTTTAGATACTGCATTCCCACTTTGCAAATAGAGGCTTATCCTACATTCAAAATCTCAACCGAAAATGTTAGGTTCGTTTTACAATAAAATAATTGCATATAAAAAAGTAATAAATCAGAATTTACATTATTTTAGGTTTATCTGACACAATGTAACACTATAGATTGTTACAACCAACATAGTATAGCTCACAGCTTCACTGATTTACATAAGCCACCTCCACCACAAGGTAGCGATCCAGGAGGGGGTATCATAAACTAATCATTGCTAATTACTCTGTAAATGTTTGCACATTCTCAAACTGATTACAGCAAGTGCTTGGAGGCTGAGAACATAAGCACAGGCAAACACTCAGGGAGTAATGAGCAGTGATTAGCAATGATTAGTCTCTAATACAAACATTGCTAATCATTGCTAAATGACTGACAGACAAAATCTAGAAAAATTGTGTTTTTTGGTAACAGTGTTTTATATCAGTAGTTTCCTGATTCTTACTTATATTTAATTAACTGTACTCTCATCTTGGTTTTGTTCTGGTTTATTTCCTTAGTAAACGCGTATTTTGCATAAAATACAAAAATGGCAAATTCAATAATTTAACACAATTTTAACAACAAGCAGTTCCAATTATATGTATTCATACCGTGGTCCATGCAATGTTAGTTGTGAACTATAAAAATAATTCACAGGCCCTTTAAGGAAACAATGAAGTCTATACTGAAGAACTAGACTTGATATTGGACAAATATTTAAAAGACACAAAGATTTAAATGATTACCTTTTACAAATAATTATGTATTTCCGTAATCCACCAATACCATATTTGTTTGGAGGGGGGATAATGATAAGTGTTCTATCATTTGTTATGAAAGATTGAACTCCTGAGTGCATTCTCTTTCAGTAGATATGGATGGAAATAATAACTGCCTTCACTGTGCAATAATTTCATATAATAGTTAATAATTAAATGGCTCCACCAGTTATAGGGGGCTAGCTTTATCTACTGGGCTGGTTTCCACCCACTGATATTCTAATCTTTGTAATTTTAACATTGAATTTTGCATTTATAAATCATTGATTTTTTATTAACCATCATCACATTATTAAAACAAATAACTCCATTGCATTTTGTACCTGTTAAGTATTAAGGAAACATATATTATTAGTGAATACTTGTATTATTTATGGGTAGCACAGCAGATTGGGAGCTGCCATGTAATGAAGCGCTGGCTACTCATTATCTTAGGACTCTCTCCCAGCTGGTGCCTACTGTCGGGTGCTGTGCCAAATGCTAGGAATTCCTACAAATGCCAAATATCCCACTATTTGCAAATTTATATCGGATTGAGGACGGATCCAAAGACTTGTCAGGATGAGAAGAGAAAAAGATAAAGAGAGAGAAAGGAACACCAGGAAAAGAGACAGCTCAGGGGATGGAGAACAGACTGCAAATGTGGCACAAAAAGGACAGCGGTGCAGATGATGATCAGGTACACGAAGGGGCATCAAAAAAATCCACACAGCTGCAAATTTCCTATAACTTCTATGTAATTATAGGACCACTGTAGTTTGGGGAAAACATTACATATTTGTGAAATACATACCGTACTTGTACAATAACTATAAAATGTTATTTTTGAGCCTGATTGTTTGGATCCTCGGGGGTGCGGCTGCTAATCTTATATATAAGTGGAAGGAGGTGGGATGAATGAGAGCGGGGCTGAATTTAGCATTTGACACCTACTCTCTTCCCCCACACATGCTCAGAAGCACCCAGCTTGCAAGGATGGCTACCAGCCCAGATAATACAGATATGTAAATACCCTGCTTGCAAAAAATGTATTTTAATACAGTGGCTTTTCTGTTAAAATTCAGTGTACAGAGCGCCAAACTCTGACAGTTCTCCACGGGATGAACACATTATTATAAGTCCATTTTCCCTTCACCGGTGTTATAAAGGACGCTCTTTACAGTAATTGAATGAATATAATGGACTCGCTAATATAAAAGAGTCATGTGATTTAACAAAAACTGAGAAGTACAATGACATTTAAAGGTCTTGTGGTGTATTGGGCCGGAGGGACCGAGCGCTTGATGTAGGTTACAACACCATTTAGTACAATCATATCAGGATACGTTATATTGTGAGCGTTAGGTACAGATCTCATTGCGGATTTGTTGAAATTCAGTGGATTTTATAACAAATATTTGTGCTATATTATTGCGGCCATATCATGCTATTAAAAGCAGTGATTGAGCAAGTGACTGGAGGGCCCCGGTGCAAATAATTTGGGGCCCCCTTTGCAACTTCTCTATTCATCCCTTGGGCTTAATAAAAAAACAATAAATATATGTAGATAATACAATTAATAATCAGATCACCTTTCTATAAAGTAAATATCTGCCATCCTCATGTAATGAAGTAAGACTCCTCATTTACTGCCAGGAGTAGAGGGTCCTTAACCTGTTGTGAGCCCAGTGCTTTGCACCTGCTGCACCAGCAGTAGCTCCACCACTGATTAAAAGAACACAGCAACATTTTTTTACCTGTAAATAAGAATATTTGTCCTTGGTTGTTATATTAAAAAATGTAAATATGTAATTGACTTTGAATGCTTTAGGCAGAAAATACTTTTCAAGAGCTTTCCATCTGTCTCTCTCCTTTATCTTAGGTCATTCATTAAAAATCACAGAGGAGGATTAGCAGGTGGATCATGCCCTGTCTTCTGAAATTCTTATGATTCAACCTCCTGGACATGTGATAAAAGAGAAGGCCAGGAGGACGGATCTTTGAAAGTAATTTCTGCCTAACAATAGATCTACTTTAGATTTTTTTAATAATAATCTGTAACAACAGAAACTGCCAGGTTACAGTTTGCTAGTTAGTCTCTGTAAACTGACAGCTGGAGAATGCCCTCTTATATCATACAACTGAAGCCGCCAGCAGATCCCACTATCCTCAGGATCTAGGAGAATACAAGCCCTGAGTGACAGGACTGTATCAGTTGGTAAATGAGATGAAGGCATACAGCGCAAAACATGTCCCCCCACCCATTCACACACATTCTCTGTATAGCGAATCATATAAATCAGTCCCATGCCCCCCTCAGATAACATAGCCAATCAGGAGGTCTCCATGTAATTCTGTTGGCACTAGCTAGTGGAGCATCACTTCAGCCCTTAGGAAGCCCCCCTGCTAGGCTGGTGTCCGAGAGTCTAACCAGATGGACATAGGCATGTCCCTCCCCCAGACCCACAGAACATGCAGTAGACAATGGCCTCTTGCCGAATCATTACATTACCTACTAATATATTGAATTCACACAGTAATAGAAGAGGTAGAAAATCCTACAATTAACTAACAAGTAGGGGAGGGAGGTCACATTCTTCATACAACTAGTAGCAAATATCTTTTTTTTTTCATTTATGGCAAGAGTTTTATTTTCTAATGTAATTTGGACCTTTTCTGTGTCTCTTTAATAGAGAAAAAACACTTTCCTATCCAGTTTGCCGGTTGTTGTTCCTGCTTTGAATTACAAGTCTTATTTAGAACTATGTCTATCTTGAGAGTGTTTGCAGGGCAGATAAGCACTGACAGGCCTAGCTACTCTGCCTGTTTTATCTACCAACAATCTTGGCTTATTAAACTCTGGATAGCCTTATGCTTATCCCAGACATGCTGTAATATACTATACGGTGTGACCCTACACTTGCTCTTTGGAATTTACACTTAGCTTCAAAGAAAGGCTGAGTACTCACACCAGGCTTCACATAATGCTGAGTAATTATTAGTTTTACACTATAATCAGTACCCCTTCTGGATCGCTACCTTGTCCTGGTAAATTGGCTTGTGTACCTCAATGAAGCTGTTAGTTATAGTCACCCGATGAGCAGGTCATAGCAGAGAGGTCAAACAAATCGCGGTCCACTGGAGAAGGAACTGGCAACAGACTCCAGTAGCTTTTCCAAGAAAACCTTATGGATAAGCACAGCCAGAAACACAGACAGATGTGCCTGGTGTGCTGCGTCCATACAGTCACCAAGAGTCAGACACGACTGTAGGTCTGAACAACAACAACATGCTGAGTATTCACACTAAGCTTTACATAATCCTGAGTATTCAGGAGCTTTATACTATTCCGAGTACTCACACCTAGCATTACACAGAGCTGTGTATTTTCATCTAGTTATGCATAATTCTGAGTACTCAGACCAGACTTCATATAATGCTGAGTACTCACACCAGGCTTCACATAATGCTGAGATATTAATAACTTTACTCTATGCTGAGTACTCACAACTAACTTTACACAGTGTTGTAATTATATCTAGTTAAGCCTAATGCTAAGTACTCCAAGCTTCACATAATGCCAAGTACTCACTCCGAAGCTTCACATAATGCTGAGTACTCACACCAAGGCTTCACATAATGCTGAGTACTCACACATAGGCTTCACATAATGCTGAGTACTCACAACAAGGCTTCACATAATGCTGAGTACTCACACCAAGGCTTCACATAATGCAGAGAACTCACACATAGGCTTCACATAATGCCAAGTACTCACACGAAGGCGTCACATAATGCTGAGTACTCACACCAAGGCTTCACATAATGCCGAGAACTCACACATAGGCTTCACATAATGCCAAGTACTCACACCAAGGCTTCACATAATGCTGAGTACTCACACCAAGGCTTCACATAATGCTCAGTACTCATACATAGGCTTCACATAATGCTGAGTACTCATACATAGGCTTCACATAATGCCAAGTACTCACACCAAGGCTTCACATAATGCTGAGTACTCATACACAGGCTTCACATAATGCCAAGTACTCACACCAAGGCTTCACATAATGCTGAGTACTCACACCAAGGCTTCACATAATGCTGAGTACTCACGCCAAGGCTTCACATAATGCCAAGTACTCACGCCAAGACTTCACATAATGCTGAGTACTCATACATAGGCTTCACATAATGTCAAGTACTCACGCCAAGGCTTCACATAATGCTCAGTACTCATACATAGGCTTCACATAATGCCAAGTACTCACGCCAAGGCTTCACATAATGCTGAATAACTACTAGATTCACTCTATGCTGAGTACTCACACCGAGCATTACACAGAGCCGTGTATTTATATCTAGTTTTGCATAATACTGAGTACTCTTACCAAGCTTCACACAATGCTAGTACTCACTCCCTTTACACAGTGCTGAGTATTTCTAGTTATACACAATAATGAGTGTCCAGTAACACAATGTAGATTATTCATACCTATCCTCACACAGTGCTGAGTACTCATACCAAGCTTCACACAATCCTGAGTATTCATTAACTTTACACAATGTTAAAAAACTCACAACTAGCTTCACACAATGGGGTGTAATCATTAGCTTTATACTATGCTGAATACTCAGAAAACGTCTCAAAATGCTGAGTATTCACTGCATATTTTCAAAATGATTAACTGTAGAGAAAAACTGATAGTACAATGTATAGCCAGTTTTTAATAATCTTTAAAATGACATCAACTTCCTGTTGGGGTGACAGAGTCCCTTTAATACTGGCCTGGATTAACTAGCTAGATCCCTAATAAACCTCCTCCATCCTATAACACATCTCTCCCACAGTCTAAATCAGTTCAAGTTAAAGGATCTGTGACCTGGAATGGAAATCCGAGAATGATGAGACAATAACTGCCATCTAGTACAGCAGGAAAATAAGAGTATATGGAGGAAATGGCACCGCCCTCTGCTAATTGGCAGAGATAATTATACTGTAAGTGTGTCAGTGTGACAGGCAGCTGCTTGGGGGTGTGTGAGGAGCAAGATGGTGTGTAATTGTTACTCTATAACAAGTGAACCCGTAAAAATACAATTCAAATGCAATTACAAATATATATATATATATATATATATATATATATATTTATTTATATGTACAAGTATATATAGAATAGTATATAGAATTCTCAAGCAACAAGAAAAAAAAATGTAATACTGTACTTTAACTAAAAATGGAATTTTACTGGGCTCAACAAATGCCAGGAGCCAGATTGCCATGCCACAAAATGCTTACAGGCACCACTGTATGTCTCTGCAATTCAATGTTACCTGGAAGCAGACGGGCATGAGTGACTGAGCCAGTGCAGAGTTGGCGTTACATTCCCCGGGTTCAGCCCCGCACCCTCCAGCCGAACGTACCTGTGTGTATGTGAAGAGTGAAAGCTGCTGCTGCTAGAACAGCCCTCACTGACAAATATACTTAGCAGAGCATCTTATGTGCAGGTAATCTAGGCCTATTATATGTGACTCTCAAGCAACCAGAGACTACATTTACCGGCATCCACCAAACCCTGTGGGTGCCAGTTAACTGGGAGTCTACTGTATATATATATATTAATTTTTTTTTTTTTTTATTGTTTACTTTTTTTATAAAATAAATGTGTGTGATTCTGATTTTCTCGAAATTCTGAGCTGGAAGCAGGTTTTTTAACTTGTTTTAGACGTTCAAATGTGAACACAGATGTACTATTTGTTTAATATATATATATATATATATATATATATATATATATATATATATATATATATATAAACAGTGTGGCAGATAGTGTCAGGCATATTACAGACAGATATGTTACTGCAATAGGTCCTTGGGTATAATATATTACTGACTGCAATAATTCCCTAATTTGATAATTATTGTATACTTCAGTGGTTTATATGAGTTTTCATACCGCCCTGTTAATCCTCAAGCAGTGCACCCTAACAGACGTATGAAACTTCCTAAACTTGTAGATCCTGAAAGGGCCAAAAATGACAAGCTCCCTGAAATTGAGATATTGAAGCAACCAGAAAAAGTCAGTTTATTCCTTTTGGTTGTGAAATGTATTATTACAGTGAAGAGAGTATATAAGCATTTAGCGGGAGTATGTTATTTATAGCTGCTTCAGTTTACCTCTATAATCGCAATAAATCCTGAGGTGCAGCTTGACTCCAGATAACTCAAGGTAATTAAAGCAGTATAAATTCTAAGACAAAATATAATTGCTTTTACACATTTTCCTCTTGATTTTGACTGCTCTACATGATGGTGCTGAGTTGTATCCATGAGTTCAGAAACCCGTTAACTCAGATAGTCATATGCAATATCTGGAGCTCTAACAGTCCACTGGGTGTCACTTGTATCGGACACTCTGGTAACACGACCCCAGGGCCCGGGTAATCCAAGCTCTTATCTATTTAATTGCAGTGCACGCCAGACACGTTCACATCACTGATAAGCTCTGGAGTGGTTTGAAAGCTCTGACCTGTGTTGTAACAGAGCCCTAAATAACATTAGGAAACACTCACTCAAAAAGCAGAGATTGTGACTTCAGATAAGATCCAGTCGGCCAACCCAATTTGCCCATTTTGTCTAATTAAAGTAATATAGACGGTCCCTGCATATTACTAGATATATAATATACCTGTGTATCTATTTATTTTTATGTACTTTATTTTATTAAGCAGTGCTTATAAGCTCTATTTTACTACCTAAACTCCAACAAACAGTCCCTGTATGGGTCTGCCCTCTGCAGCGTATGCAGACACAGACTCTGTAAGCCTGCATGTACTGAGCCTCATACTAACCAATGAATGACTATCTCTCAGTAACTTTCTGCAACATGCAGCTGATAAGATGATAGGACACTGTCCCTGATAGACTATGACACTACACTGCACATTCAGCCCTACAGTGTCTGCATAAGCTGCAGGGGGTAGACCCAAACTGGGACTATTTGTGATTGCAGGCAGTAAAAACAGAGCTTATAAGCATTTCTTAATAAAATAAAGTACATAAAAGTAAATAAATACACAAGTACATTATATGCCTAGTAAAATCCCAAAACCTTCCATGTCCCTTTAAAGGGCTACTGTAGCTTAGGAAAAACTTCACATATTTGTGGTGTGCAAAAAAATAATAACATTTACAGCAGAGTAATTCATGCGTTTAAAAATAAAGTACATAAAAGTAAAACGATACACAGGGATATTATATATCTAGTAAAATCTAGAAAAAAATCCATATCCCTTTAAGGTATCAGCCAATGAGATGGGTTTTGTTCTCAAACTTAATATTTTGTTGCACATAATTAGAAGCCAGTGATTAATATAAACCAAAGATCCACAAACTGTCCCCATTTCAAGTCACCCTGGGGTGACGATCATTAAAACTGAGCTTGACCTTTACTTCCTCGCAGTCCTGGAGTGCGCAGTAATTTCCTCGTTGGGAATTAACTTTAAGTGAGCGGCTTAAAGCTGAAAAATACCGTCCTGGATATAATACTTGCCTCTTGCAGTAACGTAGCAACAATCAGCAGGGTAACAGCAGAGTAACTTAGCAACGTTGGATAGTATTAGTAGGATAGTGATAGTATTAGTATAGAGAAACTATGTGATAAAGAACATTTAATTAAAAGGTATTTGGAAGTGTCCTGCATTATGAATGCATCTGATAGTGGAGAATCGGTAGTGTATGCAAACAGTTTTTGCATGAAAACACAAAATAAACACTAATAAACTTACCATAAAATTAGCAAAATATCTTCCGTTGATTTTGAGAATCAGTTAAAGAAATGTTTGCCCTCTGCAGCTTATGAAGACACTGACTGTGCTGTCCCATACTAACCAATCAGTGACTCAGTCTCAGCAACATCAATGACATGCAGCTGAGATGTGATCCCTGATAGGCTAGGACACTACACTGCACATCCAGCACTACAGAGTCTATGTCTGTGTATGCTGCAGAGGGCAGACCCATAGAGGGACTATTTGTTTGATTTTAGACAGAGCTTATAAGCACTTTTTAATGTGTGTTGTGTTTAGGTAATTCAGTCTGGAGTGGCGATACTGAAGTGGGTTGCCAGCTCCTTCTCCCATGGGCCACAGCATACAGCTCCTGGTATTCCTAAGTGATCTCCCATCCAAGTACTGACCAGGCCAAACCCTGCTTGGTTCAGGGTGCTGTGCCCTCTTGGTTCCCTGACTGGAATCAAACCCAGGTCACAGCGGTGACAGCACCGAATCCTAACCACTGGACCACCAGGGAACCCGTAAAAAATAAAGTATAAAAAAGTAAATAGATACACAGGGATATTATATACCTAGCAACATCCAGGATCCTTCCATGTCCCTTTAAGAAATCTTTACCTGTCCTGTGTGAGTCATTGCTGTTATATCTCCGGCACATAAGGGCTGTCACTCAGCAGGGGGGACACAGGACCAGATGGACCACAAGCCCCCTCCTCACCAGATGAGTCCTCATGCAGCGCCGCGCATCACATGCAGACACAGGCGCCATATGTGTATCTTGTGTGAGTACTGAAGCCTCACAAATGTATCTTGACTTGAACACAGTGAACACAATACCCTCATAATAACTCTTATTACAAGGACCCAAGCAAGGTTGCATATTTTAAAAATTATAAAACTTTCAAATTTCCAATGTATAGCGAAGAAGTAAATCGAATGCCAGAAATGTTACTTTGATAACTACAATAACCAGACTTAGATCCCCTTTCACAGTTATTACTTATCAATATAACAGAAAGATAAATGGAAAGAACTGTTATCCTTTGTTACGTGTTTTCTTGTTTGTATACAATGCTCAGAGAGTACAATAAACTGATTCCAGTCATTTATAGATATAGGAGTCATATATGGGATATATGAGACAGTGACAGAGCTAGTGAAGGGAGGGCCCCGGTGCAAAATAATTTGGGGCCCTCCTTGCAGCTTTTCTAAATAAATGATATGCCTGTAGCAGTCAATAAAGAAGACAAAACATATATGATGGTCAAAACACCCCTAGGTGCTCAGATCACCTTTCTCTAAAAAATAATTATCCTAAAAAATTAAGAGACCTGCTATACTTCAGGTAACCGGGGACCGCTACACTATTGTGGCCTCGGTGGTTAGCACAACTTTTGTAATATTTAAAAAATGCTCTTTGAAATGCATGAAAAAAAGTGTGCTGCATGTCCCTTTAAGAGTCCACTATAATGTCCTAGCAAGAGAAGCTAGTTATTTTAGTGATGCCCTGATCATTCTAAAGAAATTCTATTTAATAATCTATAATGACAATATTTTATATTAAATTCATTTTCAGAGGCTACATAATCCAGCTGAGTGTTTGTCTCCTTCCTGATAAGGTCATTAATCGGGGCGTGAGGGGTCTAAAAGTTATTAAGATCAATCAGGTATGGTAAGAGGAACCAGCTAATCACTGATAGGCTGCCCCTGCAGCAAAAAGAAAGCTTAAACACAACCAGTAGAGTATTAGTGGATTGGTGGTGCATATTGTATCTGAAAATTTAGCAGCTGCCTTATTCACAATGCCACTTCCTCAATTGCCCTTTAGTGTTTGATACCGGCAGCAGCTGAGTCAGAACTTTTACAGTAAACTTAATAATGATTGTTGTTTTTCTTTTTTTAAATCATTAAATATGGATTTTATTAATAATTACTGTCTAATTAATCATGTAATTAATGTTGTAGGGACATTACAGTGGTCCTTTAATTAGAGCCCCAGTGGGTATAAAAGTATAGCAATTGCTGCTGAATCGAACTGGGTGTTATCATCATTTAATGATCCAAATGAGTAATGATAAAAAACAAGAGTGTAGTGTCCTAGCCTATAAGGGACCAGGTGTCAGCAGCACATTGCTGAGAAATGGTCACTGATTGATTAGTATGAGAAACAACAAAGCAAGTGCAGCAGAGTCTGTGTCCATTATCTGAAGAGGGCAGACCCATACAGGGACTATTTGTATGATTTTATGCAATAAAACAGAGCCTATAAGCACTTAATAAAAAAAAAGTACATAAACGTAAATAGATATACCGGGATATTATTTACCTAGTGACATCCAGGAACCTTCCATAACCCTTTAAAAGTGTGTGATATAGAATATGGGACTGTTCCTTTAACTCCTATCTACCTGTATGCACATCACTAGCAGCATTATGCAGGAACACCTGCAAACACAAACACTGTAACATATTCATTCATAATTTAAATGTCTGTTTCCCCATCAGGTGAATGGCTAATCACCTCTTTGTTGCTGGATACACTCTGCACCTGCCATTTTCATTAATACATTCAGATAAAGCATTTAATTCGCTTTAACGCTAATTCCTCGGGCAGGTGAGGGGAGGTTGATCTCTCTGACATGTCCTCTTTTTCTGGAAGATACGTCTTACCTGAGCTATATTAAAGGGATATGGAAGATTCTTGGGTTTTACTAGGTATATAATATCCCTGTGTATCTATTTACTTTTATGTACATCCAGGCTTGCTGAATCTGTGTCTGCATACTCTGCAGAGGGCAGACCCATACAGGAACTATTTGTTTGATTTTAGGCAGTAAAAACAGAGCTTATAAGCACTTCTTAACAGCATAAAGTAAATGGATACACAGAGATGTTATATACACTGTACCATCCAGGAAACTTTCATGTCCCTTTAAGTAGATAGAATGAGTAAACTGGATTGGTCAACAAAAAAAGAATAACTAATAATAAATCCATTTTGTATGGAAAAGAAGTGAATGGACTAGAAAAATTCTGCTACATCTTATCCTGCAGCACAGTTCCACTCTCAGTTATATTTCAGCCAGATTGTTGTGTCGCTTTGTCAGTGCAATGTGTTGCTGGCCTCTCTCGACCAGTAAATATGGTAACATTTGAGCTATTCTTGAGGATAGGCAATATGTTTTTTTAGCGGCAATAATATAATTTTAATAATAATAATATAAATAAAATAATAATATTATTAATAATATTAATAATTTGTAATGCAATTATGCTGCTGTGGAATTTAATATTTTAGTTTCCAGGTTGCAGAGAGGAAGCTCTATCTGTACAAAAGGATTGTGGCAGTTATTGCTGCCAGTGCACTCACTATAACTAATGCAAAGATCATTAGCTTACTAGAACACCATGTTAAGACAGAATGTGGATCTAAAAAAAGAAACTGTAAGACTGCAGTAAATAATAATTCAAATAATTAAATTTATCTGGCGGTCTGTGGGATATCCTGTGTGTGCGTCTGTCTGATTGGGCGTCTCACATCAAATCATTTTATTGTGGAATTCTGTATATTTGTAACTCAAAGTACATTTGAAACTTTTTGTGTGAGCTCCACCCTCAAGGCACCTATGTAGGCAGAGCGTCCTAGCCAATGAGCTGTGCAGACTTGTGTCCTAGCCAATCAGCTGTCAGTATCAAGGCCGCCTCCCGAGTAGCTTTGTCTCAGCCATTCAGAGGGAAACACATACATTGTTGTACCTGCCTCTGATTGGCCACAGCAAATTATGACTTATATGTTAATTTAGCTTGGATTTTCAGGGACGTTCCTTCTCAAAATGAACTGCCTGAAAAGTGAAGACATTTAGCAAACTTTACGGTAAGCTTATTAATGTTTATTTTGCTATTTTTTCATTACTGATTCTTCTCTATCAGATGCACTTATAAAACTTTTATATACCTTTAAATAATTAAAAATAAAAAAAATAAAAATAAATAAGGATAAAGTAGAAAAAATGTTAGTTTCAGAAAGAAAATATTTTGGGGAGTGAATCTGCACACTCAGTGGTAGAGCTAGTGAATGGAGGGCTCAGGGGAAAAATAATTTGGGCCCTACTTGCAACTTTTCTATCTATACTGTAGGGGTCAATAAGAAAGGCAAAAATATATGTAGATGGTCAGAACCCCTATGGTGATCAGATCACCATTCTATTGTATACAAGTTATTAGCTGCTATGTGTATATCTAATAAAATAAGTTTCGCAATAACTGCCAGTAGCAGAGGGCCCCTATACTGTTGTGGGCCACGGTGCTTTGCACTTGCTCCGCCACTGTGCACATTGTCACCATAGGTTTTGCATTGTGTCAGTGCCCTTTTCTCCCTGGTCATGAACCCTAGATATGTTATTCTTGTTGAGCTGTTTGCGCTCCCCTATTCTACGTTTTGAGAAAAATAAATGATAATTTCTGAAAGAATATATTTTAAGTAAATCTTAGTCACTCCAATACAGCTTGCCGCCATATAAATGTGACAGCCTCTCGAGCATCACTTGCTGTCACTTCCTGATGGTCTGAAGCAGCACTACTGACTGTCACAATCTGTTGTGATGTCACCGTCCCAGCCGAGAGCGCTGAGGGTGGTGTTTTCAGGAGAGATGTAAAATAGCACCTGTCAGCAAGAGCGCAGACCAAACTATGCCAGCCGTACTCTCGTGCTGCTGTTAATAGCATCTCTTGTTGACGAGAGGGATGCTCCACATACCTCTCAGTTACCCTCATAACCCCAAACCAAACAGTCTCTATATCAGCTTGGGTGTCTCAAGTAACTCTCCTTCTTGGTTCATGGTGATGCATGATGACAATTTTAATTATCTATTAATTACTCCAGAGCACTGAGCTTATGAACTTCAGTGATTCTTTAAGAAAATAAATGGATTCCCACAGTAAATTAATAATTACATATGAATCTTAAAATGTTTTTTTTTTTTTGCTTTCTAAAACATTTTGCTAAATTTTAGCCAATAACATTTCACCCCAGTGGTCCTTTAATTGGTCCTATAGGTGCTGGTGTAGAATAAAAAGCCTAAAATCTGTGTAAATTGAATAATGCCACAACAGAAGTTCCAAACAAGGTAAAATAAAAACTAATAATAAGGACCTTATCAACTGAATATTATTGAAAAAATTGCCTTTTTCTACACTAATCTTACATTGAATTTGCCATTTTGAGCTCTCAGTCGGCATTTCTGATCTATATATACATGAATACATTTTTCTAACAAGAACAAAACTTATCCTAAACTTGTAAGATTAATCATTTCTCTCTATGAAGCTGTCAGGACCGGCTTTACTGTTTGTGTCTTGAATGGTTGTGGCAGCCATATTTGTTTCTGGCTATGTTTGTAGAGTGGTTTCTGTGGCCATATTTGTTTCTGGCTATGTTTGTTAAGTGTGTTCTGTGGCCCTATGTGTTACTGGCTTGAGGGAGCTCAGAGGGGCAATGGCTGAAAGATATGCCTGGTATGAGGAGAGTTGGGCCTGACTTAATGACTAATAGCTGTAGAGTAGGTTCTACAGATATATTTAACACTGGCTATGTTTGTGAATTTAGTTATGTGGCCATATTTGTTACTGGCAATGTTTGTAGAGTGGGTTTTGTGGCCATGTTTCTTACTGGCAGTGCTTGTAGAGTGGGTTCTGTGGCCATGTTTGTTTCTGTCCATGTCTGTAGAGTGAGTTATGTGGCCATGTTTGTTTCTGGCGATGCTTGTACAGTGGGTTCTTTGGCCATGTTTGTTTCTGCTCATGTTTATAGAGTGGGTTCTGTGGCCATATTTATTATTGGCAGTGTTTGTAGCATATTTGTTTCAGGCACAGTGATTGTTACATGTGTACACAATGAAGTCAAACCTGCACCATTATCTTGCCTGCAAGCACCTCTGCACTACAGCACTTACACATCAATTATAATCATTTTAATATGATCTAATAAGGTGATTATTTACTTATTATTATTATTATTGTTGTTGTTAATATTATTATTTATATTACTTATTTATATGCTTTTTATAGTATCCATAAGTTTATGGACATATTTCAATTTAAAATCATTTTTTTGAGATTTGTTAGTTGCCCGTGGTCCATTAATAAATATGCCCTACTATGTCCTCTGTACCGTACAGTACCACTGCTTTCTAATGTCTTATTTACCCAAGAGAGATGAGATTAAAACATTCTTACAATATAATTGCTGCTCAAATAACCTGGCACAAAAATACCCAGCAAAGTGGAGCTGTGGCCAGTTGGTACATAGATCTGTAGCGAGCGCGGACATGTGACTTGATGTTATTTTTATGACACAAACTTAACTCTCCAAAGCAACTGGCCTCAGATTCTCATCCTAGCAGGGGTTGTAACATCATTTTATAACACCAAATTAAAAGGAATAAAATAAATATTTGTAAAATATGCTATTTTCAATCTGAATGTAAATTACATTAATGATCTAAGTAATTGATAATAATTTAGCTTTTTTTTATTTTAAATATTTTAATTATTTAAAATAATTTAGTTTTTTGGATAATAAAAGATTAAAGCCATATTTGCTGTTCTCAGTGGTAATCCATTTCCAGTATGTTTGCGTGTTTCTTTCTCCTCCCTGCTAGTGTGTCGGAATCTGCTGCATTGTTTACTTGTGGGGTAGGCAGCACTGCTTTGCTCTTGCCCTGTGCAAATAGTGTTTTAAAAGAGAGCACTTATATTCTATTTGTAGTATGCTAGACGAAAGCAGTGCTTCCTGTTTCACAAGTAAATAATGCAGCAGAGGTAGATCTATCTAACTATCTATCTATCTATCTATCTATCTATCTATCTATCTATCTATCTATCTATCTATCTATCTATCTATATATATATATATATATATATATATATATATATATATACACACTAGTCGTTTGCCCACCATAAATGATGGAATATTATTTATTTATTTTTCCCCCACCCACTTCCCCTGTAACTCTTCCCCCTCTCCCTCCCCTGTGTCTCATTCCTCCCCCTCTCCCTCCCCTGTGTCTCTCTCCACCTCTCCCTCCCGTGTCTCTTTCCCCCTCCCTTCCTCCCTCTCCTGTGTCTCTTCCCCCCAATCCCTCCTCTGTGTCTCTCCCTCACTATCCCTCCCGTGTTCCTCCACCCCCCTCCTGTGTCTCTTCCGCCCCACTCCTGTGTCTCTTCCCCCTGTGTCTCTTCCCACCTCTCCCCTCCCCTGTGTCTCCTCCTCCCTCTTCCTCCCCCAAATCCCCATAAAAAATGGTTTTATTGCAAAATATTTTTTTTGTTTTATTAGCTTTCCAGTTCATGCACAAAAATCTATGTTTAAAATGTGATTATTTTTAGAATGTAAGAAAATAATTGGTTGATCAGTGTCCCTGTCAAAGGCAGCAAAGGTGAACTTTTAAAGGTTAATTATGAGGGAATTTGGAGCTGCGTCTGGAGAAGACAAAAACACATGGCTTGGGAGAGATTGGTTCATTTGCCATGACAACAAAAAGTAATTTTTTATTAATACTCTGTAAGGCCACAGTACTAGTGATATAGTAATAGTCATATCTCTTGGATAGTATATGCACCGTCCAGTCACATTATTACAACTACAAGTTAATAAGTGCCGTTTGCAGCACGGACAGCAGCTAGACGGCGTGGTAATGAGTCAATAGGATGCTGGATGGTTGGCAAAGGTATCTGGAGCCATGTAGATTGCAGTGCATCCGACAGCTGCTGAAGAGTGCGTGGTGGAGGATTCATATGGCAAACCTGGCGACCCAGGTAGTCCCACAGGGGCTCAATAGAATTTGGAGGCCAGGGAAGTACTTGGAAGTCTTTGTCATGCTCCCCCAACTACTACCGGTTAATGCTGGCCATATGACATGTTGCATTGTTCTGCTGGAAGATCCCATCCACTCCCATCCACTCCAGGAAAGACAGTAATCATGTATGGGTGTACTTGATCTGCAAGGATGGATAGATAACCCAATCAGTTAGGAGAGCCTTCCAGAAAAATGAGTGGACCCAGAAAATGCCAAGAAAACATTCTCCAGACTATAACGCTTCCGCCACCAACTTGTGTTCTTCCAACAATGGTTGCAGAGTGTTTGTTCAGAGGTTTCGTGCCTGATGCGCCAACGTCTACCCAATGGATAGAGCAGAAAACGTGACTCATCATAGAAGGCCAATCAAAAGAGGTCCAATTTTGGTACTGTTGTGCAAACTGAAGCCGTTTCTGACCATGGGTGCAGTGACCAGACGTTTGCTTCGGAGCCCTATACACAACAGGGTTGGCTGTACGGTCATTTTAGGCCCAAGGCTGTTAGCCCCTGGTTAGTTTGGACGTTGAGTTGCTCAACTGTAGCGTGGCGGTTGGCCCTCCCACACCCTCACAGCCGACGTTCACCTCTGACATGAATGGCACGTGGTGCTCCTCAGTGTTGACGCCATTTATTTCCAATGGTGTCCTTTGTCCACCCAAGGTACATTCCAACCACAGCAGCACGCGAACATGTCACAAACTGCGCTGTTTCAGAAATACTGCCAACCTTGGCTCGAAAGCCAACGATCACCCCCTTCTCAAAGATGGATAAATTGCACTTTGTACACATGATAGCGATGGTTGATATGTTTACAGAATGCCTGCATGTCACCTTATATACCGACCAATCCAGCAATTTCATTGGCTACGTGCTGAAGACTTTAAAAGGAGGTCGTGGTCATAATAATGTGACAACCCCCCCCCCCCCTTAGTATATTTTATCTGTAGGAAAAGTAGTAGGATACTTGGCTATATTGGAGGAACTAGTAGTAAATAAAGGTCAAAACTAATGTCACTTTATAGATCTCCTAGAGAGGTATGAATGTCACTGTATAAAGCCCCAGTCAGATATAGAGAGGTACTATCGTCCCTCTATAGACCCCTAGTCAGATATAGAGAGTTACTTATGTCACTCTATAGACCCCCAGTCAGATATAGAGAGGTACTAATGTCACTCTATAGAACCATAGTCAGATATAGAGAGATACTAATGTCCCTCTACAGACCCCCAGTCAGATATAGAGAGGTACTAATGTCACTCTATAGACCCCCAGTCAGATATAGAGAGGTACTAATGTCACTCTATAGACCCCCAGTCAGATATAGAGAGGTACTAATGTCCCTCTACAGACCCCCAGTCAGATATAGAGAGGTACTAATGTCACTCTATAGACCCCCAGTCAGATATAGAGAGGTACTAATGTCACTCTATAGACACCTAGTCAGATATAGAGAGATACTAATGTCCATCTACAGACCCCCAGTCAGATATAGAGAGGTACTAATGTCACTCTATAGAACCCCAGCCAGATATAGAGAGGTACTAATGTCACTCTATAGACCCCTAGTCAGATATAGAGAGGTACTAATGTCACTCTATAGACACCTAGTCAGATATAGAGAGGTACTAATGTCACTCTATAGACCCCCAGTCAGATATAGAGAGGTACTAATGCCACTCTATAGACCCCCAGTCAGATATATAGAGGTACTAATGTCACTCTATAGACTCCCAGTCAGATATAGAGATGTACTAATGTCACTCTATAGGCCCCCAGTCAGATCCCCCTAGACACGGTGACCAGTTCTGATCTCCAAAAGGATAGTAATAAATTTGAGATATTTTAAAGGAGGTGACTAAAATGGTAAATGGTGTAAAAGATACAACTCATAAGTAAATATGTCTTGATCGATAAAGATTAGAGCAGGGGACTTGTTACCTTCCAGAGCTCATGTCTTTGTCTGCATACAGTGGGCAGACCCATACAGGGACTATTTTGTGGATTTTAAGCAATAAAAACAGCTTATAATCACTTCTTAATAAAATAAAGTACATAACAGTAAATACATACACAGGGATATTATACACCCAGGAACCTTCTGTATCCCTGTAATATGTGACACACTAATCTAGTTTTACTGATATAAATAGAATACATTATATCTGCAGATGTGAGTCTCTATATTCTATCTATAACTATGACTAATGGTGGCTCTTCGCATCCCCCTAAGGACTGATAGATAAGGAGGCACAAGTCCTAAGACAAACTGCTGCAAACCTCCGGCTGGAGATGGCTGATATGATAGAAACATTTATATATCAATGGATTTAACAAAACAAAGGAAAAAGAGCAAGAACAAGAGGTCATGATGTATAGTTGCAAAGTGGAAGACTTAGGGTAATGAGTAAAATACTACTTCATAGAAAGGGTAGTAGGTAAATGCAACAGGTATCAAGTGGAAGTGATAGGCGTAACACAGTACAGAAATGAAAACATGCCTGCGAAAAGCATAATGGCTTAATTAAAGAGACATGGCTCACAAATGTTTTTTTTTTATGCATATTAAACATTAAAAAAATTGTTAAGTAAAACTAGCTTAAATGGACTCTGTCACCCCACCCATTTTAAAGAGCATTACAAACTGGCTATACATTGTACTAGCAGTTTTTATCTACAGTAAATCATTTCTGAAATATTTAGAAATTAATTTGCACATCCTGAATGCTAATGTGCGTCTCAGAATGCTAGGTGAGGGTGGGTATAACTACCAGATAACATGGAATGTCTTTATTCCAGTCAATACAGACAGACAAGCAGTTTGTAATCCGAATAAGCGCATAAACCAGCCAATGCATAAGTGTGAGCCTCTTATTTGCATATAAATACAGGAACAACTACATGGAATTGATTCCCTTTAGAAAACAATGGATAACACAACATAAAGCCAGATTTTATGTTTTTAAGAATAACCTAAAAAACTTGATTTTGGGGTGACACAGTCACTTTGCTGAAACTAACAGGAAAGTGTTAATGATCCACACTTCAGGTTACTTGCTTTACATATATTAAGTATCTAAAATTCTTTTAATGTATCAAACCTGGTAGTTAATGTGTCTCCTTAAAGCCTCTGCTTCCCTAATTTTAACTGAAATAAAGCAAGTGGTGGGACTCCAATTTTAGAAACATTGTGTAGAATGTCACAGGGCGGGTTCCAAATTCTAGCGTCCCGGAGCATTAAGTGAATATAGTGATCAGCTGTCTTGTGCTGTTTTGAAAAGATAAAAAATTCTTAAGTTGACTCAGATTCCATAAAGTGCTCAGGAAATTCCTAAGATTGCTGCAGATTTAAAGACTTGTCACCTTTCTGCAGCACCACTCTGCTTGAATATATATATATATATATATATATATATATATATATATATATATACACACATATATACGTACACGTGAATATATCACCAGCATGGCATTTCAAACCATTATGCTCACATAAAAATCAACTATAGAAAATGTGCTGCCTTATATTGTAAATGTGACAGATCTTGTGAGAGTTTGAGAGCATCCGTGAATATTGCCATGTGTATGTTTATATCTGCCATGGTTTTATATACACATTTGTTCAGCTTTACATTAAGGACTCACAGCAGAAAGTAAACAGAATATATATGAAAAATAAATTTATTTAGAAAATTCATTTAGAGATTAAATATTATGTGGAGTATAGTGTTTGTGTCACTCAGTCTTGCCCAACCCTTCGTGACCTCACCATACACCATGCTGATCCACTTGGTATTCATGACAGAGATACTGGAGTGGTTTGCCAGTTCCTTCTCAGTGGGCCACAGCATACAGCTCCTGGTATTGCTAGGTGGTCTCCCATCCAGGTACTGACCAGGTCCAACCCTGCATGGCTTCAGGGTGGTTTGACCTCTTGGTTCCTTGACTAGAATTGCATTAATGAAAGAACCGAATCCTAACTACTGGCCCTCCATAGTAGAGTGATACTTATGCCTAAACTTGGGTTTCTGGGTTCCATTAAAGGAGCTGTCCACTAGTTCTCCAGAATTTACATATTTCAAACTAAATATAGGATTAGGGGCATCACCTCTGTTACTATGCTTTTCCATGAACCATTGCTCTGAAAACCCCACACTGAAAATAAAGCTCATCATCAACTCTTCACGATGATCTACTCTCTGCTTGTATTCCCACATACATCATCACCTCTTACTGCTCATCCATTCTCTAACTGCATTCTCAGATAGATGATTTCAGATTATCCACTCTATGACTGCACCACTCACAGCTCCCTAAACATCTTTGTTGATTATCAACTCTTACATACAGGGTCGAGTAACATCATTATGACCACCGCCTACTTTTGATGTCAGCAGCGTCTAGCCAATTAAATACGGCATGAGTCATGAGCTGGCTTAGTGGGTATATAAGGTATGTAGGCATTCTGTAAACATATCAACCATTGCTGTCATTAGTAAAATTTACATATTATCTGACTTTGAAAAGGGGATGGTCATTGGCTTTCGGGCCAAGAGTGGCAGTATTTCTGAAACAGGGCAGTTGTGGTTAAAGTTTACCGTGACTGGACAAAAGACCACCATTGTGAATAAACGTCATGGAAACAACGGAGCACCACATGTCATTGATGCCATCGACACACTACAGTTGAGCAATTTACCAAATGAACCAGAGGGCTACCAGATGTGTGTCTAAAATGACAGTACAGCCAACCCTGTTGTATATGGGGCTTGGAAACAAACGGCTGGTCACTGCATCCATGCTGTTCAGGGTTCATCATCAGAAAAGGTTTAAATTCACCCAACAATACCGAAATTGGACCTCTTCTGATTGACAAAGGGTTGCCTTGTTGATGAGCCATGTTTTCTGCTTCATTGACTGGATGGGCATTGGTGTGTCAGGCGTGAAACCTGCAAGAACAGACACTCTGCAACCATTTTGGACTCCCTGGACTTGAACCCCATTGAGCTGTGGGACCACCTTGATTGCCATGTTCGCAGTATAGATACAATGGCTCCAGAAACCTTGACAACCTTACAGCATCTTATTGAATCACTACCATGCCATCTAGCTGCTGTCCATGCTGCACACAGTGCAGCTGGTGGTCATAATAATGTGACTCAACTGTGTAGTTACAAACCATTTACCCTTTCTCTGAATCTCATAGATCATCAGCCCTTACAAATCATGACCCCTTATATATCATCCACACTGTTCATGAACCTTATCATAAATCAATCCTTACAGATCATCTACTGTCTCTCTGTACCTCCTTATAAATCATCACTCCTTACAGATCATCCACACTCTTCATGAACCCGCTTGTACATCGTTACCCTTTGCAGATCATCCATTCCCTCCCCGCACTCCCTCATGGATCATCACCACTTATAGATCATCTATCCCCTTCCCACACTCCCTCATGGATCATCACCACTTATAGATCATCCATCTCCCCCCGCACTCCTTCATGGATCATCACCACTTATAGATCATCCTTCCCCTTACCACACTTCCTCATGGATCATCACCATTTATAGATCATCCATTCCCTCCCTTCACTCCCTCATGTATCATCACCACTTATAGATCATCCATCCCCTCTCCGCACTCCCTCTTGTATCGACACCACTTATAGATCATCCATCCCCTCCCCACACTCCATCATGGATCATCACCACGTATAGATCATCCATCCCCTCCCCGTACTCCCTCATGGATCATCACCACTTATAGATCATCCTTCCCCTTACCACACTTCCTCATGGATCATCACCATGTATAGATCATCCATCCCCTCCCCGTACTCCCTCATGGATCATCACCACTTATAGATCATCCTTCACCTTACCACACTTCCTCATGGATCATCACCACTTATAGATCATCCATTCCCTCCCTGCACTCCCTCATGTATCATCACCACTTATACATCATCCATCCCCTCTCTGCACTCCCTCTTGTATCTTTACCACTTATAGATCATCCATCCCCCCCGCACCCCCTCATGGATCATCATCTCTTACTAATAGTTCACCCCTCTTCACTAATCCCTTAGATCCTATTACCTTCTGTAACAATTCACAGACTAATAACCTACCCCCCGGTATAATGAAGAATCACTTGCTGTGCCATATTTTTTACCCCCAAACCATTGCTCAGCTGTTAAACTGTTGGATGACACTTTGTAAACAGATGAATATTTGTAGCACACATTTTAACAATTCACAACCTCTCCCACACAATGGGCCATATCATCTAAGCTTTGTGGTAAAGGCCATAAAAGTTCTGAAAATACAAAGATTGCTGCAATACCGCAAATAAATATATGGCCCGATTTTCTGACAGTATTTTCCTAAGATATTGGGCATCACCAATCAAAGGCCTGATTTATGGGAGGAGAGGAAATTTGTTAGGTAATTTGATCTTGTTAAATTTGACACCTCCCCGCCTTGCCCATACTACCTTCACCTAAGTATCATGGATGACTCCAGAGACCAGCAGAGTCATTAACATTTATTTTTGTCTAACCGGTACTATGACTTGTTCCTGACCTTTTGTATTGGACAAACGTCTTATTTATTATGACAAGCTTTTGAGGGGTTTAACCTCTCTTTATCAAGTCTGACGCAATACTAACATGAGATGGAACCCTTAGTTTGAATAAAAACAGTAGATGCAGTGAGAGTGGAGACAGCATCTGACATCATCAGGTAAATACATATAGGGGGAATCAATACAACATAGTATAGGAAACATATACACATACTATATACACATATACAGTGCCTTGCAAAAGTATTCACCCCCTTGACTTTTTACCTATTTTGTTACATTACATCCTTAATTTAAATGTTTTGATAATCTAAATTTTATGTGATGGATCAGAACACAATAGTCTAAGTTGGTGAAGTGAAATGAGAAAAATATATACATAAAACTATTTTTTAGAAATAGAAAACAGAAAATTGGCATGCGCGTATGTATTCACCCCCTTTGTTATGAAGACCATAAAAAGCTCTGGTGCAACCAATTACCTTCAGAAGTCACATAACTAGTGAAATGATGTCCAGCTGTGTGCAATCTAAGTGTCACATGATCTGCCATTACATATACACACCTTTTTTAAAAGCCCCCAGAGGCTGCAACACCAAAGCAAGAGACCCCACTAACCAAACACTTCCATGACGGAAGGAACTCTCCAAACAAGTAAGGGACAATGTTGTTGAGAAGTACAAGTCAGGGTTAGGTTAAAATAGTATCCAAATTTTGGATGATCCCCAGGAGCACCATCAAATCTACCATAACCAAATGGAAAGAACATGGCACAACAGCAAACCTGCCAAGAGACGGCCGCCCACCGGGCAAGGAGGGCCAGAGGCAGCACAGAGACCGAAGGTAACCTTGGAGGAGCTGCAGAGTTCCACAGCAGAGACTGGAGTATCTGTACATAGGACGACAATAAGCCGTACGCTCCATAGAGTTGTGCTTTATGGCAGAGTGGCCAGAAGAAAGCCATTACTTTCAGCAAAAAACAAAATGCCCATTTTGAGTTTGTGAAAAGGCATGTGGGAGACTCCCAAAATGTATGGAGGAAGGTGCTCTGGTCTGATGAGACTAAAATTTAAAGAAAACGCTATGTATGGCGCAAACCCAACACATCACCCAAAGAACATCATCCCCACAGTGAAACATGGTGGTGGCAGCATCATGCTGTGGGGATGTTTTTCAGCAGCCGGTACTGGGAAACTGGACAGAGTTGAGGGAAAGATTGATGGTGCTAAATACAGGGATGTTCTTGAGCAAAACCTGTACCACTCTGTGTGTGATTTGAGGCTAAGACGGAGGTTCACCTTCCAGCAGGACAATGACCACAAACACACTCCTAAAGCAACACTTGAGTGGTTTAAGGGGAAACATGTAAATGTGTTGGAATGGCCTAGTCAAAGCCCAGACCGTAATCCAACAGAAAATCTGTGGTCAGACTTAAAGATTGTTGTTTACAAGCAAACAATCCAACTTGAAGGAGCTGGAGCAGTTTTGCAAGGAGGAATGGCCAAAAATCCCAGTGGTATCCTTCCTGTTGCACAAACACCTCACTAAGAGTGCTAAGCCTGTTTTAGTAAAATAATTTAAAAAAATCATGATATTGTGATAATGTTTTAGAAAACCCAAGTCTATATTAAGTCCTGTATGTTTAGTGTTGAAGAATGTGATCATCTTAATTTCAAATGCTTTTCTCTCTTGGATGTTCTTAAAATTTCCTCTGAGTATTTTGATTTGTAGGTTTTGGATGGAGTGATCATTCTGGCTAAAATGGTGTCCAACTGGGGTACAATAACTGTCTTCATTATGCTTTCTAATTGAATGTCTATGGAAATACATCCTTAAATGCATTTTTGGACCGGTAGGTCTTTAATCTGACTGAGTTTGTGGAGAAAGTCAGTAGTGTCTTGTATATAGCTAATGGTGTCACTAAACAATGGTTTAAGGATGTTATGTACACACGCACGCACGCACACAAACACACACACATACATATATAGTGCACTGGACTTTTAAAGACACAGATCTCAATAGGAGGTACTGAAAGGGCTGGATTAGATCATAATGTTTCACAGTTTAGTGAATCTCCCTCATCTTGTGAGATTATTATTGTTCAACTCCTAATTAGCTGTTGAACAATCCTCTGTTTGTGTTGAAAATTAAATATAAATGTTTATTACGCCATCAGTGTCCTTATAGTCAAGTTTCCAAACAACCCTTATTATACAGTCTGTTTATGATAAATTATAAATATCCTTCCCCAGATTATCTCTGAGAGATGAATAGTTATTTTTGGATCTGCGTGCACGGCTCAGCCCTACTTGCTGATTTCAATTTCTCTCTTGTCCCATAATCTATGCATTATTAAGTAGTCTGTTTAATCCTTTTAGGAAAAAGAGACAGAGGAGGAGAAGCGTGGTGTCTAGCTCATCCGTATACTGTTTACATTAAAGGAACTCTGTAATGTTTTTTATTCTCTCTGTGGAAGAACAAAATCTTCAAATAAAATAGGAAAACATCATACTATACAAACAAGACACACGTTAAAAATGTTGTTATGTTGCCTTCAGGTCCAACTACTTTGTATACGCAATGCCAGTTGTCCTTATCAGTAAGAATCTCAATGCTGCCTTCACAGCCAATCAGAGATGGCATCCTGGGATGCTTTTACTTTTTCCAAAATCAGTTTTGATTGTCTAAAAAAGCTGTTAAAGAGAACTAGTAGGCGGAGATAAAGCATTGGCAAATACCTTTGGTATTTGGCAGTTTTAGGACAGTTTAATAGTATTTAAAATATATTTATTTTGTTGTTAGTACATAATTGTTTTCTATATTCTACAGGAAATAAATTCACTTTAAATAAGGGATTAAAAAAGAATAAAATGTAATGATTAAGAATAAGAAGTTTAAAGAGTAAGTTATAAGGTGATAACGTATTGTTTGAAGAAAGTAAGGTGTATACAGGGAACAGCCTCCCAGCAGAAGGGAGAGTGGAAGTGCAGAATTTTTGGGGCAATTAACAGAGAACACCAAACAATTAAGGACTGGAGCTTTAAAACTATTAATTGGCAGAATAGATAAGATAAGCAGGTCTTGTCTGCTGTCAAATTCTATGTTTTGATGGTTGTGGCCCCTTTAAATGAGTATTCAGCCACTGAGCATCTACACTAATGGATGGGGTCTTTCTTTTAATTGTGTAACCGGGTGAAAAACAAGTTTAATTTAATTTCTTCCTATTATTATTTTTATTATTATTATTATTTTATAATTCTTCAGCTTAAACTATGAAGCAGGCTGCCATGTTTTCACTTTGCATGGAGTTTCAAGATAGAGCTGTGGCAACTACCTGTCACATGCCAAGTTTCTATAGCTTATTGTTACAATTATGACATGAAACTCTATATAAAGTGAAACATTGCATCTATCTATCCATCCATCCATCCATCCATGTGTGTTATTTAAAGGAAATACATGTATTAAAAATGTTAAAATACCTATGTGGGTGGGACCCAAAACTGATGAGGCTATTGATCAAACTGAAATGTCTAACAACCAAGTGGTGAAGAATTCTTCACAATGTATTTACCATTACGTCAAAAATAATGACACCTGCAATTGCTTTCTAAGTGCTGAAGACAATGATTTACGGGACAGTCCCTGGTGTGTATGTGGCGAAGGAATGGACACAAGAGTGTGAGGGACGGAAGATCCCAAGAGAGATCAAGACAAACTGAAAATTACATTAAAATAATGTAAAATGACATTTGGGATTATGTGTGAGATGGAATAGGAAATCAACGTCTCAGATGCATCTGCAATATGTTTTGTCTAAACATGGAGGAAAGAAAAGAGAGCGTGATATGATAGAAACCTCCAAATCCCAATTTTATAGTGTGCTTCTTCAAAGAACTAGACTAGATAATGGTAAAAATGTGCTTTTTAAAAAAAAATTTACTTGTAACCATTAAACCATTAATAATGTAACCATTTTCCAGATTCAGAAGGATACTTGAACACAAGGCCATACTTGATACTGGTTGGTTGGCTGGTTGAAAAATCATGGGTAATTTGAATTCGGAGATCTTAAAGGAATAATTAAATGTATTTTGGCAGATAGGAGAATGGGCAGGCTAGATTAGCCAATGTTTTTTTATCTACTGTCTAAAGCAATAGGAATATAGGCAGCACCACATGGTAATGGGATATATCTGCAGCCAGGCCATAAATCAGAAGCGAAAGACTAGAGCATAGAAAGAGTGGTGGGTTAGTGGGATCATGATATAGCAGAGTTGGCAGATCCTAAAACAATAAAGGAAATACATTTCAAGTTAAAATCCCAGGCACCTGGGTGCCAAGACACCTAAGCTTTCAACCTCTTATAATGTATTTCTATTAATGGATTTCCTATATGGCTCCTATAAAAATCCTGTCTGGCTCATAGAATCAATCTATCTATCTATCTATCTATCTATCTATCTATCTATCTATCTGTCTACTCATCTCTATATCTGTATTTGTGTGCGTTTTGAGTCAAATCATTAAATTACTGCCTATACTATTTAAATGATATACATATTGCCCAATTCATAGATACTCCAGGCCATGGATGCTCAACTAATTGTAACAAAGTCCAATAGGGTCTAAGGGTATATGTAAAAATGAAGTCAAGGTTCAGAGTCCATATTTTTTTACTTATGGAATATAGAAATATTTTAGTAGACTGAAACTAAAAAGGCACAAGAAGGAAGATCACATAGGGTGTGACACTTGGAGAAGATAGCATTTAATTGACAGCTCATGTAAGCATATGGAAGCTTTAGGAGGGATGTATATTAAATATTATAATAATGTAGAGCAGTGATAGAGCTACTGCTGGTGCAGCAGGTGCAAAACACGGGAACTTACAACAGGGTAGTGGCCCTTTGCTACAGGCAGTAAATTAGGAATATTAATTTATTAGATGAGGTTGGCAGATAATTATTTTATAGAAATGTGATCTCATCATTATAGGGGTGACCTGATCATGTACGTATATTTTTGACTTTTTATTGACCCCAAGGAGTGTATAGAGAAGTTGCATTATTTTGCACTGGGGCCCTCCATTCACTAGTCACATCACTGAGGTTCAAAAGATATGGGTAAGAAGTCCTGAGTCAGATCCAGGTCCACTTATAGACTACTCCTGCTCTACACATACGATAGTTTGACCTGATATAGGGATTCTTAACCTGAATTATTGTACATTACTTTAATTGTTTACAATGTTAATACATTTGCTGTTCTATATGCACTTTAACCCTTTAGTGCACCTTTATAGCACATGTTAACCCTCTGGGTATATATTTACAATACATGTTAACTACTATGCTTTTAGTTGTGAGTTAAAGTGACACAGCAAACATTCAAGTTACTGAAGAAATTAAACGTAATAATAAAAATGAATATAATTACAACTGGTTATTATAAAAGATTTGGAGAGGAAGCATTACATAACTGTGCTTGAAAGTTGGCTATTTTAAGCATAAATTATCTATACAAATCTTGCCCCTCTCAAAGTCTCCTTATCAAGGGGTCTCAGCTAACTCTTACGGGAAGAGGAGCATGCCCAGTGCGTATAAATAAGTATAACAGATTTTTTTAATTATCAGTAACTATTATCATGCCCCTGGCTTTCAAATGGATGTCTTGTAGTTGTTGCTGTTTGTATTCCTTTACAGTGACTCACAAATTCCCAGCTGAGTCAAAAAAGCAATTAGTTGTTTTCCCCAAAACATTAAACCATTGGTTCACTCATCCTGAATATCAGCATCATACCTCTCTTTCTCTCTATATATACATGTTTATATATATATATATATATATCCCCTTCTGGATCGCTACCTTGTCGTGGTGTAGAGGCTTGTGTACTTCAATGAAGCTATGAGCTAAACCATGTAAGGCCACTCAAGATGGGCAGGTCATAGCAGAGAGGTCAGACAAATCAAGGTCTGATGGGAAAAAGAACTGGCAACCCAATCCAGTAATTTTGCCATATAAACCTTACCAAAAAGCACGACCAGAGACATAATGATAGGTGTGTCTGGCATGCTGATGTTCATAGGGTCAAGGAGAGTCAGACACGACTGAACAACATATATATAAAAAAGAAAAAAAATGATAATAGAATTCAAATTGTTCATTACTCTGTATGAATATGCTGGGATCCCCCTTACAGTAATTACAGCATGCTTATCTGCTCTTGGTACAATCCAATATTCTTTCAGCCAGGAGAACTCTGCAAGTCTAATTTAATAGTAAATTACTGACAAGATCTAATGTCATCCAGGAACTAATCTAATTCCTGCTCCCAAAAAAAAAAAAACAATCTCACTTACTTTGCCCTTGACATGTGTGAAGATCAGATGCTCATTAAGTTTGCATTAAAGTCTGGGATATATTAGTAATATAATCTTGGACTCAAAGTCATAACATTAACATTGATACACTAATTATACTTTCATATAAGGAATGGTGAAGAAAACACAAATTATAATATTTGTCAAAATAAAAAAATACTAAAACAATAATACAGAACAATCTGCAAGTAACAAAAAGAATAAAAGTATAAACAAATATAATTAACCCAATCTAAGTTTATGAGACATTTATTAAAAATATTTTGCTATAATTAACTGTAATTCTATCAACTATCTAATTAACACAATTCAGTATGTTGGCAAAATCCACTACAAGTTTGACAACAAATAAATACAAATTAGATGATGAGCACCATCTCTTAAAATATTAAATGAATTAAAATATATTAAAATGCAGTGTAATTCCAAACTGACAAATTAGCTCATATCAAGAAAATTATATTTGAAAGAAATATTTAAAATAAATACAAAAAATTAAATAAGTAGAAATTAGATTATTAGTACCTCTGAAAATGTGAAATGTATTGATATATATTAAAATGTACTGCAATTCTATAAAAATCACAAAAGTATACTTAATTGGCTCATTTTATGAAAAAGATAGTTATTAGGTATTTAAAAAAATAAATAAATAGAAATGTGTTTATTAGCACATCCGATAATGTGAAATG
>CM050170.1:137518676-137836176 GCA_027410445.1 Discoglossus pictus | reverse complement strand
CAGCCGAAAAAAACGAAAACGTGGCTATAGGACCCTAAAGACGCAAAACACCACCAAGCACATAATGGCTTTTCAAAAAACCCGTACGAGCTACAAGATACACTCCTATCAAGGACGCAACATCATCCACAGCCGCGTACCACACACACATTCCCCGCAATTTTACAATAGTAACTTACAGAATGCGGAAGTACACAGCTACCCTAACGGCTTTTCCTCGCGCACGCAGCCTATTTACACTGCACACTGAACACATTGCTGACACTTACACAGCAGCTCCACAACAGTGCAAACCTACATTGTATGCTGCAGGAACATCAAAACAGATTGTCAGCTCTTCAACACAATGCTTTCTGTATATTTTACTTCAAAATAGGTAAAGTATATTCATTTATTAATTTATGAATTATTTAATTAGCATACAAAAAGACATATACACAAAAAAAAATACACTCTCACAATAAACACAAAAGCCATTCACTGCGCGACTCACAACGAGCACCAACGCTGCTCATAGCACACAAAGCCTTGCAATAAGTGCGAAAAATAGATCACGCCAACCAAATAATAACACCAATAGCGCCTATCAGAAAAAAAAATACTACAACCAACAGCCTCGCAAAGAGTGCCAAAGGTGCTCATTGCGAGCTTCGGCGCTCATCGTGAGGCTCGCAATGAGCGCCCGAAGGATCTCAGACCACCAACAAAATTAATGTCTCGACCAAACCTCATTACCTGCCTTATCTGCCCGATTAACCAGCACTCATCTAACTGGGACTCTCAAGCAACCGGCATCGGAATCAATTCCCCAAATTCAAAGATCTCCTGATAAACCGACATAACCGGCACTATTCGGCAGTTCGAGACTGCAAAAAAAAAATACAAACTTTTTTTCTAAATATGCCCTTTTAAAGGAATTTTGAAGGTTTTTGGGGGGTTTAAGTCTCGTTTAGACCCTTAAATTTGGGGACTCCTGATTAACCGGCAACTACAGTTGCCGGATAACGGGGGTCTCTCTCTCTTTCTCTCTCTCTTTCTCTCTTTCTCTCTCTTATAATATGGTGGGCAAAGAGGGATAGAAGCCCTGCACCGTACAGTAAATAAATAGTACATCTGTGTTCACATTTGAATGTCTAAAACAAGTAAAAAAAACCTGCTTCCAGCTCAGAGTTTCGAGAAAAACAGTTATTACACTGCATTCTGGGAAGTTGAGCTGGGACTTGCAAATGTGTCCACAAATGCCTCGCTCTTCAATCCATAGCCATTATCAAATATTATAAAACTATTTATTTACTGTACTACTGTACGTTGGAGGGCTTCGATCGCTCTTTTGCCCACCATATTATAAATGATTGTTGTGGTGAACTACCTACTCATAATTTCCACAACACAGGCTGAGATCCCGCTCCATGCTGATGATAGCCAGTAAGATTGAAACAGCTGTACATGGATAGGATACTCAGCTTGTGTTTAATACAACCTTGGCTTTGCATTACAGCTGTGTAATACAGAAGGCAAAAGCTTAAAGGAAGCCATATTTGATAATGGCTATGGATTGAAGAGCGAGGAATTTGTTCTAATGCCTTTCATCGCTTTCTCCGTTATTTACAGTGAAATATTAATTTTTTATTTGCGTTTACAGTGCTATGAATAGGTGTTTAACCCCCTTGCCGTTCGTCCCTAGCACTCCTAGGATTTTCTCCTTCTTTTGCCATTTACGGGTGTGAAAACATTTGCGGGCTTGGGAAAATTGAGCAATTGAATAGTGATTTGCGATTTTCGCGATCCGAAGTCTTGCGTCCTTGACAGATCAAAGGCTTTGAGAGGCTGTAAGTTACGAGTTTAACCATCGCCATTTTTTCAAGGACAGAACTCAGAAGTCATCTGGAGCCTCAAAAAAGACGCCAATTGAATAGCAAATTAACTTGAGACCTCACTTACGGTCTACCGGATCGCCGAAATTTCAATTGAATATGGCCCAATGTTTCCATTGGTGTTAGATTTACTAACCAATCACAGTTTCTGAACAGCATTTCAAAACATGCTATTGAGAAAGTATTTTATTGACTAGTACATCTAGTACTACAGAGATAGTGTGTGTATGACCTTGTGGGGGCAGACCTCTGTAGGAACTGTTTGGAAGATTTCAGTGATTAAAAACTTTTCAGCACTTGTTAATAAAATTATGTTTACATGCAAACACACACTTAGGTAGTTTATTTAATATTAAAATCAGGGAACTTTCTGTATCCCTTTAAAAAAAAAAAAAACAAGACCCCTTCCCAAGGCGTCTTTAGTTGTTCAAAAAAGTGTATTTGAATTATATGACCACAGCGGTCTGATATGCCTTAGAAAGACATTAAGTTCATAGAGGGATGAGATTATGGCCATGGTGTCCCTTGGCAGTTGCGATTAACAAAGCACCCACTGGGAGCCAGCTAGTTTTAGCTTCTTAATAGTAGTATATCATGGCAGGGCACACAGGTAGCAAGAACACGCACATATCATAGTAACACCACTGGGATTAGATATTATTATTATTATTATTACGGTATTAATAATCTTTATTATAAATCGCTAGAATTTTCCGTAAGGCTATTTACAAAGTAGAATATGTACAATGGGTACAATTGGTAGACCGGTTCTAAGGTAAGTAGAAATACAAGTACAGGTACAGGGAGATACAAATATGAACAAATGAGTCCACAGACAGTTTGGTGCAACAGAAGAGAGGTCTCTACTCTGAAAAGCTACTCTCATTAAACAGAGATGCAATGCACAAATATTTTTTTTTTGTTTGCAAGGAAAATAACTGATATAACGTTTAGAAAATCAAAATAGACCTCAATTAAGATTTTTTTACAAACTATATATATTTATATATACTGTATTTACTTGAAACTAATGGTCCCAAATTTGAAGTGCGCCTTAGAATCAATGTTGCACTAGATTTGATGTTTTACCCCCTTTTACGGGGTTAAAACATTGCATCTAGTGCTCCATCGATAACATTGCATTACCGGTAATAGCAAAAAGTAAAGCACAGACCAGACATCTCTCGCTTGTCGGCTCTGTAGAGTGGTTGACTGAGGCTCTCAGATGGGCAGACAGCGACGGGGGGCCTCATCATCACCGCTGGAGGAAGTGACTCCTCAAAGACTGGCATTAAGAATATGCGTATATGCAATATGATCATATTGTTGTACAGTAGTGTCATTTATAATAAAATATATATTTAAATATATATATAAACTGGGCAAAAGCACGCTAAGCAGGGATTTAAATGCCAGCAACGCAAATTTGAGCGCTATCGCAAGATTTAGCACTCTACGGGGACTGGAGCAGAAAGAGCGCTATCGCGATACAGCGCTCAGCAGAATAGCGCAAACCAGGTATAGCTGTATATTTATACAGTATATACAGTTGCAAGCAAAAGTATGTGAACCCTTTGGAATGATATGGATTTCTGCACAAATTGGTCATAAAATGTGATCTGATCTTCATCTAAGTCACAACAATAGACAATCACAGTCTGCTTAAACTAATAACACACAAATAATTAAATGTTACCATGTTGTTATTGAACACACCATGTAAACATTCACAGTGCAGGTGGAAAAAGTATGTGAACCCCTAGACTAATGACATCTCCAAAAGCTAATTGGAGTGAGGTGTCAGCCAACTGGAGTCCAATCAATGAGATGAGATTGGAGGTGTTGGTTACAGCTGCCTTGTCCTATAAAAAACACACACCAGTTCTGGGTTTGCTTTTCACAAGAAGCATTGCCTGATGTAAATGATGCCTCACACAAAAGAGCTCTCAGAAGACCTACGATTAAGAATTGTTGACTTGCATAAAGCTGGAAAGGGTTATAAAAGTATCTCCAAAAGCCTTGCTGTTCATCAGTCCACGGTAAGACAAATTGTCTATAAATGGAGAAAGTTCAGCACTGCTGCTACTCTCCCTAGGAGTGGCCGTCCTGTAAAGATGACTGCAAGAGCACAGCGCAGACTGCTCAATGAGGTGAAGAAGAATCCTAGAGTGTCAGCTAGAGACTTACAAAAGTCTCTGGCATATGCTAACATCCCTGTTAGCGAATCTGCGATACGTAAAACACTAAACAAGAATGGATTTCATGGGAGGATACCACAGAGGAAGCCACTGCTATCCAAGCAAAACATTGTTGCACGTTTACAGTTTGCACAAGAGCACCTGGATGTTCCACAGCAGTACTGGCAAAATATTCTGTGGACAGATGAAACTAAAGTTGAGTTGTTTGGAAGAAACACACAACACTATGTGTGGAGAAAAAGAGGCACAGCTCACCAACATCAAAACCTCATCCCAACTGTGAAGTACGGTGGTGGGGGCATCATGGTTTGGAGCTGCTTTGCTGCGTCAGGGCCTGGACGGATTGCTATCATCGAAGGAAAAATGAATTCCCAAGTTTATGAAGACATTTTGCAGGAGAACTTAAGGCCTTCTGTCCACCAGCTGAAGCTCAACAGAAGATGGGTGTTACAACAGGACAACGACCCAAAGCATAGAAGTAAATCAACAACAGAATGGGTTAAACAGAAGAAAATACGCCTTCTGAAGTGGCCCAGTCAGAGTCCTGACCTCAACCCGATTGAGATGTTGTGGCATGACCTCAAGAAAGCGATTCACACCAGACATCCCAAGAATATTGCTGAACTGAAACAGTTCTGTAAAGAGAAATGGTCAAGAATTACTCCTGACCGTTGTGCACATCTGATCTGCAACTACAGGAAACGTTTGGTTGTAGTTATTGCTGCCAAAGGAGGTTCAACCAGTTATTAAATCCAAGGGTTCACATACTTTTACACCTGCAATGTGATTGTTTACATGGTGTGTTGAATAAAAACATGGCAACATTTAATACTTTGTGTGTTATTTGTTTAAGCAGACTGTGATTGTCTATTGTTGTGACTTAGATGAAGATCAGATCACATTTTTTGACCAATTTGTGCAGAAATCCATATCATTCCAAAGGGTTCACATACTTTTGCTTGCAACTGTAATATATATTTTTCTGTGTTGGCAAAAACAATCTGCTGCAGTGTTGTTATGTAGTTATATCACATATAATAGTTGTCAAACTACGAAATGTCGTCACACGTTGCAAGCTCACAAGAACTGCGTCCCTCGCAAAGCGAGGGACGCAGTTTGGGCCGCAAATGTGGAACCTCGCGAAGCAAGGGGCCTCATTTGTGGAAGGTGGTGGCTCCAATGTCGGTTGCAATGAGCCAAAGGCTCATTGCAGGCCGCAAATGCAGACCCTCGCAAAGCCTTTGTGGAGGTGGAGGCTCTACGGCGCCTCACAAGCGGGTACAAACAGCCACAGAAACGGGACTTTGAAAAAAAAAACTCTAACACGCAATGACTACATATGGACTTACACAAAAAAAATACGAGCCGCAGGACTTAGAAAAAAAAAAATTACGAACCAAAATATGACCTTAACGGCTGAACCGCGCACAGCGGAAAACATTAAAAAAGACTAAATACACACAAAAATTAAATAAAAACCCACAGCAAGGGGGGACACCCGGGACGTCTGGAAGGTAGGTTACAACTCAATTTAAGTCCAATTTACCGAGTTTAGACACTCGAAAATCCCCTAAGCGAGAGAAAAAATGGCTGCCGAAAAAAACTAAAACGAGGCTACATGACCCCTAAAGCCGCAAAACACCACCAAGCACATACGACTTTTACAAAAAGCTGTACAAGGTACAAGATACACCATTAGCAAGGACACTTAATCATCCACACCGGCGTACCACATACACATTCACCGCCATTTTACAACACTAACTTACACAATGCGGAAATACACAGGTACACTAATGGCTTCCCCTCATGCACACAGCCTATTTACACTACACACGGCACACATTGCTCACACTTACATCTCAGCTCAAATACACTGCAAATCTACATTATATGCTGCAGGAACATCAAAACAGATTGGTAGCTCCTTAGCACATTGCTTGCTGCATATATTAATTACAAATACGTAAAGTATATTAATTTATGATTTCATTAATTAATTAATTATCAGGAAAAATTACATGTACACAAAAAAAGGCCCCTTTATGTTACTAGCTATATTATATCCCTGTGTAGCTATTTACATTTATGCATTTTATTTTAGTAAGAAGTGCTTATAAACTCAATTTTTACTGCCTAAGATCAAACAAATAGTCCCTGAAAGGATATGTCCACTGCGATGGCAGTCTGACTGTCTGATAAACTACTGGTAGTTAAATGACATGGCACTAACAAGAAGCATGTGTGATATGAGAATGGCTCCACAATACAGTAAGAAACTGGCCTGAGCAGCGATTAACCCTCATAATCGCCTGTAGTAAATCTCATTAGTATTAGAGCTAATAGCCCTCACCATTCTGGGACACTGAGCGCCATTGTGTTATAGATATTAAAATAAGCTAAGTGTTTGTTTGCAGGTCTAAGCATCTGCTAAATAGCCCTGTTATTACTCACTAAAACCTACCAAATAGTCCCTGCAAAGCTCCCCCCAGCAGCTCATGCACACAGTGTTTATTTTGATAGTAGACGTACTAGCCAATCACATCTAGTACTACAGAGACACTGTGCGCATGAGTTGGTTGGCAGATCTTTATAGAGGCTATTTAGAAGGTTTCAGTGACTAAAAACAGAGCTTTTAAGCACTTGTTAATAAAACGGTATTTAGATGCAAGCAAACCCTGAGGTAGTTTATTTTAATTTTACAAATAGGGAACCTTCCATATTTCTTTAAGTCTCTAAGAGCACTTAGAGAAAAGCAACTATCTTTGTAAAATGTATGGAACTTGCTTAGTTTGTAAGTTACTACTTGATGTTTGTGTTGAAGTTGCTGTTTTAAGTTTCAATTTTGACACTCAGAATACAGAGCTGATTTGATGAAAAGTTCAAGAGCCAGCTTAAGAGCCAACAAAATGCAGCTGCGGCAGTTGCATGCATTTTTCGGTGCTCTTCATCAGCTCATGTGAGCTCACATATAGAGGATTTGTCGCAAATAAAGGCAAGTGATAAAAGTTTTACACTGTGAGTGGACTGTTTCATGTAAGAGCAACTGATGTTTAAGGGGAAATTACCCCTTTAAGCTTCTCTGTGGCCCTTTAAATAAATATAGGATTTATTGGTTTGACATTGTTGTTGTGCCATTTAGTGTTGTCCGACTCTCCGTGACCCTATGGACCACAGCACCCCAGGCATATCTTGTCTCTCGTCGTGCTCATCCATAAGTTTATATTGGCAAAGATACCGAAGTGCATTGCCAGTTCCTTCTCCAGTAGACCGCGATGTGTCTGATCTCTCATCTATGCTCTGCCCATCTTTGGTGACTCTACATGATATAGCTCACAGCTTTATTAACGCACACAAGCCCCTTCACCACAACAAGGTAGCGATCCAGAAGGGGTATGATATATTCTCATATAAAAATCATATTGCTGCCCCTGATAGACACTACTACTAATGGTAAGACCAACACTTGATTTTGCTCTTGAACTCAATAGATAAAATACTCTGTTACTGGAAAGTATCCATCCACTGTCATACAGTATATGGAGGATGGGGGGGTCAGACCAGGGGGACTTCTCGGATATAAAACAACATCTGCTGGAATTTCAAATGTTAGTTTTAGTTTCTTATACCCTGTAGTAACATGTCATGACACTTTTCTAACATGTCTTCAATAAAAAGATTGAATCAAAACATTACTTTTAAAAGATACATTTAATTATTTTACTTTAAATGCTGTTGTTATTTCTAATGCGTAACTACATAAACAATAAAACTCTATGGTATGATCACTACAGGGCCCTTTAGTTTCACTTTGTATTTTAATAAACTGTATTGCTGTGTGAAGGATGTCTCCTGAAATAGTTATAAGCAACAAAATAAAAAAAAATCAGTAAAAATCAAAACTTCAACTCATGAAGAACTTATTAATAAATTAATGTAGATTGTATAAAAAATAGTTATGTTTACATGTTATTTTGGATGATGCTTTAAAGGCAGACAGGTAAAATTAGAGAAGATTAATAGGAATTGATAGGACAGTGGGCAGAATAAAAAATAATAAAAACAAAACGAAAAATGAGAGAGAAACTAGAATTGAATAAAATAGAAGCTTGGAAATCAAGAGGCATGAGATGTGGAGGTGCAAATCCTAAAGGTTACAGGGAATGATTAAACCTAAATATATTTCTAAATAGAGTGTGGTGGGGGGGGGGGGCGGCAGGGCTCTTTGATATTTATTAGAGAGTAAACCCATAATGCTTTGCAAATCAAGAAATTGATGGTCTTATAAGTTCAGACCAGAGTATGAGTGATCAGTCCATCCGTACACAAGACCCCATGCATGTCCCATATCCAGGGCAACATCACGTTTTATTGAACAAGATGAAACTCTTTTCCATCCCAATGTAATAGTCTAGATTAGGAAAGTGTTCTGGAGTATAAATATAGTGAATACATATGGATCAAGGTGGGGGCAAATGGTAGTAGAAAGTTGCCCTGCAGTGCCCATGTTTGGCTCCTGGCCCCCATCCTGATTAAACATTCTGATCTCCGGGTTCCTGAATCTCTAGGTTCCTGACCTTGACTTTCAGTTCCTGCCTCTCCTCTTTCTTCCCCGTACATCACCCTCTTTTCTTGACTTGCTGGACCCCAGCCTTGCCATCCATTACAACACCGGTGTATATTGTGTGATACACAATGCACATCTGTAACATTGTAAAACGTGACTTTCCTTGTCAGTGACACAATACAACAAACACAATACTTTTTGACAAAAAATAACTTTCTTTCAGCATGTTTATACAGTAAATGAATAGTACATTTGTGTTCACATTTGAACGTCTAAAACAAGGTTAAAAATGTGTTTCCTGCTCAGAATTCTGAGAAATACATTTATTGCACTTCATTCTGGGAATCTGGTCAGGGACATGCAATGTTTATACAGTACACAAGGCCTTAACACATCCCTGACTGAGACTACACTGGCCTATCTGACCCTCAACAAACTGCCTTATATAGCACTCTACCTATAAACAGGTCCAGAACTAAATTAGTTTATTGTTTGGCAAGGAAAGGGTGTATTTAGTAAAGGTGTAACATAATGGATTTCTCCCTCTCCATGAACTGCCTCTTTACACCATCACATACACATATATTAAAATGTACTGTCCATATTTTCCTGCATTATGAAATCTTATTATGACTCCAATGCCTTGAGTATAAGGAGCTTCAACCCATCCATGTGCTCTTCACCAAGATTTCTCCATGTGATTTATGGGTAATTCATGTCACTGGAGCTTAAAGACTAAACAAATGTGGCTAGATACAAATTGGATACCCAACCCAGTACTGGGCTTTATTCATGGGACAATCCTCCAAATCAGTCGTTGAGTTCCAGTGACTTGAATTACCCATAAATCACTTGGTGAAGAGCACATGGATGGGTTGAAACTTAATCTTCAGGATTTGTACTTTACATATTGGTTTTAGTAAACAACATGAATACAATCCAGTGCTGGTTTGGGTATCCAATTTATATCTACTCAAATGTATTTAGTCTTTGAGCTCCAGTGACTTGAGTTAGCCAGACATTACATAAAGACATCTTGGTGAAGAGCATATGAATGGGTTGAAACTTAATCTCCAAGAACATAATGTCAAAAATAAAATGTTTGACCTTGAATAATTCTTATAGCCGTTGACTATGTCCGTGTGCAGAAAAAACTCTTTCCTTTCAATATTAACTTCTACCATTTTTGAGGTGGGTTTTTCAGTGTATTCCAACATATTCAGTAAAGTAACACTTTAAATTACATTACTTTAGTGTTGAATCTGTCAGTTAGGAAGATTTGTCACCCAGATGGGCCAAATCTGTATTAATTATTACAAGCATTGCCTGGCTGTGTTAATAGTAATAGGACAATACTGACATTTGGTACCAATGTATTCTAGATACTCTAGTACCACAGCAGTACATGTTTCCTTTCAAGAACAGGATATTTCCAATACTACACATGCCAACTTTGGTGGAGGTCTGTACTAATCACTCCCACTCTGATATTTCTATAACCTTTTGAAAATTAGTCATTTGCAATAACTACTACTACAAACAAAATGCCAGCCTGATCCAACTCTTTCTTAGTCTTTAAAGTGCTGGATCTGCCGGGAAATATAGTACAGTTTCTCCAAGTTGCTGTTTAACATTTACAGAGTTTTTGAGTTTTCATTTTTATGGATACCTAAAAATATCTTTACTAGATTTATCAATCTAATATTAAAGGACCAAAAAAGCCCACATATGTGCTTTGCACTATTAGATAGAGCGTAAAAAATCATGTGGAAAAAATGTTTTAATTATTAAAATTGATGTTAAGTTCATGGAGTTATGCCCAATAGAAGTCAAGCTCTTTCAGTGTATTGCCTTTGCCCAAATGAGTAATGAGCTCTGTAACGCGTGATACATAATGCATATTAATGAGAATCAGGTGCAGAAGCTATGAATCAGGCAGTGGTCATCGTAACTACTTTACATTATATTCTAGCAGCTAGCTTAGCAAATGATCAGATAGCGTAGTAGGTAACAATGTAGTCTCTGTTTCTGAAGGTCTTGGGTTCAAACCCTTACACAGACATATTTTTTTTAATGTATAAAAAAATCTGAATTATGCTTTATTATTTAACCTAAAGAATATATGTCAATATGAGGTGACTGTTACCTCCAGAATATACATTAGATAGATTTCCATTCACATAAAAAACAGCAGTTTAACCTAGCATACTAGTAGATATTTTCCTCTTCACTCTCATATTCCTTTTACCAATTTCCATGTACATGTCCGTATTTTTGTTTCCTTTTTAATTATGAAATTTAGATCATGAATATCTACCAACTATTGACTTTTAATTTACAAAATAATTTTAAAGCAAACAAAACTGTAGCACACCATCATGTAAATGCTGGAGAGTGAAGTGACAAATTGAGACAAAGGGTCCCCTTCAATTTCAACCCTGTAATTGCCTGTAACCTGAAATTTAGGCTGCGGTTAAAACATTTTTCTAAACCTTTAAATGCATTCAATTGTCTCTAACCTGCAACTGCCCTCTTACAGCCTCCACACAGAGACCATGCACTCGGAATTAGGATTTCAGGTCGTATGATCTGACAATAATTAAGCCTGTGCAGTTACTTCTTAAATACTTCTTAGAAATACTTCTTAGAAACAGCCAATAGTAAATGAGACTGTCATCATGATGTTAGTAAAACATGGAGTTTATCCTTAAGCTTTACTCCAAGACTAATAATTAATGTTGAGCAATAAATTGAAAAGTAAATTTAACGATCATTTTGCAATCCAGCAATGCAGAAATTAATAAAAATAATTAACACAACTGTTCTAGTCTATGATATGTATTAACACTTAAGTCCCAGTATCCATTTCACACAAAAAACATAAAAACGAAATATTTTTTAATTGCATATTTGTGGGTTTGAGACTGTTGTTCAATCAATTCTAATGTATTTCCATGCCTTTTAAAGTACATTAGTGTATTTTAAATTGCTGCTGCAGCTGTGGTGTTTGAAAAAGCCCTTTGGAGTCCTATTCAGGACTCGTAACATTTTTGATAGAAATGTTATACATGTTATCAGAGTTAATTTGCGAGCTAGAACTACAGGTCTAAAATAATATTGATTTTGTGTAACTTTAATTATTTTACTTGAGCTGTGCTAAAACCAATAGAGTTCTAAGGTCTGTTTTTTTCCGGCTTTGGCTGGCCCGTGGTGATTGAACTCGCAATTGGAATGAGAGTAGCTAAATGTAGCCAATTAAATATTTGTAATGTTCACAAGCTGCTTTACAAGTTCAAATAATTGCAAGTTGGCCAATTGAATGGGGGCATAAGTTAGTTTCCTAATGTCAGGGCAGTTTTTAGTGTATAATTACATTTTAGATATATTTTCTGTTTTATCATGTAACTTAAATGTAATATTATAATTTAAAAGTTGAATCAAATATTATTTCATAGTCATATACTCTAACCCACTATAAAGCTAGCATTGGTTAAAAAAAACAATTGAACTAATTTAGGAAATGTAAACCTTACTTAGCTGAAACTTCTGGTTCTCATTAGTACCACTATATAGTTCAGCTCATTATATATTTTACCAATTCAAAGAAGGACAAATGGGGCCTAAAACCACTAGCTACAAAATTATACAACTCAATTAATTTAGAAGCATTTTTAAAAAGGAAAACATATTTCTACATGGTTTCCCACCTTCTATCTGATGGTGCAGAGCACATCTGGTGACTTAAAGTGCCCTTTAATGTAAGAAAATCATAATATGGCAACTACTACTAATAATAAGATGAAGAAGAAACTTAATTTATGTTTATTAATGGACATTTGGTCAGATGTATTTAGATGTGAAGTTTTCAGAACACTTGGAGTAGTGCTCTAGTAACCCTCCACCTTCATGTTACCCCATGTGACCTTGCCACACCACTTTACACCTGGACTGTGATATTCACTTAAACATGTATGATTGGTTTATCATGATCAGAAGCAGAACTATTGTTGTTTCAGCAGCTGCAAAGTACTAGGTCCCACAACTGGGTAGAGGACCTCTTATACCTAGAGTAAAGGCGGTCTCTTAATTTATAAGGGAAGGGACAGATAATCAATTTTACAGTGAAATGATCTTGCAATCCTCATATATATATATATATTTTTAATTGAAGCCTACAGGCACCTACTTTGTAGAGAGAACATGCAAGAGGGATCCCAAATTATTTACACCTGGACCTTCCATTGAATAGCTATGCCACTGGTAAGGATTAACCCTTTTATTTAAAGTAACAGGGATCATAATGATATTATATAAACCAGTCCTAACACAAAAAAAAGAGTTATACAACATTAGATCGAATACACAGTCTGCTGAATATCCGGCCATAACGGAATAATCCCAGATCTGAAATGTGTATATGCAAATGTAATGTTAATTAGTAACAAAAATGTATTAAGTAGTCCCTTTATCACTTAAAAAAATGTTAATCATACAGCATTTTGCTACATAAAATATTCTATCAATTTAAATTAGCATCAAATATCATCAAATTCAAAGCCACGACTACAACTACTATGTAACTACTAACAAAATAGTACAATATATGTATAAATAGATACTTATATATGCATACAATAGATATTTAAATTTGCTTTTATACCTTAATAAATTCTATATTTAAACCACCACCAAACTAGCAACATTATGCCATAACTACTACTACAACCACTTAGTTACTACTAAGATACTACAGATGTTAAATATCAGTATTTGCGTTTATACTATAACATATTGATAAGGTGGGCAAATTTGTATTCTACAGATATGATAAGATAAAGAGAGAATATCATATATATTGTATAATTTGTACTTTAACCAATCAATGTTTATTATTTTATGTCATAAAACATATTGAATTGCGTTTATTTCTGAATCTTATTTTCCTGTTATTGTATATATTCTATTGATTATCATAATATTAATATTTTTTTTTAATGTAAGTTCTTATTGACATATATATATATATATATATATATAAAAAATACATACTTGCTGTATTATCAATTTTGGTTATATAAATATACATTTATAAATACTATATATATATAATACATAATAATATTTTTAATAGTCCCATATTGACACAATTTAATATTTCATAATATATTTATATTTGCATTCTGTATTGGAGCTGTCCACATAGGTTTTTACCTTCTCGCTGCTCCTGGTGTTTTTCTCGATGTCCGTGTCCTTGAGACTCCAGTAAAGAGGAATTAGGAGCAGCAGCCTAGTCCAAGGCAGGTGGACAGATTGGGCTGGAGCTTTAGTCCAGGGGATAATGATGACAGAGGCAGAAATAGCTCTGTGTACGTAATAGGATTATCATAAGGGATTTAGGAAATGTTGTTCATTAGGACTGACCAATCAGAGAGCTGGTAAGAATAGCAGAAGATGGCATATATGTTTAAACCTATAGACTGAACATAAACTAAAGGCGCTGTTCAATAATGGCCATTGCTGTGGTCATACAGTAGTGTTTATTTGTTTATTTTGTCACTGATTGGCAATAAAATAAGTATTTGAGGAAAATAATTCAATGCACCTATATAAATATTTATTGTAAATGAATATGCTTCCCTGTCTAGCATCAAACAAATAGTCCCTGTATAGGTCTGCCCTTTTCAGCTTATGCAGACACAGGCTCTGTAAGCAGTGTAGTACCCTGGCCATAGACCACTTCTCAGTTGCACGTTGCAGAATGTTGCAGAGAGATGGTCACTGATTGATTAGTTAGAGACACTGCACAGTATGTACTGCAGAGTATGTATCTTCATGAGCTGCAGAGGGCAGACCCATATAGGGACTATTTTTTCAATTTTAGGCAGTAAAAGCAGAGCTTATAAGCATTTCTTAATCAGATAAACATAAAAGTAAATAGATACACAGTTATATTACTGTAAATATCTAGTAACCTCAAAACAACTTAAATATCTCTTTAACTATATCCTACTGGGAACATCAATGCTAAAGCATAGCCACAAAGTAGTAAAACAGTTAGTAATAAGCAATAATACAGTTAAAAATATGACTGATAAACAGAAGATAGCCCAGTCTGCTCCATTGCATGAGGATGAAGGAGACTATGTAACAACATGGCCAAACATAACTACAAATCAAAGGTGTTGAGAAGTGGTGTCTAAGGCTATCATTTCAGCATTAATTAACCATTTGCAGCCACTTCAAAACTTATTAATTCTGGCCTGAACTGATTCCTATAATATATAAATATCACGCTTTGTTTCTGTCGTGGGTAATACATGAAGAGATTGAAAACGTGATCCAGCTGGGTATCCTGATCTTTGTGAATAAGGAATGTTAGGTGGTAGCTGTGAGTACTTATTACACATATATCCAGACTGTTTTTGTTCAATATATCTGACAAGGAACGGGAGTGGCAAGGCTACACATCAAAATCTTTAAAACGTTGCATAATGTCTTTCAAATGTGTCCTTTGTCTTGCTTGGGGAATCAGCAAAGTGTACAAATGCGCTGACATCCAGGTAACACACAGCCTGCCTTGGTAAATATGACATATGAGTAGGGTTTTCCATGCAATTATCATGTTTTATTTTAATAATACTTGATTGTAGTAAATATCCAGTTATAATTATTTTATTCCTATTTACATTGTACAAATGTATTATTTTCTGTCTCTGTTCTCTTAAGAACTTCACATTACAACACATCCTGCTTTATAGGTATGTATATTATTGATTTTTTGAGGTGTAAGTGACTATTTTTACCCCTGAATTGTAACTTATGCATACTAGTCTTTTTATACACTTCAGAAAATTAGTTTTCCATATTATTATTTTTCTTTATATATTTGTGTAACATTAAAGGACCTGGATATTTCACAGATTTATATTTTTACTAGCAGAGGGTGCAATGTGCTTCATTTTATAAAAATGACAGTAAAACACAAATCAATTAGCCAAGAATCTTATGAAACTTCTACTCTTATAACAGGCATATTTTACACATTCTAAAAAGTTTTAATATATAATAATATATAATAATATCCTTCAATGGGGCGCCAGTATTTATACAAAAATGCAATTTACCGAAACCTCTAACTTAAATGCTTTACCAGTGACATTTTCATATGTTATGGAATCTCTGTAGTTTAGGAAAAACGTATCATATTTGTCAAGTCTGTAACAAGCTAACAATATTAGAAACTGAGAAAATAATCATTTTTGCAGACTCTCTTTTGGTATAATAATTCACATCTTGTCTGGATTCTGCCCTTCATTGAGCTTGGAGCCTGAAGGGGTGTGTTTATATATCTTTAGAATGAGGAGCGTGGGAAGAATGTACAGAGAAAAACTTTACAATAGTCTCAACAATATTCCAGTGCTTAACACTTGTTCACATATCAAAAATGATTAGATTGGAACTCTATTAATTATTGATAAAAGATAAAACAACATAGCTTGCCAATGCACTAACGGGCTAGATTAAAGGGAATCCCACTAATAGAGATGCCTATATAAAGAAAAAGACATACTGTATGTCCCTCGAAGGCATCTTCCTTACTGGAAGGCATATAGCCCACAAGCTGACTTCAACACCCTATTATTAAATGCATATTATGCCAAAAACTAATATAAATCTAAAAGATCCTTTGAAATAAACAAAAATCAACACTTGCGATGAACGATTTATTTAGCAAATCTATCTTTAATGACTTATTACAGCCTTATTACATTGTGATTCGGCAAATTGAAAAGTGCTCTAATTAAGCACACAGCATATTTTTTTTACAGAAGTTTTTAGTTAGTTAACTTCTACCCAAAAGCAAGGTCTTCACTAACTAAAAACTTCTGTAAAAAAATATGCTATGTGCTTACATAGAGCCCTTTTAAATTTGCAGAATGGCAATTTAATAAGGCTGTTAATTTTTAAATCCATTAGCAAATAAACTGCAATTATGAGTCCTTGCTACACAATCCAAAGAATCTTTATTTAGATGCAGTTGTTGCCATCATTTTATGAATAAAATTATCCTAAAGTGAACAAATTATTCAAACTATTAAAAACATTAACTTTCACACAATTAAAAATTAAAAGTCCAAACAAACCAGAAATTTACGTACTCCCAAAAAGAAATTATGGATACCTTAACCCAAGCTAAGCAGTGTCAAACATGATAAATGCCTAAACTGGGCTGCAAATACTAAAACTGCCCAATAGGAGGAGAGGCCTCAAGTGCCCTAACTGGGCTTTTGTGAGCTTTAGAAATGAATTTTTACACCTGATGATGTTTTGACGCTCTCTAAATTGATTTTCTCGAAGGTTTGTTGGAAGGAGAATGTAGAAGGAAATGATATTGGGGATATCACTGGATGTTGCAGCATTTGTAATATAAATAATCATGATATGTGTTTGTGCTCCCATAAAAACATATAAATAATACAGCCCACCATCACATACATTTAATAAACAAGTAATAGCTTGGGGTGTGTATGAGTAGCTATGTTGTAAAAATGACTGTTATGGGGAAATGTCTGTGATTTGCTCACACAACAAGATATCGATATACACGCACAGAAAAGAGAAAAAGGGGTGCGTGTATACCTTGTGTACGCACTTGCAGGGGCTCCTCCACTTTACTGCCCAGGGGCTCCAAAAAGTTAGATCCGAGCCTGCCTATAGAGTCACCTTTCTATAAAAATAATTCTGTGCTCCTCTACTAATAAATTAAGAATCCCCATTCACAGAGGGCTATACCCTGTTGTGAGTCCTGGTGCTTTGCACCTACTGCACCAACTGTATCTCCAGCAGTGAATAAAACATATAAGAAGCAGTGAAAATGGCTCTGACAAGGAGTGGTCGGCGAGAGGACTATATTCCTGTTACTCATTTATGAGCCTTTAACCTATATATTAGATTGTATGGTGTTGTAAAGGGGGCTGCGAAGGATCATTTTATTGTACATTTACAAAAAGACAGTTTAAACAATGATCTGTTTATACATTACATTTGTAGAGTGATAAAAGGATAGAGAGGACAACGGTCTTTCAGCAAATTTTAAGCATTACATTAATGTTGTTTTGCTTTACAGGCTTAAAAAAAAGTACTGACAAATAAAGTTTTGTACACGTTAGGAGCAGCCAATCACATGCTGCACCAAGCAATGTACTAAAACTAATTTGCTCCCTTTAGTGTATGATCTGGGGTAAATAACTTGTTCTGGCCACTGTATGATTAATGAAGCTTATATAACAAAATGCGCTCCCTAGATGGCTACCATGCCTTGCTCTGTTAATAGATACTCTTTAAATTAAACTTTTCTATAAATACAATCTAGCTTAGTTTAACTATTTAATGCAGTGCCTTATATTTATGTTTGTATTTACTGCAGCTTTAAAAAGACCACTTTATGAGGAAATCAAAGTTTAATCTACATGATGACTCCTTTGCACCCAGGAGGCATCCATGGTACTTTGCTGAAGGTTGCATGTTTGACAGGGGTGTTTATATTGTGCTTTCAGGGGTCAAATGTGCTTGTAGGCTTCAAATCCTTAAAGCTGCAATACTATAACAAATCTCTATCTCCTCTCCTACCCACCCCTCCCCCCACTGATAGATAAGCACACACTCTCAGACTCCAAGGTGTCAAAAAGGGCTGAAGTCAAACAATAGACAAAACATTTTTTCTCGAAAATGTTTTCATGCTCATAGTTTAGAAACATGTTGTTAGTTTTTTTTTTTTTACATATTTACAACCATGATGTTTTTCCTAAACAACGGCCTCTTAAATGTTTCTTTGTGGCTTTTTTAACTGATTAAGTAAAAACTTGTAAAACACAAAAACGTGTTTTAGCTCTTTGTTTTGATTACACAAGCCAACATCTGTCTTGTGTATCAGATATTATGGAATCACTAATGAAATATTATGTCTGTGACTGCCAGCTCATTACACAATGGTCATTGAAGCCAGTTTTTCATATAAAAACATCTACTTTAGGATCTTGGTAGACAATATATTTTTAAAACTCACTTCTCAGTTCTCCATTTTGTTCACCAGTTAAGGTTGATTTTATATATATACTAGCAACTTGCCCGCCAAAAATGACGGCAATAAAATGTGAATCCTGGCAATGCTGTTTGCCACACAATGGCAGCCTCTCCCCCTCTACTTTACTGGCCTCGCGATGAGCGTCTTTGGCGCTCATCACTGGCCTTGCAATGGGCGCCTTCAGCGCTCATTGCGAGTCTCTCCCTCTTTCTACTTCCTCCCTTGTGTCTCATTTCCCCCCATCCTCTCTCTCCCTTGTGTCTCCTCCCCCCCTCTGTGTTTTTACCCCTGTCCCCCCGTGTCTCTTTCCCCACCTCTCCCTCACCTGTGTCTCTTACCCCCTCTCCCTCCCCTGCATCTCTTTCCCCCTCCCTCATGTCTGTTCCTCCTATTTCCCTCCCCTGTGTCTCTTCCCCCTCCTCTCCCTCCCCTGTGTCTCTTCCCCTCCCTATGTATCTTTCCCCCATGTCTCTTCCCCCTGCCCTGGTGTCTGTTCACTCCCATTTCCCTCCCTGTGTCTCTTCCCTATCCTCTCCCTCCCCTGTTTCTCTCCCCCTCCTCTCCCACCCCTATGTGTCTACCCCCCTCCTCTCCCACCCCTATGTGTCTCCCCCCTCTCCTGTCTCTTCCCCCTCATCTGACTCCTTTTTGTCTCTCCCCCCTCCTCTGTGTCTCTCCCCCTCCTCTCCAACCCCTATGTGTCTCCCCCTCCCCTTTGTCTCTTCCCCCCTCCTCTTCCTCCCATGTGTGTCTTCCCCCACTCCTGTGTCTCTTCCCCCTCCACTCACTCCTTTTTGTCTCTCCTCCCTTCCTCTGTGTCTCTCCCCCTCCTCTCCCTCCCCTATTTGTCTCTCTCCCCTCCTCTCCCTCCCCTATGTGTCTACCCCCTCCTCTCCAACCCCTGTGTCTCCCCCCTCCCCTGTGTCTCTTCCCCCCTCCTCTGTGTCTCTTCCCCCCTCCTCTCACTCCCGTGTCTTTCCCCCCCCTATTCTCACTTATTTGTGTCTCCCCCCCTCCTCACTCCTTTGTGTCTTTCCCCCTCCTCTCAATCCCCTGTGTCTCTTCCCCCCCTCCTCTCACTCCCCTGTATCTCTTGCCCCCCTCCTCGCACTCCCCTGTATCTGTTCCCCCCTGCTCTCACTCCCCCCTCCTCTCACTCCCCTGTGTCTCTCCGCCTCCTCTGTGTTTCTCCCCCCTCTCATTCCCCTGTGTCTCTCCCACCTACTCTCACTCCCCTGTGTCTCTCCCCCTCCTCTGTGTCTCTCCCCCTCTCATTTCCCTGTCTCTCCCCCCTCTGTGTCTCTCCCCATCTCATTCCCCTGTGTCTCTCCCCCCTCCTCTCACTCCTGTCTTTTCCCCCTCCTCTCACTCCCTTGTGTCTCCTCCCCTCCTCTGTATCTCTCCCCCCTCCCCTGTGTCTACCCCCATCCTCTCCCACCCGTATGTCTTCCCCCACCCCTGTGACTCTTCCCCCCTCATCTCCCTTCCCTGTGTCTCTCCCCCCTCCTCTCACTCCCGTGTCTCTCCCCCTCCTCCTCCTCTCACTCCCCTGTGTCTCTCCCCCCTCCTCTGTAGCTCTCCCCCCTCTCGTTCCCCTGTGTCTCTACCACCATCTCTGTGTCTCTCCCCCCCCTCCCTGCCCTGTTTGTCCCCACTCCTCTCCCTGCCCTGTGTCTCTCTCCTCTGTCTTCCCCCTCCTTCCCTATGTGTCTCCCCTCCTCTTGGGCAAGCAATGCTCCTGCGCGTTCTCCCGCCGCGGGGGGAGCTTGCACAGCCCGTTTGTGCAATGTGCATGTGTGGGCCGGTGCGCAATGCGCATGCATGACTTATGCCATTGTGACGACGAATCGCAGTTTGATAACTATTATATGTGATATATATATATACAGTATATAACGAATAATACATTAATAAGCCCATTTGCATGTCTCATTTGGATGTCCCCGCCTTTTAGACAATGTATTCTCATTTGCATATTCCCACCTTTTAGACATGCAAATGGGCTTATTAATGTATTATTCGTTTTCTGTACTCTGTACGGTGGAGAACTTTTCTCACTATAGTGCTCACCATACACTAAGTGATTGTTGTATAAATATATATACTAGCGACTTGCCCGTCAAAAAATGACGGTCAATAAAAATTAAATGTTGTGAAATTTGTTTGCAACACAAAATGAGTCAGCTACATTTGTCCCTTTTTTTTTTTTCTAAAAATAAAAACACATTAATTTTTTTAACTTTTTATTTTTTTAACTTTCAACTTATATTTCACAAACATTAAACTTTGTAGCATGCAACTTGTATATGAAACATTCGTTCAACATTTTGTTAACAATACTAACACTTTTCAATACATATTTATCACTGAGTAACTGCGGACTATATTAACTTAGAGTAAGTACATTTTTTTAACAATAACATGCTTTTTATCATTTGTAACATATTTGTTAAACTCTTGTTAAACTAAATTAGCATTGAATCCAGAGGAAGGCAAACAATAAAAACCACCTATTGAAACTTGTCCAATTGTATCAAAGAGGGAAAAAAAATAATTCCTTCCTGACCCCATTAACTGGCGATGGGATTTCTCCCTGAATCAATACTTTGTCTTTAAATAATACATTTCCAATTATTATGAAATGCTTCAACTTTATACTAACAATACATGTTTGACTATACCACATATATATTTACCAAACTTTTTTAAAAATTCAAAAAACACATATTTAACATCTGAAATTGTAACATCAAACAATAACATTTAACTCTTGTAAATCCTGAAAAATTCAGTTAATTGTTCTGTGGGGCCAATCATGTTAATATGAAACTTTGAACCCATTCCAATCTGTTTAAGGATATTTTACTGTTGTTTTTGTTGTTATTTTTTTTGTTTTTTTCAGTTTGTCCATTCTGCAAATATCACATAGATTTTCATAAGTGAAATAGTGGTCCCCTATTTAAAGAGTCCCAGAGTACTTTAATTTTGTCATAGAAGTCAAACCACTGTTCTTTTTTTTTTTTGTCCATTATTTATCTGTTTTACTTGAAATATTGTTTTTGTGCAATCATAGTGAGTACCATAAAATGTTGGCATTAAAATGAAACCATTGTCCTCTATCTTTCCAACACCTCATAGTAGACAATGTTTTTGGTGTAAACACATCCATCGTCCAATAAATGACCTTGAGTTTCGTTTTCTTCAACATGCACTTTAATTTATTTTGGATTAGTGCACCTTGAAAAAGCCACATAAAGTTGTCCATGTGCAAAAACTGGTTCCTTTTAAAAAATCCCAACTGACTTAAAAGTTTGTCCTTGGGATTTATTGATGGTCATGGAAAATGCCATGATAACTGGAAATTGTCTCCGTTGAAGGACAAAGGGCAAACCACTCTCACTTGAGCTAAATCAATTCTTGTTATAAAAACTCATTCACCTTTATGGGTACCAGTTATAATTTCTGCATGTATAAAATGATCTTTTAACTCATGCACAATTAATCTGGTCCCATTACAAAGTCCTTTTTTTGGATTCATATTTTGCAATAACATGACAATTGCGCCTTTTTTCAATTGTAAAATATGTGGGGGCATTCCAGATGGTGTTAACGAATTAATAAATTCGATACTAAAATTCGATTCACTGTCTTTATCATCTGACAGAATAGAATCTGCACTGTAATAATTATTTTGTGGTGCATTGATATATTTTAAAATTTTGTTATTTACATTCAAGGCATCGATATTTTTTTAAGTTAATATCACTTTGTTTGCAATGTCTGAGTAATCCTCATTATTAAGAGTGTTTAGAAATATGGCTGATATGAGTGATTCATTGCAAACCATTTCTGATGGAATTTCAATGGTATCATTTGGTAAATGCTGTATTTCTGGATGTTTTCCATCTCCGATTTTAATGAGCCAGTCATTGAATTCATTTTGGCCTTCAGATCTCATATTAAATTCTAATTTGAGATGTGTAAATATTTGCCACAGTTTACTGGTCTTGATACATGTTTCAATGATCTCCGTTCTATTTCCGTGTGGCACAACAGGTAATGTTTGCCTAAAATCTCCTCCTAACAGCATCACCTTTCCACCAAATGGCAACTTATTATCCATTACTTCTTTTAAAAATCTGTCAATACATTGCAATGCATGACATGACATCATTGTTGCCTCGTCTATGATAATTAGTTTAGTTAGTTTAAATTTTTTTGCTTGTAAGGAATTAAATTGAATATCTGACACTGATGTTTCCAAAATGGGAACTGGCAGCTTAAATCTACTATGCACAGTTCTCCCACCATCTAACAAAAGTGCAGCAATTCCAGTTGTTGCAAATGGCATAGCTATCTGACCCTGTGATCGAATATAACTCATCAAACAATTGTACAGATAAGTTTTTCCTGATCCACCTGGGCCGTCTAGATAGAAATACCGGTCTTTGACCATTTCATCATCTGTAGCATTTGTGATGGCATGAAATGCTTCTAACTGTAAATTATTTAAAGTTGACAGTTTTTCTTGGGTTTTTTGTTTTTGAAGCTCAGTGTCATAATCATCAAAATTGATGTCATCTATAAGTCCTGGATCAGGTAAATTAAAACTTGCACAATTTAATCCATGAGCCAACAATATTTCTTGGATTTCTATCAATGTTTTTAACAAAGCTATTGGTTCTCTGTTTCAAGAAATCTTCTGACATGTTTAATTTAAATGTTTCCCACAAAGTGAAAGCATCAGGTACATTGCAAAATATACAAATGAATGCAAATTGTTGTCTCATTTGCTTAGGCATTTGACATAGTGCTGCTTCTTCTAGAAACCTCTCCCATTCTGTATCATCAGCTATGAAATTTTGATGTCTTGCAGCTAAAAGGAATGTATCATAAACTATGACATTCACTGTACGTAAATGCTCAAAACTCTGTGCACCGGGAACATGTTGCAGAAGTGATCTTAAGCTGAAACGTTCAATGTCCCTTGGACTGATGGTATAAATGCGTGGTATAATTTTATGTGCATCTCTTCTTCGTTGTCGCCATAGACCATTTACAAATACATAGTGATATGGTATCTCTATGTATAAAAATTGTCTGGCCTGCGTATCCTGACAGTTTAATTTAAACCATGCAGTAAGTGTGGTATCTCTGTCTTCACTGTGATATAATGCAGTTCTTTCATTTCCTGCAGTAAAGCAAACCAACTGACTTTGAGGCAAATGTACAGCTAAACGATAGATAGCATGTGACCGATCATGCATCTCAAATTTCAAAAGGCGCCACATTGCTTCAGGAGCACTCACATACCGAGCATCTAAATAATTTGATAGTTCATCATGTAAAATTGGATTTTCGTTTTCATTTGCAGCACCTTGTACAACAACAGTAGCTGCGTCATATCCTTTGTATATATATTTATACACATACTTAATTGATTTAATCGAAGTGCAAGCTTCCACATTGATGTGTGCATTGTACTTGATGAGCAAATGTGGATTGTATGGAACGACAAATCTATTATCAACCTTTTGGCTACGGATAATAGCTTTTTGTCCTTGTGTTCTTTTATACAAAGGATATCCATCACAATTTGCATAAGTTTGCATTTGAAATTGTTTTGGAAATTCTTTAGTACATTTTTTATTTTCCATACATGGTGAATTAGGATTCATCTCTCCACATGGGCCATGAATCATTCTATGTGTAACAATCTCCCAAAGTTTTGTATATTTTTCTTCGTCTGGCAATTGTGCGGAAATTACTGAATCCACTCTCTCTGCAGTGTTCAATTTCTCTTTTTCCTGCAGTAATAAAAGTATGTGAGCATGTGGCAATCCTCTTTTTTGAAATTCAATGGTGTAAACAAAAGCCACACATTGTCCAAATAAGTGTGCTTTAGTGATATCATGTATTAATGAATTGAGTTTGTTTTGAATACTCTTGCCACTAAATCTGGTCGGTCAGAAGTAGTTTGTCCTAGATTCAAATTTTCCTTGATCTCTGGCCATTGTGGATTACATGTGAATGTAATAAATAAATCTGGTTTTCCAAATTTTGTAACAATAGCCATGGCATCATTATACCTTTCTCGCATATTGCGAGGAGATCCTTGGAAAGAGGATTGCAAAATAATTGCTCTTCCAGTTGGAATGTCTCTGTTGGAAGCTAAATCTGCCACATAATCCATTAATCCACAATACTGTTCTACTCTTAATTTATTTTGTTGATATTTAATGAAATTTAGATTATTGGCTTCAACTTGTAAATATGAATCAATAATCCATTGTTGAGTGAGTTTGCCTCCATGTAAAATTGGATTAAAACAATCACGGATAGCAGTTTGTGCCACTTTATATTCCAGCATGGAAATATTAGATCTAATACGAAGTTTAGTATTGGGATAACTTTCCAATTGTAATTTTGGTTCCCATCCTGGTTCCCCATTTGGAAAGAAAATGGGATATGTCATTGGATCTAAATTACAGCTTAATATATTGATGTTGATAAATGGTTGTTCTTCATTGCGTGGATATATTCTAATATCCCGCTGAAAAGGTGGTTCACCATCTTCATTTTTAAACACCATGGCAACCTCATTTACAGTAGGTAAATTATATCTTCTTTGATCAGTGTTGTGATCTCTTTTTAACACCATATTTACTCTTGGTGTAGGCAATTGATGTCTTTCAGCATGTTCCTGTTATTCTTTTTCAAGCTGTGCTAATTGTTTGTATGCTTGACTATATGTTTTTTTTTGCATAATTTTATCCAGCTGTTCAAAGACTATGCTCAAACACTGTCTATTTTCTGGAAGTGTCATTCTTTGTTCCACAGCTTCCATCGTATCTAAGACATATAACTGTGCAAATTTCCTTTGCTCTCCTTCTTGTGGGTGTAAATGTGAAGTTCGGTGGTATATTTGACCTTGAACTCTGAAACAGTAAGGACCATGTCTTGGTACATTTTCTGCTAATGTTGCACCCATTGAATCAAATGAAATTGCACTGTTATAAGACCTTATGTTTTGTTTGAAATTATTATAATTTGGAAATGTTGGATCGCTCATTATGCATTCTAAATAATATGGAAATGGGTGTCCTAGTGGAAGTTTCACCTTTCCTTTCTGACAGCAACTAATGAAATTTCCGTCAGTAGGTCTTTCCTTTATAAAAGGATAGGCCCCACAAAACTGACAAACCACATTAAGTAACCCACAATAATGAGTATCTACTTGTACTGCAGTAGTAAACACATTGTCATGCATTTCTTCAACATAGATATCAGACCCACTTTCTATATGTACATTCTTTTCTTGTGTGTCTACATTTAAGTCATTCTGCAAAATAGAATAATTGGACAATGGTTCACAGAGATGTTTTTGTTTACTTTTACGTTTCTTGGAAGCCCCAACACACTCACTTGCGGCTTTCTTACTCATCTTTCTTTTATTTAAAAGTCTCTCTCGATCCTTCTTCTCGCAAGCGTTGTGAAGTTTCCGGTTTCTGAGCATCTCTCCACCTTTGCTTCCTTTCCCTTGCCAATCTTCTTTTGCGTTCAATTTTGTCTTCTCCATTCTCCGCCATTTCAATCTGTAATTGTAAATAGAGATGTAATTATTGTTTGTTCTTTGTTTTGTATACATTTTTTTTTCCTTTTTGTACTGTTTCATTAAAGTAGATGAATAAACTAATCAAACATTTTAAAATGTTGCGCTTTAGACTGAAAGAAATGAAACCATTTTGCAAAAGTATTTTATTGACATATATTAAATAGGAAATAGCTGCACATATCTATATTTATATTATTAATCCTTCCATTCCATTCCTTCTTGATTGAATTCACAGCATACCATAAATTTATTTTTTTTGCAAGTGTTGTAAGCTTCTTATTTTTTTAAAATATTATTATTAATTAGTATTGTCTTTTCAACTTTTTTCAAGTTATGACTAAATATCATACATTAATGACTCAATAAGTACCATCCATTTTCACCAAATATAATATAGCCTTTTTCTATGCATCACTACAAAATTAAATGTTATACCTGTGAAGATGATGTTGTTCAAAGGCTGCAAACATCACGCTGTCTGTTTATTCCCTTGCAGATCCAAAGAAACTGTACAATCAAATTGAGAATATTTTTAATCTTTTGCTTCATTGATATCATTAAATAAACATCAACAGACATATATTTGTCTACATTAAAAACCTAAACTCATATTTTTTAATATCTTGCTGTAGTAATATAATTCAAATTCTGTACCTGTCAAAATTATCCTTATGATGTTCAATGTGTCTGAAAGTCACTATCCCTGTTCATTCAGCTACAGTTCACTGCAACTATACAGAATAGTAAAATTAATGTATAATATGTTGCTTCATCTGTATCAATCAATGAGGCTTAACATACATATTTTTGCATAGATTAAAAACATGAAATAAATATATCAATCAATCAGCATGAACCCACATATGTAAGCATAGATTAAAAACATACACTCAATATTCCTTTTAGTCTTTAAATAAGACTCAATTAATCTGTATTAATCTTAAATTAATGTCTGACTAAATATAACGTCAAGACATAAGCATGAGTCTATTCCCTTTTTTTTTTGTTTGAGGGGTATTTTAAAATAAGTATGTTACAACTGAATTATTAAAATAATGTACATTACTAATGAAATAAGAATCAATTAATGTTCATTAATATTAAAGTAATGTGTGACTAAATCTAACATCAACATGTAAGCATGAGTATATAGCCTTTTTTTTTTTGGTTTATTTTATACTAAATATATAAGAACTGAATTATTTAAATAATGTACATTAATAATTAATTAATCAACGTGTTCCTGTTTTTATGCACATTCTTAAACGTTAACCTTTTTTGATATTAATGATTAGTAATGATTAATTAATTAATTAAATAAAGTACATTATGAATGTTATATATGAATGTTGGAGGATCATCAGAGATTAGAGACCAAAGTTGGGAGGCTTGAGGATGAAGTTGTAAGTCTCAAGAACAAATTATGTAGAATTGAAGATTTCTCTAGACGGAATAATTTAAGGCTGAGGGGGATTTCAGGGAAAGTCCTGGACAATGAGTTAGGCGAGTACGTGAATGAGTTTTTTAAATCTATCACAGGGAATGATAACACTCTGGAAGGTACGTTTGAGAAGATACACAGGCTCCCATTACCTAGGAGACTGATAGGGCGAAGAGAGCAGGATGTAATAGTAAAATTACAAAATTACTACTTCAAAGAACAGATAATTAAATGTAGTAGAGAAAAAAGACAGTTTGAGAGCCCTTATGAAAAGGTAAAAATTTACCAAGATTATTAAAGCGAAACTTTAGCTAAAAGAAGAGAATTAAGTTCTATCACTAAAGTGCTCAGAAGAGAAAAGGTATTATATAAATGGGGGTTCCCTGTTAAACTAATTATAACTAAAGGTAACCAAACTGAGGTGATCAAGTCCGTCGCAGAAGGTGTGCATTGCTTGGAAAAGTGGGGTTTCGAAATAGAAAAAGAAGACACGAGAAGGGATGGGAAAGGCCCCAACTTCGATGGAGGCGGTAAAACGGGAAAGTGAAAGTGAAGTACGTAGGTGAATAAAGAGAAAGGAAAAAAAAAAAAATGGAAAAGAAAATGTATAAAATATACTACTTATCCGAGACAATTTTGGGAAATGTTTCAATATTCTATTGTAGAGTCAATTAAAAGTTTTGGACGTGAAGGAAACGCTTAATGTGTAGTTGAGTGCTTCTAGGAGTAGGGTGAGGGGGCAATGGGCGCACTCCCAAGGTTCTGCCGGGGTCTTTTTTTTTTTCTCTCTCTCTTTTTGAAGTTTTTTCTCCGCCCCGGAGGACCAGACATCTTAAAAGATGGCATTAAGTTTTTCTTGCCATCGGGTGGAAACGGTATGTGTGGTGTTTGTATGCTGTTGGAAGGGGAGGAGAAGTGAAGGCAATAAAAATTGTATGATAGGGAAGGAGGGGACTCGGAGGTTATCAAGTAAGTCACTTTGATGTTAAAAGTCATATCGCAAAATGCTAGAGGCTTAAATTCACCCGGCAAACGGCACTGTGCCTTCCGTCAATTTATAAAAGAAGAATTGGATGTTATTTGTCTACAAGAAACCTACTGGGTAAAGGGGAAAGAACCTAGAATAGGATATAAACAGTTTGAGTTGGGTTTCTCGTCTAGCTTCAGGAAAAAGGCTAGAGGGGTTGCTATTTTGTTTCATGATAAGAATGTGATTGTAACGGATCATGTAGAATATGATGGAGAAGGGAGATTTATCATTTGGTTAGGACAGGTAAATGGTCAGTCATTTACAATTGCAAATTTATATTCTCCGAATGCGAATCAAATAAGCTTTTTGAGTAAGTGTTTAAAAATTATTTCCAAACTAAAAGTGGGTAAGCTTATTATATGTGGGGATCTGAATATGGTCCTGGACATAAAAACTGATAGGAGCTTAAGGACGAGCGATTTGGCTCTGGAAAGATTGTCTAGAAGATTTAATGAGATATTGTTGAAATACAAACTATATGACTCTTGGAGGCTAAAAAATCCTGAGGTCCGGGACTATACTTATTATTCTCAGAGACATAGGGCCTCATTCTATTATCGTCCGCAGCCGCTGCGGGGCCGCAAGGACCGGCCGCAAGCTTTCCGGCTATTCTATTCCCCTCCGGCCGGGGACTCCGGCAGGCTTGCGGCCGGCGCCTTGCTCTCTCTTGCGGCCGATCGCGCCGGAGGAAAGCCTTTGATCTAAAACAGCCGCAAGGAAATCGGCCGTAAGAAAAGCCTGGTTGCGATTCTATTGCTCCGGGAACCCTGTCTGCAAGGCTAAAAACGAGCCGCAGCTTACTTGCAGCAAACAGGTCCCGCTAGCACCAATTAAGCACATAAAATAGCTCAAATAAAGCCATCCTGCACTTTGAGAAGACTATAAAGTGATTTTAGGTGTTAGAAAAAATAGCACATAATTACCCTATACTCAAATCCGTAAAATAATATTTTTTTAATATACGTAAAATATACATGTAAAAAGTCCAGAGTGCTTGGAGCACCTCAGACACGCCCACGCCGCAGCCGGAAAATAAACAGTTAATTTGAACTCGGGTTTGGGCTGATGTGCAAGCTTGGGAGGGGGTTACTATTAATCCTCATGTCCCCCAATATGATCCCTAGCATTTACAGAGCTGTACAGTGCAGGCTTGAATTTATTTTTGCGTTTTTATATTTCAGAGCTTACGGCCGGTTTCAAGATATGCGGCCGGCCGTAAGGGGAGATCCTTGCGGGGCCGTATAATAGAATCACGAGTTAACAGAACCCCCGCACGGAATCGCAGCCTTACGGACGATTTACGTCCGGTAATAGAATGAGGCCCAGAGTATATACACAAGGATTGATTTCATACTGGTTGACATAGAGACATGGAGAGAAGTGGATGATGTGGAGGTAGGGGTTATATCATGGTCAGACCACGCCCTGGTAAAAATAGTACTGCAAGGTCGGGGGACTAGCAATGGAGAAAAAAGAGAAAATATTAATTTAGAAGTGTTTTATACAATAGAAGAAAAAAAAGAATTTAAGGAAGTAATTGAAGAGTTCTTTAGAGTTAACAGTGGCTCTATAACCTCAGATTTAAGTATTTGGAATGCGCACAAAGCGTATATGAGGGGTATTCTGAAAACAAGAATGATTAAGAAGAGGAGGGCCAGGGGGAAATCGCTGCAGGATTTATATTTAGAACTCTACAAGTTATCATATGCCAACAAAAAAAGCCAGGATAACATGTTGACGGAACAGATCTATAAGATACAAGCACAGATAAATATGATCTTACAAAGTCAAATAGATAAGAAGTTAAAGGAGCTAAAAATAAAAAATTATCATCTAGGTAATAAAGCAAATAAATCACTAGTGGATCTTATTGGGAAAAAGCGGAGCAACAAAAGGATAGTGAAATTCCTCGATGCCAAAGGAATTATGAAAAAGGATCCTATTGAAATAGGTAGAATTGCGGCGGAGTATTATAGCGCCTTGTATAATCTGGAAAAGAAACCAGGGTGGGTTAAACCTGATAAAGGGCAAATACAGGATTTGTTTAAAAAGTTGAATCTAAAAAAAATTTCCGAGGAGCAAAAGGAACTACTAAATGGGAAGATTTTAGTGGAGGAAATCGAGAATTGTGTGTCCGGTTTAAATGTCCAAAAATCCCCAGGACCAGATGGGTTCCCGATACTGTATTATAAACAATTCTTACCAGAATTGGGGGCTCATATGGTAAAAGAATTTAACAAAATTAAAGACGTAGGATGGGCTCCTAAGGCGACATTAGAAGCAGCAATAATTATGATACCGAAGGAGGGAAAAGATCTGGCAAATTGTGCTAACTACAGACCCATCTCTTTACTTAACATCGATATCAAAATATATTCAAAGATACTAGCACAAAGATTAAATCCTCTTTTAGACCAGTTAATTGAGTCAGATCAAACAGGTTTTGTTAAAGGCCGACAAGGGACAGATAACCTGCGAAAGCTTATCGATATATTGGCACATGCTAAAGATAATAAATTCCCGTTGGTGGCAGTAGGGTTAGATGCGGAAAAAGCCTTCGATAGGCTCAACTGGGAGTTTATCAAGTGTACTTTAGAAGAAATTGGATTGGGCAAATTCGGGTCAAGTGCGATTATGGCGCTATACTCTAACCCTTCAGCCTTCGTAAAAGGTACAGACTTTCACTCGGAATCGTTTGAGATTAGCAATGGGACGAGACAAGGATGCCCGCTATCCCCAATGATCTTCAATTTGTGTATAGAAGTGCTGGCTCAAATGATAAGGAAGAATGATAGGATAAGAGGAATCATATGTGGAGCTATAGAATCGAAGATCACTCTATTCGCAGACGATGCAGTTGTAGTCTTATCAGAGCCACTAGAATCATTGGTGTATCTCATGAAGGAATTAAAAACCTTTGGTTGCCTATCATATTATAAAATTAATTCTTCCAAATCAGAGGTAATCTGGCTAAATGTGAACTTAGAAACAAAAACCTTGTTACGAGAGAGATTCCCATTTAGATGGGAGCAGAATAAAATAGAACATTTGGGAATAGAGTTGACTCCGTGTGTTGCTTCCATGTTAAAGAATAACTTGGAAATAACTTTTGTTTCAGTGTGCAAACTACTCAAGTCATGGGAGAGGCTAAACCTAACCTGGTCAGGCAGAATCGTATGTGTTAAGATGTTCATTTTACCAAAACTTACTTATGTTTTAAGAGCAATCCCTCTATTTATATCCAGAGCAAGTATTACTAAATTTCAGAAAGTGGTAGATCACTTTATATATAAAGGAAATAGGGTTAGAGTCAGTAAAGACCAAGTAAATAAAAAGTATATAGAAGGTGGATTAGGGGCAATCAACCTCTGGAAGTATGCAGAGGCTATAAAATTGTACCACTTTCTGAGATGGACAGAAGGAGTGGAAGGACCCAAGTTTGTCCAGTTAGAAGAAGCATTAAACCCCAAAATAGTTCTGCAGCAAGCTCTATGGTATAAGAAATCGTCCAACTTTAAGACTCAGATAGAGTTCAGAATAGGGAAACAATGTTGGGCTAGTTGGCTCAAAATGAACTCAAAATTGAAGTTGCTCCCTTTTCCATCTCCATTAACACCACTGGAAGTAATTTATGATATACACCCCAAAATAGATAAGGTAGAGTGGGGGAAATGGGGTATTGACAAAATTAAGGTTTTAATCAGAAATGAGGGCTTTATTAAATTTGAGGAACTGAGGAGAGTGAAAGAGGTCCCAATATCAATGTGGCTGAATTTTCTGACCCTTAAGAAGATATTAACAAAAGAAGGTTTTGATGTAAGATCAGTCAGGGATTTAACACCTCTCGAAAAATTCCTGTCATTAAGAACAAGTAATAAGAGTTCAGTGTCGAAATGCTTAAACATTTTAGACGAGTACAGAAGTTCTGGAAAATCTGTAGCCATGGAAAGCTGGGAATCTGATTTTAGAATTAAGAAAAATTTGGAGGACTGGGGAAAAGCATATAAGCTAACAAAAGATAACTTGATTTGTACAACTTACAGAGAAATCCACTTTAAAATTACACAAAAATGGTACATAGTTCCAGAGCTTCTGTCTAAAATAGCTCACTATATTTGCTTGGATCTGTGTTGGAGAGGGTGCTCGGAAATAGGCACCCAAAGCCACATGTGGTGGAAATGTGTTAAGATCAAAGGGCTTTGGAAAAGGTGTGTCACCAAGTTGGTGGGTATGGGATATAAGGAAGTTACCTTAAACCCAGAAGCTTTTCTATTACATATCTTTCCAAGGGAATGGTCTAGTGAAACAATTGGGATAGTGGTGCAGGTTCTCATGGCAATTAAATGGTGGATTGTACGGAGATGGAGAAGTGGGGAACTGCCTAAATGGAATGAGATTTGTAGTACTATGGAAAGGAATAAACATTATGAAATGGGATATTTAAGTTTTGATTCCAAGTTAAGATTATCAGTGGTTAAGAAATGGGCAAGATGGGACGAAGAACTGTTTGCCGGGCCTTTCTGTTAACAGATATTTTTTGTTGTTGTTGTATTTGTTGCCTTTAGCGAAGTTACTTTAATTATATAATAGGTTTCGGGTATTGCCTCCTTCTGTAAATAATGAGAATATTGCCAAGGGGTGGGTGGGGGGTTTGTAGGTGGGTGATTGTGTATGATTTAGATGTAAGTATTGTTTTACTGTATGTATTTTATTTTGGTTGTCTGTTTCTAAAAACAATAAAAAAAAAAAAAAATATGAAAAAAAATGAATGTTATTTACAATTCTTTCACACAGGTAATCACGATATATAACAAAATAATTATTAAATTAATGTACATTAATAATTAATGAATCAATGTGTTGCTTTTTTATTCACATTCTTAAACGTTAACTAATTTTGATATTAATGATTAATTAATTAATTAATGTACATTATGAATGTTATTAACAATTGTTTCACACAGGTAAGCACAATATTATTTTTCTATTAATTAAATTTAATATTTTTGATTTATTAAGTAAGTACCAATTTATTAATTAATAATTATAAATAATATTTACCTTTTTTAATGTAATAATACTGAAGCAGTATCCTGAAGAGCTAACAATCTCTTGAGATTTCCCGGCATCAGAAAACGTCCAGTCAGACTGTCATCACCTGAGGAGAAAGTGGCAGTTATGTGTCAAGTGTGCCCTATATATAGGCTTTGTGCGCGAGACAAATGCATTGTTTTAGGCGGGAAATCCGCTGTTCTGCGAGACAAATGCGTTGTTTTAGGCGGGAAATCCGATGTGGCACGAGACAAAGGCGGGAAATCTGTGTTAATGCGTAAATCTGTAATTGCGTTTCGTAAAATGTACTCGCTACTGTCTTTTTACTCATTGTGCGGTTAATGCACATCCTTTGTCTCGTTTTTTGAGCACATACATCTGTGGCTGTGTTTTACGCAGTTCGTAGTAGTACAGCCTCGTTTTCATTTTTTTACGGCGGCCATTTTTTTCTCGCTTAGACGATTTTCGATCTTTGTAACTCGTCTAAATCGATGTAAATTGGAGTTTCGACTCACTCCCAGACGTCCTGCCTGGTTCCCCATGCTGTAAGTGACCTTTTTTTTTATTTTTTAGTGTGTATTTAGTGTTTTTTTAATTGTTTTGGTTCCGCCGCTTATCTCGTAATTTTTTTCATCTCGTATTATTTTTATAAGTCCTGCGTCTTGTGTAAATAAGTGCTACGGTTTAACGGCTCGCCTTGCTACGCAAGGTTTGCCTGAAATGAGCGCCTGCGGCGCTCATTGCCAAAGTGCTACGGTTTAACGTAACAGGGCTACGGTTTAACAGCTCGCCTCACTATGCGAGGCTCGCCTGCAATGAGCGCCTGCGGCGCTCATTGCCAAAGTGCTACGGTTTAACGGCTAAGTCATACGATCGGCAAAGTGGTACGGTTTAACGGCTCGCCTCGCTACGCGAGGTTTGCCTGCAATGAGCGCCTGCGGCACTCATTGCCAAAGTGCTACGGTTTAACGGCTAAGTCGTATGATCGTCAAAGTGGTACGGTTTAACCGCTCGCCTCGCTGCGCACTACGCAACACAGCGTGACGACGAATCGTAGTTGGACAATTATAATATGTGATATATATATATATATTGTATACGTACACAGTCGAGTCACATTATTATGACCACCAGCTAATATCCTAAATAACCCATTTGTGCAGCACGGACAGCAGCTAGACGCGTGGAAATGAGTCAATAAGATGCTGGAAGGTTGGCATGGGTATGATGAAGAGTGTATAATGGAGGATCCATACGGTGAACATGGCAATTGAGGTGGTCCCACAGGGGCTCAAAGGGGTTCAAGTCTTGGAATTTGGTGGTCAGGAGAGTACTTGGAAGTCGTTGTCTTGCTCCCCCTTGTGGCCTCCGCCGGTCCTCTGTGGCCCCCGGGGCACCCGTGTCTCCATAGGGCCCCCTGTACCTCCTGCAGGCCCTGTGCCCCCTGCAGCCCCGTGTTCCCCATAAGCCTCCTGTGGCCTCCTGCTGGTACTTCATGGCCCGACAAGTAATCTGTAGCCCCCTGGCCCCTGTGGCCCACATGGATCCTGTGTAGCCACTGTGGATCCCACAGGTCTTCTATGGCCCCTGCGGGCACCTGTGCCCCACCTGGGTCCCTATGTCCCCCAGGGCCCCCAAAGCCCCTTAAAGCTCATGCAGACCTTCTGTGGGTCCCATATGGCCCCTGCAGTCCCTTATAGCCCACTGTGGCCCACTACAGGCCCTGTGGCCCCCTGTGTCCCTCCTCATCCTAGTGTGGCCCCTTGCAGACCTCTGTGGCCTCCCTCAGCCCCCTTTGTTCCCCCTCAACCTCCTGTGGCCCCTCACTCATCGTGAGGCCCGTAGGACTTAGGCTGCACGGGGCTCCTGCCGCCACTGTTCCAGACGCACATCGCCAGGCCAGTAGAGGGGGGATAGGCTCTTCTCCCCTACCTGTGCTCCCACGTGTGTTTCCTCCCCTTCCTCCTCCATTCGTCCTCGGCTTCTACTGCCTGTTCCAGTCATGTGTGAGTTCAGGTGGGAAAGCAAGCTGCTCTGGGCAGCAGGAGGTCACAAGGATTGGCTCGGCCCGGCTGCTGCTAGGCAGGCTCCACAGCGCTACCCGGCGGCCCTATGTGAGGCGGTCCGGATCCTCCGCACACCGCGCCGGTGTCTGGTCATGGAGCGGGCCTTAATGCGCAGTGTGACCTCCGAGCCAAGAGAAGAGAAGAGATACATGGGAAGAGATACATGGAAGGGAGAGGGGGGGAAAGAGACACGTGAGGGAGTGGGGGGAAAGAGACACAGGGGAGGGAGAGGGGGGAAAGAGACACAGGGGAGGGAGAGGGGTAAATGGGAGGGAGAGGGGGGAAGAGACACATGGGAGGGAGAGGGGGAGAAAAGAGACATGGGAGGGAGTGGGGGGAAAGAGACAGGGGAGGGAGAGGAGGGAAAGAGACACAGGGGAGGGTGAGGGGGGAAAGAGACACAGGGGAGGGAGAGGGGGAAAAGACACAGGGGAGGGAGGCACAGAGGAGGGAGAGGGGGAAAGAGACACTGGAGGGAGGAAAGAGACAAAGTGGAGGGAGGGAAGGAAGAGACACAGGGGAGGAGGGGGGAGAGACACAGGGGTGAGAATGGGGGAGAGGGGAAAATAGACTCGGGATGGAGTGGGGGAAAGAGACACAGGGGTGAGAGAGGGGGAGATGGTGGAAAGAGACACAGGGCAGGGAGGGGGCAGAAGAGATGGGGAGGGAGAGGGAGGGAAGAGACACAGGGGTGAGAAATGGGGGAGAGGGGGGAAAAGAGACACAGGGGTAAGAGAGGAGAAAAGAGATACAGAGGAAGGAGGGGGAAGAGACATGGGAGGGAGTGGGGGGGGAGAGACACAGGTGAGGGAGAGGGGGCAAAGAGACATAGGGGAGGAAGAGGGGGCAAAGAGACACAGGGAGGGAGAGGGGGGAACTAGACAAACAACAGTACATAAACAGACAGAACACACAAAGTATAACACTATATTATGACGTCATTTTGGACGGGCAAGTTGCTAGTATATATATATAAGTATGAAGGTGTGTATATACACACATATTTATATATTTATTTTTTATGTATTCTCTATATATTTTATATATGTACTGTGTGAGTTGATGTTGGAGTGGGTTCGGAAGTGCAAAAAAAAATTGTGCCTGCCCCCTCCTGGGGGGTGTCACAATCCAAAAACTGATGGATCAATGCACTCCTACTTTTCCTACTTACCATTTATAGGTTGTGACTTTGTTCTCATATCAGCACACCTGCGATTTAGATCCGGACATCAGTCATGGGACCGCAGAGAGATCAGACCACATTGATATTTAGTGTATAGAAGACTGAACATTGCTTTATTGTTACAGAGATATATAAAACACAGAAAGATCTCACCCACACCCCTTCTGTGAGAGGAGGTATGAATTCTTCTTGTGACCTCCTCACCCGTCACCAGCCATAACCCTCATCCCATCGCCAGATACACAAGAGCTGGGGTTATCTGGACAGGTCACTTCAGATCCCAGACATGGGGTATTGCTGTTAGGTGAAGTGTATCACTTTATGACTATAATAGACTAGGGAGTAGAGCAGCATCTAGGACTTCCACATCAGCACCACAAGTTTCTGCTTAATGTATTACCCCATATCTCCCTCCAGTGGCCCCTCTGACAAGACAAACATTCCTGGCGGCTATATATTCCTGGGGGCAGGGGGGTGGAGCTCAAATTTACTTTTTGCACCAGTTCCTCCAGAGCTATAAACCTTTAATTATTATGTTTTTGTGGATGGTTTGAGATACATTTAGGTGGCAAATATGTTCTCATGATAACTAACAATCTAATTCAAATCAGGGGTTGTAAAGACTTTGGGTGAGAGGAGAGAAATAAAGAGAGAGATAAACAAATGAAGAAAGAGAAAAAGAGGGAGCGAAAGAAAGAACAATAAAGAGAAATATAGAGAAATAATGAGAAAGGAAGAGAGAAACAGAAAGAGAAAGAAACAGAAAGAAAGAAATAATGAAAGGAAAAGAAAGAGAGAGAGAAAGAAAAAGGAAGAAGAGGGAGAAACATAGAAAGAGAGATAAAAGAAGAAAGACAAGAAGAACAATAAAGAGAACAGAGAGAGAGAGAAAGATAGAGAAAGAAAGAGAAAGGAATAGAGAGAAAGAAAGGAAGAGAGAAAAACATACAGAAAAGAAGATAGAGAAGGAAAGGAAGAGGGAAAGAAAGGAAGAATATTAAAATACTTGGTAAAGAAATAAGAAAGTAGAATAACTCCAGTAACATCATCATATGAGAGATGTGCAGGTGCCAGGATAACTTGGATTTTAATTCACGTGCCACTGAATTGCATTGATTTTGCAAGCTGGTGTAAGGGAAGGACAAGTTTCCTGTTTCATAACCTATAATTTCACTGCTCCTCACGAAAACAGAATTTTGTTTTTAATTTCCTCAAAATAACAAGCGGCATCTGAGGGCCTGTGGGCAACATTGCTTCACACACAAAATGTGGCTAACAACCACGGATTATGTCATTTCCTGAGCAGGAGAACTGGGAATGGTCACGTGTCTGAGAGTGGAATGCCCTGCACAGTAACACATGTCTGTCCCGTGTAAAGTGAAGGATCCTATGTGCTGGACGTGCTCAGAACACTTACTGGATTATGAAATCTAGCAGGGAATAACCTTAAACTCCAGGGGTTCCTGACTCTGAAAAATATTTCCAAAATTATGCAAAAAAAGAAAGTACATTATAATTTAAATGGACTCAAAATAAAGTTTTTTTTAAGATATTGTCACAAAACAATTCTCATTGTACTAACCATTTAATTTCAAGAGTGAATCATCCCTGTGATAATTAGCATTGTTTCTGCTGCTATTATTTGTTACTTAGGATTACACTCTGCTTGTCTCTCTCCCCCAACAGTTTCATGCAGTTAGATTCCCACCCTTATCAAGCACTATACACATTAACATACTAATACAGGATTAGCAGAAAGCAGTGGCACAACCACTGCTGAATATCTCAGAAATGATTTTCCTTGGAGAAAAAAATGTTAATGCAATGCATCAATACTTTTTTTTTTTAAACCATCTTGCAGTTGGGATAATATGGTCCTTTTAAGTGGCCAATTGAATTAATACTACTGATACAACAGATGAATTTAAAGCGATATGGAACATTCCTGTACGTTACTAGGTATATAATATTCCTATGTATCTATTTACTTTTACATACTTTGTTATATTAAGAAGTGCTTATAAACTCTGGTTTTAGGTACAAACAAATAGTCCCTGTATGGGTCTGCCCTCTGAAGCATATGCAGGCACAGGCTTTGTAGAGCTGGATGTGCTGTGGTCATACTAACCAATCAGTGACCATCTGCAACATTCTGCAACATGCAGCTGAGACATGTTCCCTGATAGGCTAAAACCCTACACTGCACATCCAGCCCATACAGGGACTATTTGCTTGATTGTAAGAAGTAAAAACAGAGCTTATAAGCACTTCTTAATAAAATAAAGCACATCAATGTAAATACATACACATTGATATTATAAACCTAGTTCCTGTAACTGAAGCATAACGTTGAAACAAAACGCTATATTTATTAAGCTGGGCTACGAGTGGGAAAATACAAGGCATAAGTGAGGTTAAGCTAAATTACAATGTAAATATCTCCACTTCCTAATTGAGCTATTTATCGAACTCTGATCCATTTTAATCCTGTTTGATAAATTACTCTTATAGAAAATGTAGGCAATGGTGACATTTAACTCCATAATTTGGACCCCACTTATCCAGACCTGGATAACATTCCTCACATATGTGATGATAGATAAGAATGACAATGCAATAATATGTATTCCATCTACCTAAAATGCATAGTTAAATTAATCCTTATGTTTGAATTCCTTTGCTGTGTTTGTTCCTAGCACATCCACCTCCAAGTCTTTTACACCTATCTTTTTTCCTTTCTGTAATGTAGTTCTTCTGCATATTATCCATAAATCCTCAAACTTCAAATCATGATCTCTTGTTCTTGCAATCCTACATACTTCCTCAACTTTACATATACACATAGATTAGGATGTAACATATGCATGTGAGAGCTGGACCATAAAGAAGTCCGAGCACTGTAGAATTGATGCCTTTGAATTGTGGTGTCGGAGAAAACAGCTTAGAGTCCCTGGGACTGCAAGAAGATCCAATAAATCAATACTACAGGAAATCAAGATAAACTGTTCACTGGAAGGTTTGATCATAAGGTTCAAACTCATATATATTGGCCATATCACGAGAAGACAGGATTCCCTAGAGAAGAGTCGGATGCTGGAAAAGAATGAAGGCACACAAGGAAGGGGACAACAGAAGCGGAAGTATGAGGACATTGACACAATGAACATGAGCTTGAGGGAGCTGAGAGAATCAGTGGCTGACATTTGTGCCTGGCCTGCTGCGGTCCATAGAATCATGGAGAGTGACACATGACAGAATGGCTAAACAACAACAAGATTAAGATTTGTGTTTTCAGCAGCTTCATATTCAAATTTCACTGTAAAAATGGTCCCACAGCAGGGTTTTGCAATGTTAAGATTTACAGCCAATGCCAACCAGTATGGATAATAAATTAATCAAGTATACAGCAGATAAGACAATGCATATTGTCTCATCTCCATATTAACATCTACTAGGTTACTGAAATTCTCTAAGTTCAATATTTCATCCAGTATGGAATGTCATTAGATATTAATGGACTAGTGAGTGATTTGAGAGCTGAATAGATAATAATAACAATTAATGGCAGGGAACGTTTATGTGAGGTCAGTAGCCTGAGCTTCTGTACACTTCATATGAGAAAATCTAACTGAGGTTGCAACGTGATGCTGTAGATATTTCATCCTTCTGCAAACTACATTTGCAAAAAAACAACAACAAAAAAAGTGTGTATCACATCACTGAACCAACTGCATTCTAGTGCTCTATGGAGAAATACGTTTTACAGCTCCTTTTAAGATAAAAAGTGATAAAATAAAATTTAAATTGTCATCTATTAAAAAATATAATGCAAGTATTAAAGAGTGGGGTATGATGTAATATTAGCTGCGTATATACAAAAGGTTAGCCTAAGTTAGCTAGTTATAATGCAAATAAGAAATATCTATTAGACCCAGGGCTTCCTCCTTCTTGTAACTCTTGTAACTTATGCCAAAGACCATTTTTAAGAGTGAAATGAGGCACCCTTAAGGTGGGCGCCCATAGGCGACTGGCTAGTTGCCCTAATGAGACGCTATGTAACAGAGTTTAGAAATATGACATATTCAACTACCTTGGGGTAATATCCACAAATAGGTTTATAGTAAACATATTGTTTCCCAATCAAAACTTGTTAACAGTATTTGTAGAGTTACGATCAACCACTAAGGGTAATATTTAGAAAGAGCATCCAATAAAGAAGCAGGGAGCTGCTTCTCCATAGCAACACCCAGTAGTTCAGTAAAGTTCTCTACAGTTCAATAATTTATCCAGTATGAATATTTATAAACATTTAGGGCTCAAATAGCCTCATTAAATTAGTTCTATGTTTTAAAATGTAGCCCTTAACTCCCATTTTACTTGTTACGTCTATTAAATCAGCCCCGTAATGCAGCCCACAGACGACTCGCAGCAAGGCCCAGAAAAGCCTACGTGTTGAGCAACATTGAATTTCACGCCCGTAAATCCTTTGATCCGTCAAGCCCATAACCACTTCTTGTTCAATTCAGCTATTAAATTGCTAAGAAGTCACATTCGAGTAAGCACGTAACACGTAAATGGAGTCAACGTGTGCTCGAGAGGACCCGCAAAGGAGGTACAGTCCAATACTTAGCACTTGTAATGTGAATAAAAACACACTACTGTACATTTATTAAAAAGGAAAGTGATGTTAGGTCTTAGAATTAATAGCACAACATTCTCAAGCCCGATAATTGCCCCCCATATAGGGGGGGGGGGGAGACACAGGAGAGAGGGCAAATAAATACATGTATTAAATAAATAATAGCTATTTATTTTAACGGTGAATTTATCAGTATAATATGATGAGTGAAATACCTGCTGTGTATTTTTTTCGCTGTGGAGTTTCCACTAGACATGTTTTTCTGTGTAGGCCAATTTGGTGCAAGTTCAAGTCATGCAGGCAATAAAGTCTCTACATCTGCATTTTGTTAAACTAAATGTTTGTCGACAGCGCTCTGTTATTGAAAGGAAATGTGTATTGCAGGAAATATGCTGAAGAGTATCCTCTCCATAGATTTCATGGGGGAAATCCTTTATGATGGAATTCTCATAATTGTCAGTGAAATTTTTTTTACAGGTTGCAATCTACGCACAAGTACTACTGTAATCTATATTTAGACAGAAACGCATCGTTTCCGGAAATTAAATCCAATCCAGAAGGAATTAGATGTGCTCATTTCCCTTAAAATATAAAAAAACGGATATGATTTTCACCTTACGACACAAAAATATTAGATCATGGATTATCAAACTGCTGATCCACCTAATAGGGACACAGAAAATGTTTCCGTAAAACAAATAGATAAACAACCTTTACATTTTAATAATTTACAAAATAATACATTTATTTTAGCCCTATGTATGGACCTAGCAGTTTGTTCCTCTTGAAAAGGTTGCAGAGTGTTGACAATTGTTCAAGCTCAAATAATGTAGATGTGAGTAGATAGTGCTAAAGTGCAATACTCAATAAACAGTAGTATAAAATGGTGCAAAGTTACAGATGAAGATTCTTCTACTGAATACAGCCTTTCTTACAATGGCACTAGACATAGTCCTCCAGCTCTTCAATTTTAAATATGGAGTACCAGCATAACATCACAGATTCCTTGCTTCATTTTGTCACAATATATATGTGTCAAAGTGCCAAAGTTAAGCAAATAGTCTGTGTGAGACTGAGCAGAGCCATACTGTATGTCTAGAGCAGAAAGTGTTACTGAGCTGAAACTCAATCAGTATTGCACCTGAAATCAGGCAGGATGGGAGTTTTGAACCTACTGCATGTAGGAACTGTGGAGAGAGAAGTCTTGCTGCAAATATAGCTACACCGGTGTTTGGGGAAAACTGAGACTAACAACCTGGAGACTATTTAATTTAACCCTGTGGAAAATTCTGTTTAGTGTAAATAATTTTACAAGCCAAAAAGTGTATAAGGGGTCCCTAGAGTGGAGAGAAGGGCAGGTCGGTGCCCCACTTGTCTGCTATTGAGGAAATACACTAAATGGGGTCTCTGAAGAAGACCTGGAAAATAAGTATTGCAGAAAAGTGGACTGAGTAAAGAGAACCGGTTTCTTTTACCTGAGAGAAAACCGACTCCCGGGCTGGACAGGGTGTTCTTTCAGTTCAGCTAGGTTGTATATGCAGATGTTGATTGTGTTGCTGAATTAAGCCATTTACTTTATATTTTGAGGCTTTTATTAAAAATATAATTTGACTATACTCTCTCTCTCTCTATATATATTTGTCACTTAAGAAATGGGTCCCCAATGGTCACACTATACAGTGGATATAAAAAGTGTACACACCCCTGTTAACATGTTAGTTTTTTGTGCTGTAAAAAAATGAGACAAAGAATCATTTCAGAACTTTTTCCACCTTTAATGTGACATATAAACTGTACAACTCAATTGAAAAACATACTGAAAAAAAAAATAATGTGGTTGCATAAGTCTGCACACCCTCATAACTGGGGATGTAGCTGTGTTCAAAATTAAGCAATCACATTACAAATCATGTTAAATAGGAGTCAGCATACACCTGCCATCATTTAAGGTGCCTCTGATTAACCCCAAATAAAGTTCAGCTGCTCTAGTTGGTCTTTCCTGAAATTTTCTTAGTCGCATCCCACAGCAAAAGCCATGGTCCACAGAGAGCTTCCAAAGCATCAGAGGGATCTCATTGTTAAAAGGTATCAGTCAGGAGAAGGGGACAAAAGAATTTCCAAGGCATTAGATATACCATGGAACACAGTGAAGACAGTCATCATCAAGTGGAGAAAATATGGCACAACGTTGACATTACCAAGAACTATATTCCCTCCAATATTGATGAAAAGACGAGAAGAAAACTGGTCTGGGAGGCTACCAAGAGGCCTACAGCAACATTAAAGGAGCTGCAGGAATATCTGGCAAGTACTGGCTGTGTGGTACATGTGACAACAATCTCCTGTATTCTTCATATGTCTGGGCTATGGGGTAGAGTGGCAAGACGAAAGCCTTTTCATATGAAGAAAAACATCCAAGCCAGGCTACATTTTGCAAAAATACATCTGAAGTCTCCCAAAAGCATGTGGAAAAAGGTGTTATGGTCTGATGAAACCAAGGTTGAACTTTTTGGCCATAATTCCAAAAGATATGTTTGGCGCAAAAACAACACTGCACATCACCAAAAGAACACCATACCTACAGTGAAGCATGGTGGTGGCAGCATCATGGTTTGGGGCAGTTTTTCTTCAGCTGGAATTGGAGCCTTAGTTAAGATAGAGGGAATTATGAACAGTTCCAAATACCAGTCAATATTTGCACAAAACCTTCAGGCTTCTGCTAGAAAGCTGAACATGAAGAGGAACTTCATCTTTCAGCATGACAACGACCCAAAGAATACATCCAAATCAACAAAGGAATGGCTTCACCAGAAGAAGATTACATTTTGGAATGGCCCAGCCAGAGCCCGACCTGAATCCGATTGAAAATCTGTGGGATGATCTGAAGAGGGCTGTTAACAGGAGATGCCCTCACAATCTGACAGATTTGGAGTGTTTTTGCAAAGAAGAGTGGCCAAATCTTGCAAAGTCAAAATGTGCCATGCTGATAGACTCATATCCAAAAAGACTGAGTACTGTAATAAAATCAAAAGGTGCTTCAACAAAGTATTAGTTTAAGGGTGTGCATACTTATGCAACCATATTATTTTATTTTTATATTTTTTCTTCCCTCCACCTAAAGATTTCAGTTTGTTTTTCAATTGAGTTGTACAGTTTATAGGTCACATTAAAGGTGGAAAAAGTTCTGAAATGATTTATCTTTGTCTCATTTTTTTACAGCACAGAAACCTGACATTTTAACAGGGGTGTGTAGACTTTTTATATCCACTATATATATATATATATATATATATATATATATATATATATATATATATATATATATATATATATATATTCAGTAGAATCTCAGTTAACCAGAACTCAAGCAACCAGAAAAAAGTGTAATACTGTACTTTCAATGCAAATTAAAATTTACAGGGCTCAACAAATGCCAGGAGCCAGGTTGTCATGGTACAAAATGTTTACAGGTGCCTAGATTGCATCCACTGTACATCTCTGCAATTGAATTTTACCTGGAAGCAGGCAGGCATGAGTGACTGAGCCAGTGCAGTGTTGGCGTTACATTCCCCAGGGTAAGCACCGCACCATTCAGCCAAACGTACCAGTGTGTAAGTGAGGAGTGAAAGCTGCTGCTGCTAGAACAGCCATCACTGACAAATATAGTTAGCAGTGCATCCTGTGTGCAGCTAATCAAGGCCTCTTTTAATAGTAACTCTCAAGTAACCAGAAACTACATTTATCCGACATTTACCAATTCCCATTGGTGCTGGTTAACTGAGAGTCTACTGTATATACAGTGCCGGATCTACCATTTTGGAGCCCCTGGGCAGTGAAGTGGAGAAGCCCCTGATAGTGCATAAACAAGGTCTGAACACACACGGTGTAAATTTCAACCTTCTCCAATTAATAAATGCTTTCTGTTCCCTCTTTCCTCAAACCTTCTTCCACTGAAAACACATGATCCAGCTCTCATGAAGTGTATGTAACAAACACAAAATGGATTCCTATACTTATAAAGACGGACTTAAACAATTCAGATTTTCCCCAAAAAATTTTGTGTCCATGACTTAGTCCACACAGACATAGATACACACACTGTTACGCCTACAAGATTTGGGGGAGTACGTTCACCCCAAGTCTCTCTCTCTCTATGGGTAACAACTCTTTGTTCAGATCTCGACACCAGTAGACACTTCAGATGACAGCATCATTTCTGCAGAGGCAGGCACCATCAGACCCCTGTACCTTTGATTAGGACAAGCAAACTCCGACACCACGTTTATTTAGTGTGTCCAAAATCAGACTGCCACTTCTTTATTGTTACAGAGATATATAAAAACACAGAAAGATCTCACTCCCCCCACATGTCTAACCCTTCCTCTTGTGGGCAATAGCTTGTTAGACTCTCACCACCTGGGAGATGTCTATCCCATGATGCACCCCCATCTCTTAGTTGCCAAATCTCAACTTACAGGGTTATAAAACTAAACTTTCCCCTTCCAGACTAAAGCCAGAGCAATCACATGTGGCCGATTGCAGGGCCATATAAATTGTTTAAATTCTTTCCCTTTGAATATCCCAGATATGACTGCATTAACTTTATTATCTACGCATAGTCTACTATCCTACTTCTAATACCGATATAGTATTTTAATGTAAATCAATGACAGTACTACAGTATATGCACCTATAACATCCATGATATAACTGTTAAGCAAATTGTTAGTACCTTGTAACCCCACATAAAATAACTGATTTACCCCAAACAGTCCAGGGGCCCTTCTGTTCATAACACACACAAACACGACACATTAAAAGGATGACAAGATGAGTGGCGGACACGCTTGCCTTCATTTGCAGGGAGCCTGCCAGTTAGAACGAGTACTGAGACAGAGAAGCTTTGCGCTGTGACAGACATGATGTGGAGGTGCAGACCAGGGAGGTGATAACATAGACGCCTCATGTTTGATGTCAGTGAGCATAAGGTACTGACATGATGCTGCTCCATGAAGTTCCCTCAGATTATATAACCAGAGTGCAGCCATCTTGTATATCACACCCTCCCCTTCATAATACAAACTCCAATAAACCAATGTGTATAATAAAACACTGTTGTGTAAAACGAATTACCCTCACATGAAAGATATGAAAACACCAAATGTCACCAACACTCACAGCATATATATATATATATATATATATATATATATATATATATATATATATATATATATATAAATATATACAGAGTTTCCCTACACAATCCCCACACACTGCAGATTTATAGAAAGTCCCATCTATCTAAAATATAATCTTAGATTCATCAGTTCCAAGCTGCCATTTCCTGTTGTAATTCTAGTTCCAGACAGGCAGCCTCTAGTGGTCAGTCTGTGAACTAAATTTAGCTAAAAAACAGGTGCCCCCCACAGAGAGGCACCCCTAGGCAGCTGCCTAGTTGGCCTAATGGGTGATCCAGCCATGTGTATATATTATATTATATATATATATATATATACAGTATATATTATCCCAGGATGGGACCCTATGTAAGTACACAGCACACCTCTATATAATTCAATAAGTCTTCTGCTCACTGAAGGAACCGATTACAAGTGAAGTGAACCAATCACACTGACGGTGCTTATCATTGGAATTAGATTGAAAAAATCCTCCAAAAACAGTTATGTCAAATATGGTATGTCCACTTTAGGTATTTACCAATAAGCTACATTATTTTGTTTCCTTATTTAAGTCATTGATGTGCCATTTGGACTGTGTAAATAAAATGACACACACATACATACACTTTTATTTCACATAATGACGACATATTTTCATTGTAGTATTTCACAGATTAGTCATCTGGAAGTTATCACAATCTGCTAACAATAATATTGCTCAATATTAAAAATAACAATGGCAAGTTCAGAAGCGTAACATAATAACTGAGATTGAAAACAGTTTTCCTTACAGCCAAAGTGGGAAATCACTTTCTGACATCACTGGAGTGTCTATGTGCCACTTCGAGCATCTTGGAGTGTGACTCAGAGAGATCAATGAGAGGGGGCATGATATCTACACTTTTCATGGTGACATAATATATTTACTTTCTGTGGGAAAATGAATCCGTGTGGCTCAGAAAACTGGAAAAAAAGATGTTCATTTTTTTATTTTATTTTTATTCTAACACAATAAACATCCTTCCATAACCAAATTTCCAATGCATTTAGAAGTACAGTAATTTATTACAAACTTGTCTCACCATGGCTAATTGATTTATTGATCACTTATCAATGTCTCCAAAAATTAAGTTGAATCCAACATAATAATATACTATAATTATAATATAGTTTGTGTTGCCACCATTATTTTTCAGCACTACATTACCCTCATGGGTATGGAGTTCACCAGAGCTTCACAGGTTGCCACTGGAGTCCTCTCCACTCCTCCGTGATGACATCACAGAGCTGGTGGATGTTAGATACCTTGCACTCCCCCACCTTCCATTTGAGGATGCCCCACAGATTCTCATTAGGGTTTAGGTCTGGAGACATGCTTGGCCAGTCCATCACCTTTACCTTCAGCTTCTTTAGCAAGGCAGTGGACGTCTTGGAGGTGTGTTTGGGGTCATTATCATGTTGGAATACTGCAATGCGGCCCTGTCTCCGAAGGGAGGGGATCATGTTCTGCTTCAGTATGTCACAGTACATGTTGGCATTCATGGTTCCCTCAATGAACTGTAGCTCTCATGCAGACCCAGACCATGACACTCCCACCACCATGCTTGACTGTAGGCAAGAGACACTTGTCTTTGTACTCCTCACCTAGTTGCCATCACACACGCTTGATACCATCTTAAACAAATAAGCTTATCTTGGTCTCATCGGACCACAGGACATGGTTCCAGTAATCCATGTCCTTAGTCTGCTTGTTTGCAGGCTTTCTTGTGCATCATCCTTAGAAGAGGCTTCCTTCTGGGACGACAGCCATGCAGATCAATTTGATGCAGTGGGCGGCATATGGTCTGAGCACTGACAGGCTGATCCCCCCACCCCTTCAACCTCTGCAGCAATGCTGGCAGCACTCATACGTCTATTCCCCAAAGACAACCTCTGGAAATTAAGCTGAGCACGTGCACTCAACTTCTTTGGTCCACCATGGCGAGGCCTGTTCCGAGTGGAACCTGTCCTATGAAACCGCTGATGGTCTCGCCCGCCGTGCTGCAGCTCAGTTTTAGGGTCTTGGCAATCTTCTTATAGCCTAGGCCATCTTTATGTAGAGCAACAATTCCTTTTTTCAGATCCTCAGACAGTTATTGCCATGAGGTGCCATGTTGAACCATTCACACCATTTACACCTGAGACCTTGTCACACTAACCAGTCACATGACACCGGCTAATTACGCCCAATTTGGACATTTCCACTTAGGGGTTTACTCACTTTTATTGCACAAAGGTTTAGACATTAATGGCTGTGTGTTGAGTTATTTAGAGGGGACAGCAAATGTACACTGTTATACAGGCTGTACACACCACTTTACATTGTAGCAGAGTGTCATTTCTTCAGTGTTGTCACATGAAAAGTTATAATAAAATATTCACAAAAACATGAGGGATGTACTCACTTTTGTGAGATACTGTATGTCCTCTCTATCCTCCCCTGTTCACCTTTCCCAGCTATTTAAATTACCAGATACAATGGACCGTGCATCTTAATAAAACCTGCCTTATAAGATTATCTAGCTGTGGACAGGAAATTGAAAAAAGAGAAGTGACCTAACTAGTTTAGAAGGGAACTTTTAACGAGTTTACATCTGTAATGTAATTACCAGCTCACCCTGTGCTGGGATTAACTCCCACAGCCACCAGATTCAACTGTGAGGTTCTACAGGGGACTGATTGAGATAACTGGTTAAGGGCAGGTAATATAATAATGTATGTGGGTTGATCCAAAGTCATATTGTTCTGTTTGTCTATAAATTTTCCAAATAAAGTATTTTCTAGGGAACATAATCATGGTGTTCTCTTCTTTATTTAGATGTTATTTGTAAGCCTTTGATCCATGTTTTTCATCCTGATGATACTGAAATAGAAGCTTTCACCGAAAAGCCTATCCACTCCACAGTCCAAGGGACGATTCCTGTTGCAAAGGCAGTAGGATTCGGAGCTTCGTTGGAACCCCTACCATGGGTCGTGACAGATGGGAAGCACATGCTATTTTTGTAATCAGATTGTCCCTAGAGGACTCAGAATAAACATAAGTCCAGCAAACAATCTATCTAATTAAACATTCACAAAAAATGGCAAGAAATACTGTTAAAATGCTCCTCTGAGCTCATGTCGCTTATAATTGAGACAGAACAACAGAACCTGGAAATTATCAAACCAAAGTTGGCTTTATACCAACAAGAGTTTGGCAAATTCAGAGAAACATCTGAATATAATATCTTTTGCACAAGGCTTAATGAGAATATAGACAGATTTAAGAAAGAGATCAAAGATCTTAAACAAAAGAAATTTTGGAGGGATCAAACTGATTTTAAAACTGGCAGAATTTTTAAAAAGTTCCCAAGAATGAATGAAATACAAAAAAACTCTGATCTCAGTTCCTCAGAGTTTGAAAATTCTGATACTGATGATTTTCATACATATAATACAAGGGCTAGAAGAGTAAACTATCCACAAAGAAGAGATAATTATGAACAGAGACTAAATCTGCAGACTAGAGAGACTCCTATGCACAAAGACCAACATTTTTAAGAGAGAGGCAGAATTCCACTGAAAGGATCAGAGAGGACTCTCAGGTCCAAAGAAAACAGGAATCCCTTACAGTTAATCACAGGAACCCTCAGGACATAAATTCACAGATAGTCAATTTGTCTAACTTTACCTTGAATATACACCATATTTCAGTATTGCATAAAGGTTTAACATTTGTCCCAACATCCTGTCGACGTGGAGGCTGCTCAGGCTCCCTGGGTTAGCCCGCAGCGTCTCGTGACCCAGCGGAGCCTGTAAGGCAAACCAGCCAATCAGAAGCGGCGGGGGCGGAACTTCCGCCGCATTCGCGCGCCGGTAGTCACTTTGGCGCGGTCTCCGTAGAAAATCCCTCCCTCCCACCCTAATTTTATTGTATGTTAAAAGTGGTTATGTATGTTTGTAAAAATAAAAATGTGTCATATAAGTAAAGAACAGAAGTTTATTGGAGAAGTGGCAATTTTCTGAGATGTATGGTTGTATTATTGGTTTGGCGGGAGGTGAGTTGCCCGGCCCACTGCCTAAGTGGGCGTGGCCCTACCTCACAGGGCGTGCTTAAGATAAGAATTGGGGCTTTGGGCAGGGCCCAAGGTGTGAGGTCACTGTGCGTGGCCGGGCTCCTCCCCTTCCCCTCCTCCTTTAGTTAATATGTTAATATGTATAATATATGCAAGTTTTTAAGTTATGTTAATTGGTTACATTTTAATAAAGCTGTGGCCCGTGTTTTCTCCCAATCAATCGGTGTGGTGTCAATCATTTTAAGATAAGCCTAAATGGATCATGCTTGGGTCAAGATCAGATACCTTTACACATATAAAAGATTTGAATCTCTTTGCCCGCAAACTAGCGTTACATAAGTTTTACAAACATAAGGAGGAGAGGGAGTATATGAATCTGGGTGTGGGAAATGAAGATATAGAGACATTACAAACTCTTCTGTCTCTGTTACAAGAGAATAACCCAGTTGAACCAATAAGTACAGTTAAATCTAAAACCTGGAGAAATAAAAGCACATTTACACTAGGATTAAAAGACTATGCAAACATCTGGCTTTTCTTGCAACAAACTACTATGGAGATTGAGAATATGGACTATCAAAAACTAAAAAGGGAATCCAACATATCTCACACACTAGGAATTTAGGGACACTTTACTGTACCCCAATTTCACACTATTACTCATTAAGTCCCTAGGGACCTGCAATGAAGCCTCACATATTTTTTGTATATATATCTCTTTATATATATATATATATATATATATATATATATATATATATATATTCCTTTATCCATACCCGCAAGTCTATGGCAATTGCATTTCTATATTATATTATATATATGGATTTTGACTCATATTTGATTATACCAGTATGCATAACATGTATACCCTTTATGCCTATATATCTGTCTATGCTACGTATAATGATTAATATATTTATATGCTTGAACTCATATACAGCCTCTAGACACAGTGTTTGATCTAGTGTATATAGGCCTTTTAAATGGGACGCTAACTCTTAGAAATGGGAGTTATAATTAATACAGCTTGCCTTTACTAATATAAGACACTAGCTGGGATTGTTATTTTGAAAGAACCAATACATGAGAGACCTCTATCCTAGGAGGTTTTTCCTAGATTATGGGCAGAGACTCTAAGCACATTGTGCTGCTATATTAAAAAAGCATTATTCTTTATATATTTGAAGGTGCTATGTAAGTGCATGGAGAACATTTATACAATTTAAGGATTCATTGCAACCTGCAGCTCGACTGAAGGTTGGAATAAGAATATCCACTAATTAAGAGTTATATATCACACAATTTATGTGTTAATGGGATTGATGTATTCCTTACATTTGCCTTTTTTTTTAAATAAATTCCCTTTGTCCCCGTTGATATTTTAAATCTCTTTTATTCGCCGTTGTCATGTAATAAATTTAAAATTTACACTGATTCAACATTTATTAGTCCCACTACTTGTATACTGACTAGTTTAGGGTGGAAACCACCCAGGGAACCTGTAAATTCCTCATTTTTCAAGTGTACAAAAATGAATAGCCCAAATCTTTTACAACATGAAATAAAAAGGCATTGGTTCTTATCTCTGCTCACACTCTGTTCTGTTATGTTTATCAAACTTAATAGCTTTACACAAAATTAGTATCAGGAAATTGATGTTTTTGTAACTTTTTGATCTAAAGGGAAACAAAATATATTCGTCCAGTGCCAGAAAAACCAGGGAACTGTGAGTGGATGTGTCTGGGCAATAGAGTTTAGTGGAATTTGGGAGAAAAATAAATACAAATACATTTGAAAGAATTAATAAAGTTCAAGAGGGAAGCATCTTCCAGAAAAAAAAAGTAACACAAGGTCATGATTTGAAGTAGGAAGGCGTAAGATTTAAGATTAAACACAGTTAGGGCCATTTAAAGGACCACTGTAATATTCTAACATCATGAACTAGACATTTTTATTAGATATTAGTCATTAATAAAAAAATCATAGTCAATTAACTTTTATAATTTTTTTTTGAATTTGTTGCAGCATAACTGCGTAAATATGGTAGTATATTAACGTCTATTTTATTATTTTTCAACATTGAAAAACATTTTCTTTTCTTTTCTATTTTTTTGCAACCATCCTATACACATCATGAAATCTGGAGCACAATGGACCTTTATTATATTTTATCTTTGTTTAAATGTATCATTTTGAGTGGAATGACTACAAAACAATCTGAACAAATCCCGAAAATGTTTTAAAACACTTCCCAGCAGAAAGCTCAAGTTGACACATAATACAAAGTCCATTCCAAATTTAATCGAAATGAGTCATTTGTCATGACCCATGCATGATCCATTTAGGCTAGTTGATGGAATAACTGACACGACAACTTGAGTTGGGAGAAACAACGGGCCACAGCTTTATTTTGAAACAATGTAAACAACAACCATAACTTATTTAAATGACTAATTTAGTCCTTTCCTTCCGGGGGAGGAGCCCGGCCACGAACAGTGACCTCACGCTTTGAGCCCTGCCCAAAGCCCCAATGCTTATCTTTAAGCACGCCCTATGAGGTGGGGCCATCGCCCCCTTAGGCCAGTGGGCCGGGCAACTCACCTCCCGCCGCCCAGTCATAAATTAACAATACACAACATACAATAGCCACTTCTCCGAATTCTTTAACCAAAATTTATATTAATTTCAATATTTCTTATTTATATTATATATATTATATATATATATTTTTTTTTTAAAAGAATACACCATAACATCTGTTAACAACAAAATACAGGGTGGGTGGGTGGGATTCCAGTTGGGAGACCGCGCTGCTGTGCTCAACGGCGCGAAACGGGCTTCCGACACGCCCCCCGACGCTCCTGATTGGCTGATAGCCTCACAGGCTCCGCTGGGTCACGTGACGCTACGGGCTGACCCAGGGAGCCTGTGCAGCCTCCGCGTCGTTCATGACCCATGCATGATCCATTTAGGCTAGTTGATGGAATAACTGACACGACAACTTGAGTTGGGAGAAACAACGGGCCACAGCTTTATTTTGAAACAATGTAAACAACAACCATAACTTATTTAAATGACTAATTTAGTCCTTTCCTTCCGGGGGAGGAGCCCGGCCACGAACAGTGACCTCACGCTTTGAGCCCTGCCCAAAGCCCCAATGCTTATCTTTAAGCACGCCCTGTGAGGTGGGGCCATCGCCCCCTTAGGCCAGTGGGCCGGGCAACTCACCTCCCGCCACGGAGCATGCGAGGGACGCCTCCCGAGGCTGCGATCCCCCCCTGCTGGACATTAAAGCCAAGGCCCGCAAAACACTCTCCCTAAACTCCAACATCATCAACTCGTACCCTATTTCCGTAAGATGAACCTTATCTTTTGCGAAAAAATCATCAGCGCTGACCGGTTCGAACTCTTTATACCGGATGGCAACGAAACCATGTTTTCTCACAAAACTCGCAATCTGCTGGTTAATCTTCTGTCTAGCCTTATCCAAACATACTGGGTCGTGCGCATTACGCCATGATCTTCTCTTAATTATCTCAGACCAGATAAGGAACGTCCCAGGGAACTTCTTCACCCATTTCTCGATGTCTCGTCTCATCACTTTTAGCATTCGTCTCATGGGAACTGTCCCCAAATCGTTCCCGCCGGCATGAAGTATTATCACGCTGGGCTGACCGTAACGCTGCGCGTAAGTTTCCAGGAGACCGTCGAGCTGCGCCCATCGCAGACCCCGAATGCCACACCACCGTACGCGTAAGTCCGTAACAGGAAAGCCCAGTTGTGCCTTTTCTTCGGTAACTGCGGCTAACCTATGGGCCCAGTACACGTATGAATGGCCCACAATCCATAGTTGCTTCTGTTCCCCTGAAAGTAGAAAGCAACGCCATTAAACCACTGCATTTGGCCTTACATAGGACCGAAAACAGTCTGAGTCCCACCTCCCGATGCGCTTCACTGTCGCGTCGGGCAACCCCAACCTAGCCGCTTCAGTGGCAGCTCCAATCCGAAAGGAGTGTGTTCCGAAGTCAGACTGCTTGAAACCGAGCCGATGCAGTGCGCTTTATAAAACTTTTTTAAATTGATACTTAGACAGTGCCGTTCCATCGGCGTGTACCAGCAGCGAACACCGTCCCGCCGGTCGCTGCTTAAGGTACTCCATTACACATGCATATGGGCAACACTCCGTGCCAACCTGATGCAGAACAACTTCTCTTCCTTTACCCACTTGGTCGGTCTTTGACCTCCACAACCACAACACCACCATACCTTCCCTGAGGCAGGTATCCACCAATTGCAGTCCCCCCGAACCGTGTCTACTGTTCGCGACTAACTCCCCTATCCTAAATGCTCCAAAGAACACCAGGGAAAAAGCCGTTCGGAAAAGTAGGGATTCAAAGGGGTTCCTGCAAACCACCACCAACTCCTGAGCCAATCTCAGCAACAGCGCAAATGTTATTGGCCGCCTACTATCTGGCCTTTGCACCCCGCTGAACATTCCGCGCACCACCTTGCGCACTAGAAACTCCTTTGTAAGGTCCCTCTGCCCAGCAAGCTTAAACATAAAAGCAAGCGCCGTGACCTGTCTCCCTACTACGGTTCTTGATTCGCCTTGCTCGGCGCACCGCAGCAGGTACCAAAGCAGGATCCCTACGCTCTTGTCTTCCGTCGTGGCACCACCTGCCAGTGCCACTAGATTATCCCATTTTGCCCACACACGTCTATAAGCGTTCCACGTCGCTGGGGCAACAGACTGTCTCACGAGTCTCGTTACCTGACAGCTCCAATCTCCCAAAGCTCCTCGGGGATGTGCTCCCCCAGGGCGTTCGCATAAGGAGCCAGCGCCCTGAAGCGATCCTCCTGAAACCGAGAGAGGGCGTAAGCAATTCCGTTTTCCACTACTGTCACATGTCTTGCCTGAAACCATATGTTCAAGCGAAGGCAACATAGCACAAGATGCCGGAGCAATCTAATCACCGGTACGGATGCTGCCGTGATGTTGTTCACGGCTTCAACCAAACCCTTATTACCCGAATGGAAAATGACTCGCCTGTCCCTGAAACAGGCACCCCATAAGTGCACTGCTACCACCATAGGAAACAGCTCAAGGAATGTAGGGTTCTGCAGTAAACCCGCCTCTTCCCATTCCTCCGGCCACGCCGCAGCGCACCATCTCCCTTGGAGATAAGCCCCACAACCAATCGGTCCGGACCCATCGGTGTGGAGATCTAGCTCTGCGCTGGTGGCGCCCTCCTTTTGAAGGAGCACCCGCCCATTAAAAACTGCAAGGAACATCGCCCATACCCTCGCATCATCACGCATGGCCCTAGAGACTGTTAGGAAATGATGCGGCTTCGTAATGCCTACCGTAGCCAGCGACATCCGTCTACAGAATATCCGCCCCATGGGGATAATTCTGCATGCGAAATTCAACTTCCCCAATATTGATTGAAGCCGCCGCAGGGTTACCCTCCGTGCACCCAGTAGCGCCTTAATCTCCGCTTGCATGTCCACCACCTTCTCTAAGGGAAGACTGCACTCCATTTTGCAGGAGTCGATCCGAATCCCTAGAAAAGTCAATTGCTCCGTAGGGCCCTCCGTCTTGTCATGGGCCAGTGGTACCCCGAATTCTGTACAGATTTCGGTGAACACCTCCAGCATGAAACGGCAAGCATTGTTTCCTGCTGGGCCAACGAAAAGGAAGTAATGGGTAATACTCTTGTACCCCGCCTCGATGCTCACAACCCATTGTAAAAATTTGCTGAAGGCCTCGAAGTAAGCACAGGATATCGAGCATCACATGGGTAAACATAAGTCGACGAAGTAACTTCCGTCTACGAAGCACCCCAGCAACCGATGGCTTGACGGGAGTACAGGGAGCAATCTGAATGCTGCCTCGATGTCCACTTTCGCCATAAGGGCCCCCTGGCCCTCCCTCCTCACTAGGTCGACCGCCCGGTCAAATGACTCATAAGACACAGTAGCCTGGTCTTTTGATATGCCATCGTTTACCGAACGACCTCTGGGGTAGGAGAGATGCTGGATCAATCTAAATTTACCCTTCTCCTTCTTGGGGACCACCCCGAGTGGAGACACGACTAATCCCTGGATGGGCGGGGCCGCAAATGGCCCTGCCATCCTCCCCAATTTTACCTCATTAAGCACCTTAGCTTTAGCTACCCCTGGGAAATCCCTAGCCGACTTCAGGTTTGGGACAAGAAAACCTTGAATGTCGACCCCGCATGGAATCCGGAATCCTTCTCGGAACCCGTCCTCCAACAGGCGCGCCGCTTCGGCGGTGCCTGCCAATTTACCGTAGCGTTTTAGCCACGGCAGCATGGCGGGGAGGCGTATGGGCGTCCTGCCCCTTTGCGGGAGGTTCGCCCCTGCCTCCCTCTTTTGGTCTACCGCATCTAGACAGGGGGTGTTCACCTCCACAATTTGAGCATGCATGCTTAAACCTGCAGTTAGGTGCCCATCTACAGACCCCCTCGTTATACGCAAAACAGGTCTTAAGGCCTGCTCCTGAGGCGTGGGTGGGGCCCTTAGCTCCACCGGCCCCGCTCCGAAAGGGCGTCGTGACTCTCATGGGTGTCATGATGTTTAGCCAATACGCCACTGCTTTGTCACTCCACGCCATGCTTGGCCTTGAGGCCAAGTATTGCCGGAATTCCTCGTCGTACCACCACCAGGCCGTACCCCCATAGACCTTGTGAGCATTTCGAATTTCATCTATGTAAACGAATAATCCCGAACTCTGTTCAGGGGGGCCGCTCACACAGTACGCAAGCCCAGATAGAAAATGCTTGCAGCCAGGTATCAAACGTCCTGGGTAGCCTAGCAAAAGATTTCCGCCGCTCCTCCCCCTCCCTGGGGCCCCTCTCGGCCAAATCTGTTTGCCTAGACATAGGGAGAAGGGAAAACAACTCTATAAATTCCCTCCTCCAGATCTTTTCCTTGACATCCTGTGTAAGGTGTTCACCTAAGTTATCCAACGAGCATAGGACTATAGGTCTCATGGCTGCGTCAGTAACTCCCACATTGGTATTCCCTATTGCTGCAATCGCATTGCCTACCGGCTCGGGCGCGCGCATGCTAGCTAACGCCTCGCTTGCGCTCGCTGGCGCCACTACCGCTGCTGGCTGGCACCATGCACCCTTTGCTATCCCCCCTATCCAAGCTCCCATTTCGTGTTCGCTAACCGCGATGTTGTGCGCAGCTAGTAGAGTCTTCAATGACCCGATAAAACCTCCCTTGTCTGCTGCGCAGCTCAACTCTGAGCACTCACCTGCTTCTGGAAGCTTTGGAGTAGATATGGCCAACGGAGTATCCCTGCGTTTCTCCTGACGCTCCGGGGACTCTGACCGTCTGGCCCTCCGCGGGCTCCTCCTCTCTGATCCAGTGCAAGCACAGCTGCACCGACAAGATCTCCTGCTTCTCGACCTGGATCTCCTTCTGGATCTGTGGGTACAAGAAGAACAGTCACTAGCTCTCCGCGACCTGCATGCCCGTGCCCATACCGCCCTTTCCTCATCTGAGGAACGGTCCTGGTCACCTAAGCTTGCGCGGCTGGAGTAGGCTAGCACTGCCTCCGCCGCCCCCTGTAGGGGTTCCCCTGAGACTTCCTCGGGCGTTGGAATATCCAGATGTTGGTCAGTCTTAGACCCTTTGCGCTGTGGCCTAACCGTCTCGCCCTCAGTCTCTACTCTGCTACGTCTTAGCGGTGTGTGCGTGGATAGTAGCGGACTGTACCTGCTCGTAGCCTTCTTAGCTCGAGTGGGGCGTCCTAGCCTCGCCACTGCCGCTGTCACTGGCATGTCATCAATCATGACCATGCTGTCTTGGCTATTCATCTCTCTGATCACTCCATCTCTTCTCTCTCTCGTCGTCGCCATGCTCCTCTCACTGCCAATTCGGCGTCCCTGTAAAGTACCAGAAGCACTGTTATTGAGGGAAACCCCAGGGACCGTCTGCTTGGCACCGTGAGGGCCTGTAGGAGCCTTTTTAGGACTCCCGGCTTTTCTCTTACCCCCTGCCCCCCCCTTACCGGGTGTTAGAGGGGTGTTTCTCGACCTTTGTCGCGGCCTAGGACCTTTAGGCAAGTTGGCTGGTGGTGGCCGGAGTGCTAGGCCCTCACCCCCACCGCCCGTGATCCTGGCGCTCGCTTGCCTGGGGGGTATGGGGTCCGGCCGCCCTGACCTGTAACCCCCCCATCTCTTGTGTCTCTGCTACCCGATGGACGGGGGTCTGACAGCCCTACAGTGGTGGGATGGGAAAAAATTTCCCTGGAGGCATCAGAATTGGCTAGGACACCAGCCACCGCAGGCTGTTCCTGTTCAATGTGCTGAGCTCCAAGCGCAGAAGGCATGGGAGGTCCCAGCCTGTCCTGCACCCACCTGACCCCTTGGCTTAAGGCACGGGTCCTAAACTCAGCCAGCAAAGCCTCTAAGCCTTCTGGATCCATATTAAGACTACCAGGGGGACAAACAGGGGGAACAACAGGCAGCAGCTCAGGCACACACAGACACAGGAACACACACAGGCAAAACACACTCACACACAGACAAGACACACAAAGACACAAAACGGAGGAAGAAAAACAATCAAGAGAAGCCTCAATCAGTATATCCCCTTATGTGCTGGTAAGCTGGGGTGAAATCTCAGTAATTAAACCTTCCTACTTTCGTTTTGGCTGCAGGACCTCAGACCTCCGTCCATTCCAGTCGGGAGACCGCGCTGCTGTGCTCAACGGCGCGAAACGGGCTTCCGACACGCCCCCCGACGCTCCTGATTGGCTGATAGCCTCACAGGCTCCGCTGGGTCACGTGACGCTACGGGCTGACCCAGGGAGCCTGTGCAGCCTCCGCGTCGTTCAGTTTAATAATACAACTTCAAATAGGATATTCCTTGGGTTTACACGTCAAATCAGTGGAAAACATGTTTAACTGCATTTGTCTGATAAACCTCCTCCCTAGTGTGTAAATGTGAGACTTTTATATCAATGTAAATTTGGCAGCTGTGGGATTTATTCACATTTTACTGTTTTGGCAAAATAATCTAGGAAGGGGGAAATACTTAAAATGATTCAGAAGTCTGGAAACAGTGATTTGCATTTTATCTCTTTCTTATAAGGCCAGTTGTTAGATTGTTATTTTTTCCTCCCATTCCATCATTTAGGACTTCCAGGCGGATGTTTTCAATGCTGTTTTTGGCAGTCAATCGTGTGGACAATAAGCCACAATCCTAAAACTGCATTAAAAGGACTTGGGAGATTTTTGAATTTCACTAGGAATATTATATACTTATCTGTTTTACTTTTATGTACTTTATTTTCTACTGTGGTCAATAATCCAGCAGAAGAAATGGAGTAGCATTCATAGTCAATCAAAGGGTGACCAAAGCAGTTTTTGGATTAAAGCCAATAAATAACGGAATAATTTTAATTACATTTAAAGGCAGGCCATTTAACATCACAGTAATCCAAGTCTATGCTCCAACAATTGATGCTGAAGAGGCTGAAGTTGTCCAGTTCTATGAAGATATTCGGCATATCATAGATATAACACCAAGAAAAAATGTTACTCTCATTTTAGGAGATTGGAATGCTGAAGTAGGGAACCAAAAGACACCTGGAATAACTGGCAAGTTTGGCCCAGGAGTACAAAATGAAGCAGGTCAGAGATTAGTAAAATTATGTCAAGATAATTCTCTGGTCATAGCAAACACCCTCTTCCAACAGCCTCTGAGACGACTCTACCCATGGACATCACCAGATGGACAACTTAGAAATCAGACTGACTATATACTTTAACTATAATAAAATAACAAAATATTTTTTGCAAAAAAAAATATATATAAGAGAGAAAATCTCTATATACGAAGGGACAATAAGGTTAATATAGCCAAGCAATATTTATATTCCTATATATCCTCTAGAGATGTCCTCATACTTCTGTTATGACAATCATAGGACTTTATCAAAAAAGTGAGAGGATAAACTAGGAGAGAAAAATATATTTAACACTCTATAACATATATAGTTTTGAGCATGCGGGCCGCTGCTAACACTACGGGCTCGCGAAGCGAGGGCCGCAGTTGCTGGCATGGAGCGCCGAAGGCACCCAGGACCTCAAAAACTGAAGTTACACCTCGATTTAACTCCAAATTTCGGAGTTTAGACAATTAAAATCACCTAAGCAAGAGAAAAAATGGCCGCCGAACAAAACTAAAATGAGGCTAAAGGACCCTAAACACGCAAGACACCACCTAACAGCTACGGATATTCCAAAAAAGTCAGACTACATCCGAAACGAAGGACGCTAAATCAGCCACAGCCGCATACCACACATTAGCCGCCATTTTAGAACAATAACTTATACAATCCGGAAGTACACAGCTACCCTAACGGATGTGCCTCGCGCACGCACACTATCATGACGCTTACACAGCAGCTCCACAGCACTGATGATGCAGCAACATGAACACAGATTGCCAGCTGTTCAACACAATGCTTCCTGCATATATTACTTCACAATAGGTAAAGTATATTCATTTCTTATTTTATTAATTATTCATTGCCATACCCAAAAAAAAACACCAACGCTGCTCATAGGACACAAACAACCAAGAGCCTCACAATGAGCGCCAAAGGCGCTCATTGCAAGCCACGCGATGAGCACCAAAGGCGCTCAGCGCAAGGCTCGGAATGAACGTCGAAGAATCTTAAGACACCAACAAAATTAATTTTGCACCCAAACAACATTACCTGCCTTACAATCTTATTGCCCTCATTTTTTGAGGGGCAAGTCGCTAGTATATACAATAAAAAAAAAATGCAAGCAGTAGACATCTCATGTGTATAGTAAAGGCCTAAAGAAGAGTCTAATATATGGTTAACAGATCACCATAGCATAGCGTTAAATACGCTAGCAATTTCATAGAGGGAGAAACTCCTACTCACTAGATTCTTATTCTTACCTTAAAAAATCAATACATATCAAGAAGGGGAGATGTCCATCCTGCTGTCAAATAAAAAGAAAACTAAATATAAAACAACTAGCGAATTGCCCGTCAAAAAATGACGGCAATGAAATTGTAAGGTAGCTAAATTAGTAAATGAATATAGTGTACCTATTTTGAAGCATTGTGATGAAGAGCTGGCAATCTGTGTTGATGTTGCTGCAGCATTAGTGGTGTGGAGCTGCTGTATAAGCATGCTGAATGTGTGCAGTGTAACACTGTGCGTGCGCGAGACCAAACCGTTAGCGTAGTCGTGTACTTCCGCATTGGTGTAAAATGGCGAGTAATGTGTGGTATAGGTCTGTATCGGAATATCCGTAGGTGTTTTGTGGTGTTTTGCGAGTTTCTTGTGGTGTTTTGCGAGTTTAGAGTGCTGTAGCCTCGTTTTCGTTTTGTTCGTCGGCCATTTTTTCTCTCGCTTCGTTTTTTTTTTAGTCTCTAAACTGTTTTATTTCGAGTAAAATCGAGGTGTAAGTTGCATTTTTGAGGTCCTGGGTGCTCCCTCTTGGTGTAGGTAAGTTTTTTATGTATGTGCTGTGTGTATGTATTGTGTTTTAAATGTTTGTATGTCGGCGTGTTGCGTCCGATGTTTGCGAGGTCGTAATGTGTGGTAACGTGTTTCGTACGTTGTTTGCGTGCCTCGTAAAATTTAGCGAGTGTCGTAATTTGTGTGTCGTGTTTTTTGAGTAGCGACGTGAATTTTGCGAGGGTTTGAGGCCCTTGCCCAGTGACCTCGCCAGCAACTGAGTCCCTCGCTTCGCGAGGGGCCTCAGTTGCTGGCATGGAGCGCCTTCGGCGCTCCATGCCAGCAACTGAGGCCCTTGCCCAGTGACCTCGCCAGCAACTAAGGCCCTCGCTTCGCGAGGGGCCTCAGTTGCTGACATGGAGCGCCTTCGGCGCTCCATGCCAGCAACTGAGACCCGTGCCCAGTGACCTCGCCAGCAACTGAGGCCCTCGCTTCGCGAGGGGCCTCAGTTGCTGGCATGGAGCGCCAAAGGCGCTCCATGCCAGCAACTGAGGCCCTTGCCCAGTGACCTCGCTACGCGAGGGCCGCGGCTCGCTGCGCGAGGGCCGCGGGCTCGCTACGCGACCCCGCAAGCGTGAGCAACGACTCGTACGCTCACAACTATATATGTGATGCCGATAGTCTAGTTGCTATCTTTCTCAAGGCTCAGAGAGAGTGCTAGGCTGTTCGATTCTCACGGGTCTTTTTAAAGGTCCATGCTCCGCCTCCAATGGCGTAAATTGCAGATTACATATTATCTCAGTATTCGGCTTGTTTTTACTTCCTAGATGACGTAATCACGTCCATAATGTAATGACGTATAACTAATGACGGAACGCCGTTGTATTGTGTTCTTTATGTAGACTGGCAATGAAGCTCAACCTGACTACTGGCAGAAAGCCCACGAGAATCAGAAAAGTGCCTCTAATTTCCTATTTTCTTCCAACAATCTTTATTGTCCAAAGTAGTATACGATTAACAAATAGTGCCTTCAAAGGGAAGATATTATAATCTAAAGGTATAATTATTATTATTCTTTATTAGCCATTTCCTTTTTAGCACATGATATATACTTTATGACTATATACTTTGCAGGCAAAGATGGAGGAGCTCTAAACAATCAGCAAAAACAAGACCTGGAGCTGACTGCGGCTCAGACCATGATCTTCTTATTACAAAGTTCAGGATTACATTTTGGAGAATAGGGAAAACTATCAGACCAAGCAGATATGAAATTAATAATATCCTCTGTGAATCTGCAGTGGAGATAAAGAATCGATTTAAGGAACTAGACATGGAAGCTAGAAAGCCTGGGGAACCTTGGACAGAAGTTTGTGACATTGTCCAAAAAACACCAACAAAAGGCGCCATGCTATTGGCCAATTCGTAAATTTATTCACACTTAAAATCACTTGTAATATTGTCATATATTTCTGTTAGCTACTCGCAATCCTCTTACGAGTACCCCACCCACAATCAGAACTCCATTGTTTTAGCACAGCTCGAACATTACAAGCTCTAAATAATTAAAAATGTTAGATACTGATGCTGGTTGATCCCAGTGGGTACAGTTAGTGCTAAAGAATGGCCTGATGTAGTACTGGCTCACTTGAAGGTTCTCAACTCTTGCAAGAACAATTGTTCTAAAATTGTTAAAAAGTGTGTTGCGGGCAGGGGCTGTCCTGCTTTCTCAATTGACACACCGTTCACGTAGGTGTCTAGAATATGTATAAAAACAAGATGGAAGGGAGAGAGAGGGTGCACAAACTCTGAGTGCAGATCAATAAAAAAAACTGCTGTGGCTTTAACTTTCAACTGTTTGTGAGTCTCACCTGGAGAGACCTCAAATGTCATGAGGTATAGAGATCGCATTCAATATAATCTCCTAGTGTACATTAATTAAATTGTATACACTATACATAAAAAATGGAGTATAACGTAATGTGGTAAAGTATATCTATAAATTATTAATGGGATGGGTACAATGATTAGCCTAGAGGATCAGTGCTGTGAATATGGTGTATTATACATTAACTCCACTTGAAGCTTAATATGGTCAAAACATTTTTTTGAAAATAATTTATTATGTACTGATATCAATTAATAATGTAAAAACTAATACAATGATGATCTACAAAGGATAAATGTAAGTTCTAAAACACGTTTTGCTGGTCCTGATGCAGCTTCTTCAGTTAGAAATATTCTACAAATACATACCAAAAATATACATATGTATACATACAGATTTACACACACATATATTTAAAAATTGTGCTTTTAAAAAATAGTCTTTTAAAAAAATATATATATTCTTAAAAAATATCTTATATATAAAAATGCACACACATGTTAGATCGTATGGTTATGACTAGAGCTATTTTTGTATTAAACATGATAGTCTAGTATCCACATATATAGTATAAATATAGGTATATATATGAAAATATGCATATATCTCTACAAACATCAGTTGTGGTAAGCCCTATAAAAGATAAAGCTAGTCATTACAGTTATTATACATTATATATACATGGTTACATGATATACACAGTCATATGACCCACAACAACATGTAGTCAAAAAATACAAAAATTATACACGTGAATGTAGATAATAATATGACAATGTGTGATATTTGAACCAATAATACCGATGATCAGTCAGATGAATATTTTATAACCTTGTTATTGTGTTACTATCGTTTAGGAGCTGTACATATGTGATATACACAGATATAAGACCAAAAACATGTACTTAGATATATATAACTGATACTTATGTAAACATGAAAATAAAATAATATGTGATGTTTAAACCAATAATACTGATGATTTATCAAATACATAATTGATAACCATGTTATTGTATTACTATCTTATATTGGACGTACATATTATTAATGTATGTCATGTAATGTGATGTGGCTTGTTATAAGTTATTGCAAGTATCATTGAAATCATGTATTTAATAAATCATCAGTATTATTGGTTTAAACATCAAAGATTTTATTTTCATGTTTACATAAGTATCAATTATATATATCTAAGTACATGTTTTTGGTCTTATATCTGTGTATATCACATATGAACAGCTCATACTGTAGACTATAGTAACACAATAACAAGATTATAAAATAGTCATCTGTCTAATCATTAGTATTATTGGTTCAAATATCACACATTGTCATATTATTATCTACATTCACATGTGTATCATTTTTGTATTTTTTGAATACATGTTGTGGGTCTTATGACTGTGTATATCATGTAACCATGTATATACAGTGGATATAAAAAGTCTGTACACCCCTGTTAAAATGTCAGGTTTCTGTGCTGTAAAAAAATGAGACAAAGATAGATCATTTCAGAACTTTTTCCACCTTTAATGTGACCTATAAACTGTACAACTCAATTGAAAAACAAACTGAAATCTTTTAGGTGGAGGGAAGAAAAATAAAAAATAAAAATAATGTGGTTGCATAAGTCTGCACACCCTCTTATAACTGGGGATGTAGCTGTGTTCAGAATTAAGCAATCACATTCCAAATTGTGTTAAATAGGAGTCAGCATACACCTGCCATCATTTAAAGTCTCTGATTAACCGCAAATAAAGTTCAGCTGCTCTAGTTGGTCTTTCCTGAAATTGTCTTAGTTGCATCCCACAGCAAAAGCCATGGTCCACAGAGAGCTTCCAAAGCATCAGAGGGATCTCATTGTTAAAAGGTATCAGTCAGGAGAAGGGTACAAAAGAATTTCCAAGGCATTAGATATACCATGGAACACAGTGAAGACAGTCATCATCAAGTGGATAAAATATGGCACAACAGTGACATTACCAAGAACTGGAGCTCCCTCCAAAATTGATGAAAAGACGAGAAGAAAACTGGTCTGGGAGGCTACCAAGAGGCCTACAGCAACATTAAAGGAGCTGCAGGAATATCTGGCAAGTACTGGCTGTGTGGTACATGTGACAACAATCTCCCATATTCTTCATATGTCTGGGCTATGGGGTAAAGTGGCAAGACGAAAGCATTTTCTTACGAAGAAAAACATCCAAGCCAGGCTACATTTTGCAAAAACACATCTGAAGTCTCCCAAAAGCATGTGGGAAAAGGTGTTATGGTCTGATGAAACCAAGGTTGAACTTTTTGGCCATAATTCCAAAAGATATGTTTGGCGCAAAAACAACACTGCACATCACCAAAAGAACACCATACCCACAGTGAAGCATGGTGGTGGCGGCATCATGCTTTGGGGCTGTTTTTCTTCAGCTGGAACTGGGGCCTTAGTTAAGATAGAGGGAATTATGAACACTTCCAAATACCAGTCAATATTGGCTCAAAACCTTCAGGCTTCTGCTAGAAAGCTGAACATGAAGAGGAACTTCATCTTTCAGCATGACAACGACCCAAAGCATACATCCAAATCAACAAAGGAATGGCTTCACCAGAAGAAGATTAAAGTTTTGGAATGGCCCGGCCAGAGCCCAGACCTGAATCCGATTGAAAATCTGTGGGGTGATCTGAAGAGGGCTTTGCACAGGAGATGCCCTCGCAATCTGACAGATTTGGAGTGTTTTTGCAAAGAAGAGTGGGCAAATCTTGCCAAGTCAAAATGTGCCATGCTGATAGACTCATACCCAAAAAGACTGAATGCTGTAATAAAATCAAAAGGTGCTTCAACAAAGTATTAGTTTAAGGGTTTGCATACTTATGCAACCATATTATTTTATTTTTATATTTTTTCTTCCCTCTACCTAAAAGATTTCAGTTTGTTTTTCAATTGAGTTGTACAGTTTATAGATCACATTAAAGGTGGAAAAAGTTCTGAAATGATTTATCTTTGTCTAATTTTTTTTACAGCACAGAAACCTGATATTTTAACAGGGGTGTGTAGACTTTTTATATCCACTGTATAATGTAAAATAACTGTAATGACTAGCTTTATCGGGCTTACCACAACTGATGTTTGTAGAGATATATGCATATTTTCATATTTTCATTGATATGCCTATATTTATACTATATATTTTGATATATACAAATGTGGGAAAAATTTAAAACTACAGTCTTTATTGATAAGGGATAACAACGGCGATATCTTTAAAAGCAATTTATATAAAAAATCCTGGATTGGACGGAAGGAAATATAAAATAGGATGGTTGATGTGTGAACATATAACCACTTGATGATATATTAAACTCCTAATAGAGGGGTTCATAAGATCACACCTAACAGTACTTGAGAGGGAAAATGGATGGCTTATCCAATTTGATTAATCCTGTCTTTGTAATTGTCAAAAATCTATAATACACATAGATACATGTAGTGTTACTGGATATTTAAGATATCAGTGACCCTAATCCTCTAGGGTTCACAATATAAATAGCCTGGAGTAATCTGACCTTTATATGTGTATATATATCTCTTAATGGTTAACCAGAGTCTAATTGTGCCAAATTTATCTGCTTTTAAGTAAGGACATGTAACAGAACCCATCACTGTTTTACCCTGTTTTATGGTTATTTAATTCTTGGTTAAAATATGATCACATTGCTATACTGTATGTATGTGGTCTGAGCGCCATTCAGTAATAATGTGTGCTCAGACCTAAGCTATCTGCAGATATGTTCTGGGTTATAATATGTTGTGGTTATATCTGTAAAAATATTGTATTGTGTGGTATGCAGTCAAATATCTTTGGTCTCATACACTTGGTCAGGAGTTGCCCATTTGCCTCTTAATAGGATTTGCTAAACCACACAAGAGATAGCAGAACAAAAGGGTTTTTAGCAGACAAGATGGCACCATGAACAATGGGGTAGAGACTCTTGAATAATGAGATGACCTGGGGTTTCCTCATACTCCCAGCAGGGGAATAAGTGAGCTTATAGATGTTACTCTCTCCACCGTCAGAGGCAGAATGAGCAGTTAGCCACGCCTAGTGGGCGGCTCCTGGGGGAGGGGACTCTTGGCTCCCACGCATTAACCCTGTCTGATTGGCCAGAGGTAATTAGGGGTTGACCAAAGGTAGTCACTGCCCCTACTGTGTATGTGAAGTGTTTAAAAATGTGTTTTGTTTTTAATAAAGGAGAGTTCTACTTGACCCTTCAAAACGTAGCATTGTCTCGTTCTTTGGGGGGGATTTATGGTACCGTTACTCTGCCGCATTTTACAGTACTCCTGGATTATACAATGGGATATCGTGGAGGGTAATAAGCATTTCATTACTGCACAGCACCTTGCTTAAGAAAAGGACGTCTCCAACGGCTGATACCCTCTCACTACCGGGGTAGCCGTTACAGGGCACAAGTTCTACAAAGTGCACAATGAAGTCATAGGAGTTCCTTAGTCTTCTATCTTAGTAGGACTATTATATACATATAATGTACACGCAAGACTACTCCTCTTAAAAAGATTTAGCTTCTGTCTTGCCCATACTCCATTACAGAGATTAGCATAATATGGAAAGGTCAGTGAATGAGGAGTAAATGGAAGCCAGGAGGCTAGCTATTACTTTAAGCACCGTCTATTGCGTGCTCCATCTAACTCATATCCAGACAACAACATTCACTCATATGAAAACGGACAGGGAGGGTAAGCATACAACCGCTAAATATTTAAAGTACAATACTGTTAGTTGAGAAGACGCCGGCGTGCCCTTAGCTGCAAGGCATGCCACGTCATCAAAGGCCGACGCGTTTCGACTTCATCAGACGTCTTTGTCAAGGTAGAGTCTGCTGAGCCGTCTGGCCCTCTTTTTAAACGCTGCCGTAACTACAGCAACCAATTGACACTAAACGGACCTGCGCAGTGATTTAAGGAAGCGCTCATTGTGCTATGATGCAGTAGGATAAAAATGAAGTAAACGTAATGGAAATGAGCATAATTATAAAGAGAGTTTGATAAAAGACCAAAGTATGAAAATCATCAACTTATCAGACTTTACTTTAAATATAGACCATGAATCAGTACTGAGAAAAGGCCTTAGTTTTGTGCCAACATCAAGGTCGGATAAATTTACCCATATTAAAGATATCAACCTGTTTGCTCGAAAATTAGCCCTACAGAAATTCTTTAAAAATAAAGAAGATAAAGAACATATGAAGTTAGGCATGAACAAAGAAGATTTTGAAACCTTCAAACTTCTAATGTCTCTGTTAGAAGAGAATGCCCCCACTGAGGAAGGCAAAACATATAATGACACAAAAAGATGGAAAAACAAAAGTAATTTCACCCCCTTTTTAAAAGATTACTCTAACATCTGGGTATTCCTTCAACAGGTAACAATTGACATAGAAAGTCTAGATTTCACCAAATTAAGAAAATCTTTCAATCTGACAAAAAAAGAATACCAAGCCCTCGATGAGCTCAAGTCCTGTAAAGATATTCAAATTAAACAAGCGGATAAAGGGGGCAATCTTGTAATACTGAGCAATGATAAATATAAAGAAATGTGCAACAGGATTTTGGATGATAGATTCACCTATGAAGTATTAACAAAGAATCCAAATCTTGAATATAGATTAGCCTTAAAGTCTATACTAGAAAAGGCTAAAATGGAGGAAATAATTGATGAGCAAACATACATGTTTCTCCTACCAAAATTCCCTTGCATCTCAACTTTTTATGCACTACCAAAAGTGCACAAACAAACAGTACATATCCCTGGTAGGCCTATAGTATCAGGAACAGGTAACCTCTCCTCCAATGCCAGTATTTTTGTGGATCACTATTTACGTGATTTAGTACAAAATTTGCCCTCCTATGTACAAGATACTAATGATATACTAAAACAGCTTGAACATTTAATAGTGCCAAAAGACAAGTGGTTAGCAACCATTGACGTTGAACCACTCTACAGTAGCATACCTCATAACCTTGGGATTGAGGCAGCTAAACAATTCCTGAGCACGAAAAGTACTAATTTTGAAACATTTAACAACTTTATTATTCAACTCTTAGAGTATGTCTTGAAATATAATTTTTTTCTGTTCAATGATAAATGGTTCCACCAGAGAAAGGGGACCGCAATGGGTACCCCATGTGCCCCTTGCTACGCCAACCTTTTTTTTAGGTTGCTGGGAGAAGAAGATCTTCTCAGAACCAAGCATTGAGCACCTCACTACACATGCAATGATTTGGCGTCGCTATATAGACGATATCTTTGTGATTTGGGATGGAACAAAACTAGAATTCGAAACCCTCATGGATTCATTGAACAAAAATGAGATGGGTTTGAGATTCACACATGAAATTCATAGAACAGAGATATCGTTTCTAGACTTACTCATCCAAAAAGATGTTGAAGGAAACATTTCAACTACTACATTCAGAAAAGAGACAGCTGCAAATACGTTACTATCGTGGGACAGCCAACATTTTGCACCCCTGAAAAAAGGTATCCCTAAAGGGCAATACCTAAGAATTAGGAGGAATTGCAGCTCAGACATTAAATTCAAAATTGAGGCAGATAAATTAAAACAAAGATTCCTAGAAAGAGAATACTCAAATAAATGTCTAAAGAAAGCTTTTCAATATGCACTGAGCTGCAACAAAACAGAGTTATTGAATAAATCGCACAGGACAAATACTCAAACATCAGATAATACATATCCAAGATGTATTTTGACTTATGGCTATGAGTCTGCTTCAATTAAAGATATTATATCTAAACATTGGCATCTATTAAGAAGTGACGATGACTTGGTAGATATACTTCCACAAAAAATACCAATTTTTTATCGTAGGGGAAAAAACTTGAAAGACACATTAGTGCATAGTTTTTTTAAAGAGAAAAAACATAATAAGACATGGCTCAATCCCCCACTAGGATGTTTTAGATGTGGGAACTGCAAATTTTGTAGATATATCAAACCAACAAAAATCTATGAACATCCGTCCAATGGGGCAAGATATGTGTTAAAGGATTTTTCAAGTTGCTGCACTACAAGTGTAGTTTATGTGGCTACATGTTTGTGTAAAAAAATATACATAGGGAAAACACGACGCCAACTGCGAAGACGTATTGGCGAACATATCTATTCCATTAAGAAAGATCTTGACACCCCTATAGCACGCCATGTCAAAATCTTTCATGGCGGCAATAGTGAAGTTCTCACATTTACAGTCCTTGAGAAAGTCTATCAAGGCCCCAGACAGGGGGACCTAGATAAAAAACTTCTCCAACATGAAGCAAAATGGATCTATAAATTAAAGGCTTTATCTCCAGAGGGTTTAAATGAAGGTTTTACATTTTTACCCTTTATCTAAATAGATATCTATTAGTATTAAATATAATACCTATCAAGTAGTAACCACCTAATCCGCATGGTTCACGTGTGATTACAATTATTATTCATAATTTAGGATGCTTCTTTCCACTGATAGATTGTATTAATCTCTCTATATTGGCATCCAGTTGGTATTGAGTAATGTTTTGTACCATTTATTTTGATGGCATGCATTACATATGATTATCACTGTATCATGGCCGTTACACAGTCACTTTATACTTCCTTTTTATAAATATTTCTTTTTTCTACTTAGACTACATATAGGGTTTTCCTTATCACACCCCTTGAGATTTCTCATATGTACTTATTCACCTTTATATAACAGATTATTATTTTTCTGCCCCTATGCACTTTTTATATTTCACTCTATATATTTAGGTGGCATATATATTATGCCAGTTTATAGATCCCCTTCCTTTATTCTATACAAAGATTATTCCTCACAGCATTTTTTCATGCAATTAGGTCATGTGGTTGCTACCTCTTTTAATATTTTTATATCTTTTGCAACTCCTATCTTATTCCTCTTAGCCTTTAGCTTTCAACCCCATGTTTCATAAGGGATGTCCTTTTGCCACTATCGTTTTTTCATTATACTCTCTTTATAATTATGCTCATTTCCAGTACGTTTACTTCATTTTTATCCTACTGCATCAAAGCGCAATGAGCGCTTCCTTAATTCACTGCGCAGGTCCGTTTAGTGTCAATTGGTTGCTGTAGTTACGGCAGCGTTTAAAAAGAGGGCCAGACGGCTCAGCAGACTCTACCTTGACAAAGACGTCTGATGAAGTCGAAACGCGTCGGCCTTTGATGACGTGGCATGCCTTGCAGCTAAGGGCACGCCGGCGTCTTCTCAACTAACAGTATTGTACTTTAAATATTTAGAGGTTGTATGCTTACCCTCCCTGTCCGTTTCCATATGAGTGAATGTTGTTGTCTGGATATGAGTTAGATGGAGCACGCAATAGACGGTGCTTAAAGTAATAGCTAGCCTCCTGGCTTCCATTTACTCCTCAATCACTGACCTTTCCATATTATGCTAATCTCTGTAATGGAGTATGGGCAAGACAGAAGCTAAATCTTTTTAAGAGGAGTAGTCTTGCGTGGACATTATATGTATATAATAGTCCTACTAAGATAGAAGACTAAGGAACTCCTATGACTTCATTGTGCACTTTGTAGAACTTGTGCCCTTACTAAAAAGCAGATAAATTTGGCACAATTAGACTCTGGTTAACCATTAAGAGATATATATACACATATAAAGGTCAGATTACTCCAGGCTATTTATATTGTGAACCCTAGAGGATTAGGGTCACTGATATCTTAAATATCCAGTAACACTACATGTATCTATGTGTATTATAGATTTTTGACAATTACAAAGACAGGATTAATCAAATTGGATAAGCCATCCATTTTCCCTCTCAAGTACTGTTAGGTGTGATCTTATGAACCCCTCTATTAGGAGTTTAATATATCATCAAGTGGTTATATGTTCACACATCAACCAGCCTATTTTATATTTCCTTCTTTCCAATCCAGGATTTTTTATATAAATTGCTTTTAAAGATATCGCCGTTGTTATCCCTTACCAGTAAAGACTGTAGTTTTACATTTTTCCCACATTTGTATATAGATTATTAATCAATGGGTAGTAAATAGCTTGGGAGCTTAGCATTCCTATCAGACCTTGATTTATATATTTTGATACTAGACTATCATGTTTAAGACAAAAAATAGCTCTAGTGTATAACCATACGATCTAACATGTGTGTGCATTTTTATATATAAGATATTTTTTAAGAATATATATATTTTTTTAAAACTATTTTTTAAAGCACAATTTTTAAATATATGTGTGTGTAAATCTATATGTATACATATGTATATCTTCTTTATGTATTTGTAGGATATTTCTAACTGACGAAGCTGCATCAGGAGGAGCAAACGTGTTTTGGTACTTACATTTATCCTTTTTATTTCATCATTGTATTATTTATAGTTTTCCTTTGTTTTACAGATATCATTATTAATTGATATCAGTACATAATAAATTTGTTCCCAATTTTGCAAACCTCTATAAGGATCTCTGGGAGGACTTGTTTATGTGGAATAACAATCGCTTTGCATCAAACATAGTGTGTTGGAAACGATACATCGATGATATTATCATCATCTGGGATGACAAGGGAATAGACAACAGGGAAGAATTCCTCAAATACCTTAACCAAATCCATATGAATTTACAATTCACTATGAATCATGACAACGCTTCCATCGCATTTCTAGATGTAACACTCACTGGCTCACAGACAGGCTTTACCTCAAGATTATTTACCAAGCCCACCGATACTAATGGGTACTTACATGCTACGAGCGGACACGATTCTAGGCGGATTCGAAATATCCCGTATGGACAGTTCCGAAGGTTAAGGAGAAATTGCACATTCACCTCTGACTATGACTTAGAAAGTATCAGATTGGCAGAAAGTTTAAGGAAAAAGGATATAAGGAACACATCCTACAATAAGCAAAAACCATATCTAGAAACCTCAATAGGAAAGATCTGATCAAAAAGAAGTCAAACCAACAAATAACAACAGGGTTCATCACTGTAGATTTATGACTAAATTCAGCAAAGCATCCCAAAGTATAGCCAATAGCTTGAAGAAATGTTGGTCTATCCTTATTGAAGACAATATACTTCAAGAGATTTTATTAGCCAAACCTGTGGTCACATTCAAGAAAAATAATAACCTAAAAAACATCCTTGCACCAAGTGAACTCAAACAAGTAAAGACATCAACAGACCCTACGGTGTCAACTACTACACACACAGGAACTTAAAAATGTGGCACAACATTTTTTATCACCTGTCCACACTTGAAAAAACAAGAAAAGCTGAACATAAGATCAACCAAGAAAGAGAAAAACTTCACTATCAAAGACATGACAAACTGTAAATTAAACCATGTTGTATATGTGGTGACATGTAGCTGTGGAAAGCAATATGTTGGTAGAAATAAACGTTTGTTAAAATGAGACTGTACGAACATTTATATAATACAAACAAGGGCATTCTTACCAACGGACTTTCAGCACACCTCACATTGGAACAAAAGAAATACACCAGTGGAATTATCATACAAGCGTGGAAGAGGAGGTAGTAGCGTTTTGAAACTACGGCGATCAGAAACCAAGTGGATTCACAAACTAGGGATGCTAGAACCAGATGGTTTAAATCGGGACATTGATTTAGCAGCATTCTTGTGAATATTATTATTAAGGTGTCTACTTTTGATAGTTCAGTGTTTTATTTATTTTTTATATTTTGCACTTATTACCATTCATGTTTTATAGATATTATTTTCTATAGATATCTATCTATTTATGGATTATATTTTAGTAATAATATGTCTCTCTAACAGTAATATATTTTTATCATTATTATCATTTACACATGTTTTTTGGACCCTTATCATGTCATTTAACATTATATTATATATGGATAGGTAATACGGAGGTCTTAGTAGATATAATTAAAGTAATAAGGAAGCAATAATAGATATTAATGAAAATATGCCCTATTAAACAAGTTTGCTCCTTCAGTAGCTAGTACTATTATGATTCCCCGAAGTCTATCCATGAGGCCCTGGCAAAAGTACTTGGGGTACACATAGAAGTCACCACTATAATGCACTCCAACTAAATGTCTTATTATCTAGGCAACACTCAAACTCTATCTCCAAATGACACATATGAGTTCATACACTGGACCATTGAATGTCCCTATGCAATTCATCAGCTGTATTCACAATTCTATCCTGTATCTAGGCACTCATCCCTTCGACCCCGTACAACTTAGGCAGGGAGCGCCGAAGGCACTCACTGCGCTGGTGGAGATGAGGGCCGTAGGCGCTCATCCCAACGACCCGCGGGACTACAGTTCAACATAAATCTACGAGCCGCGGGAGTACACTTTAACAAAAACATTCATTATCCAATTAACATTGCAAAACCCGTAGCAGTTTGAAAAAAAAAATTAAAAAATTACCAGCTGTAACACTTTACAACTGAAAGCGCGGACTTAGGGGAAAAAAAATACGACCCGCACGACGAGGTCTTAAAAATACGAACTTAACGCCCGAACCGCGCACATCCAAAAACACAAAAAAAAAAACACAAAAAAACTAAACAATTTCACTTGGTCTATAAATACTGCTAACTTTCCAGAAATTTCTACATTTCTCCTCAGGTGATCAACAGTGTAACTGGACATTTCACTGGTGGCGTTACTTTTAAAGCAACTTCATTATAAAGTTAAAATCTGCAAATTACTAAAAAGAGGTAAGCTATAATGAATTAAATAATTAATACGTTATAATGTTTATATTTACAATAAAAAAAAATGCAAAGGGCAATTTTATTCATATGCAGTAACATTTCAAATATATCTAAAGTTTGACCATTCATTAATATCAATTAATAAATTAAAAAACAATTTAAGCTCAAATATTGACACAAAAAAAATGTACTGAAGAAATTAGAAGCCATTATTCATGTATAGTAAAATTTCAAAGAGATATAAATGTTTACGTGGGCTAAAATGCTAGATATGTCAAAGGAACAAAAAAGGAGACATTTCTACAACAACATAGCATTTATTAACATATATTTTAAAACCTAATTTATGCTTTTAGAAAAAAATAGATATGCATATATATTTACACTGCATTTCACAATTTGCTTTTTTTTTTATTTTCAACAGACTCTGCCTGAACAGTGTCACTGAATAATTTGCAGCACTGCACAGTTTAACACGGACTGTCAAATCTGCAGCAATTTACAGAAAAAGAAATTAAAATACACAGGTAATGTATAAAACTCAATTTCCTTAACAAAAAAAACTGCAGTGGCTCAAAAAATAATATTTTTAATAATATTTCAAAATTTCCATTTCTGTCTATCTTTTTCAACAGACACTGCCTGAAGAGTGTTGCAGGAAGATTGGCAGCAGGGGACCCTCTGTCATTTATACACAACTAATAATTCTACAAAACAGGTACAGTATAACTAGGAAAAAAAAAAAAAAAAACATCTATCCTGTTGGTGTGCGCCAAAGTTAAAATGCATTGCAACATAACTAACCCTCTAAGCGTAACCCCATAACCTACAACCTTAATGTTAACGTTGACACACACAAAAGAGAATATCACAAAACAAAAAAAGAATTGAATCCATAATGACAATATTGGTGCACACAAAACAGGATACTACAACAAATGTTGTTAACAGATAAACAAGTTGCATGTTAATAAGCATTCTGTAATAGTTTAAAATACTCATTTATACAAAGTTGACCTATTGATGTTAGTATTGTTACAAATAATTAATTAAACGCCGTTTACAATATAAGTTGCATGTTAGAAATCTTTACTTAATGGTTCACAATACCTATTCATACAAATTTCATGCATTGTTCCATTATTACTGCATACATGACAATTCAAAAGTTTTATATGGTTTAACAGTTTATTGTTAAAAAAAATTAAAAAGTTTATTATACATTTTTGTACTTCTTTTTAGATAAGAAAAGGTTAAAAGTCTCAGATAATCACATTGTGTCACAAACAGCATTCCCTGCTATAAAATTTTATTGACCGTAATTTTGTGATGGGCAAGTCGCTAGTATTTTATAATCATGGATTAACTGGTATATATAAATACGGCCATTAGATTTTATAACAATAACTATCAATTTATTATTATTTCCATTTTCTTTATTAGCTCTATTCATATATAACTAATGTTGAGGAGCATAAGCTTAAATAGGTACGCTATTTATAATTTTACACCAGTAGGTGCCTCATAATCAAGGCAGTAACTGCATTACATTGCTTGTAAATATGTTGCTATGGCTACAATCACGTGGATACACCCAGTTGATTGACTCCAGGTGTGTGGTGTTTTTCAATCACGTAATTAACCTTGTTTATAAGCCAGTCTTCTCACAATACAAGCACATGCTGTGTTAGTCCTACAGACTGGGCAGTCATTTGAGCAACCAAGGTAAGCAGCAGTGATTAAAGGCTTTTGGATAGACACCACAAACACTCTATAAATGATCATTACTGCGATAAATTACATTGGAGCATGTTCTACAACAACTAAGGGGCATATATGTGTATGTATAAAAACTACATTAAACTACTAAACTCAAATTGGTATATAGTGACTTCTGTTGTAGTCTTTTTATTGTCGCACTCACTTTAATACTTTTTTATATAGACTATATATTTTAAACCTCTATATATATTTTTTTTTTCAGTGATACTTGCAATAACATATAACACGCCATATTAAGGATATTTACGGCCGGCAGGCGTGCCGGAAGTGATGCACACGCCAGCGTGAGACTGCCGTGTCAGATGGCAGGGGAGCAGACTCCAGAGAAACGTGCCTTTTCACACACGGAGATATTACACTAGCTACTGCATACTACCTACTAGCTACTCAGCCTATAGCAGTTTTATGTAGCCACCTCAGGTATAGCCACATAGATCTAGCCAACTCCTCTCAGGACAGACCCCTCAAGACTAAATAAAAAGCTAAGAGGTAATCACTACCGGGGAGTTGAGACAAGGATAGACGCGATATAGCGTCCTGTGAAAACAAAAATGCAAAATAGACAGCGCTAGCGGGAGTGGAGACGCTGAGAAACTCTTACAGCCAGCCTGACGTTGCAGGGCACAGCAACAGCTACCCGGTAAGGATAAACTAAACCTGAATAGCCAGCAGAGCTGGCATAAAGTTATTACCTTGTACCGCTAGAGCTACCATCTGAGTCAGAACTGAAAGCACCGCACTGAGGATCAGAAGGAGAAATGCTGGATTGCTGAGCTGGTTCTGTGTGCTGGGCCTTTCCTGGAGGAAGGGTAAGTGGCGCGATTGTGGCTTTTGCAGCTTTTCTTTTTGCAGAGGTGCATAGGTGTCATACTGGGACACCACATAATTGGAACCTAATATATTATATACACCTCTGGTTGAGGATAAAAAGGAATGAGAATAATATTGGTTTAAGAACACCTCCTAAAAGATAGCTACCATATAGCTCATATGCGGAAGATTTTGGAGAATCAGAATTTGTTTTGCAAACTCAAAAAGGCTGAAAGACAATCTGTGCTTTTTATCTCTGTCATTAAGGGAAATAAATATTTGAAGAATAAAGCATATACACAAGGGAAATAGGAAGGAAAAAAAGGGAAAAGAAAAAAAAAAAAAGCTCTTAGCTAAGAGCTGTAAAAGTCTAACGGTTTGAGAGCTCAAGATAAGCTTAAGATAAAGCTCTGGATATCAAAAGAAGATATATTATAAAAGGACAACTATTGGTTGTAATATACCTTCCAATCCTCAGAAAAACCCAGTTCTTAAAATAAAGAACCCTCTTACTTCTTGTTTGAAAGTATATAACTGCAATTTAAGATAAAAAAAAATAATAAAAAAAAGGGAACCTTGAGAAAGTTCCATAGTAAAGACAGGTAGGGTCATAAGAGATCTAATTATGTCAAATAAAAAGAGTAATATAGCTAATAAAACAAAAATGAAGGAGAAAGTAAAAGATCCAATAAAACCAACAAGCTTTTTTTCTCCCAGAAATAAAGGGACAATTTCAGATTCCTCTCATGCAGACACTAGTTTAGACCTGATAGAAAATCAGACCCCGGAAAAACTATCTCAAGGAAATCTGGAAGATAATTCCACTCAAGGAGAGGAAATATTTACGTGCTCTAAGTTAAAGACTATTCTAAAAGAATTTCAAGTCAATTTGACTAGAGATCTTTCAAAACAAATGTCTGACATCACTGAATCTATCAATAATATAACACAAAGAATTGAAGCTAATGAAAATGCCTGCGACAAAATTATAATGGACAATAATGTAGTCTTCAATTACATAACCTCTTTAGAAAATGAAAAACTCTCTTCCAAAGTTAATAATTTGGAGAATCGATCTAGAAAGAACAATTTGCGTATAAGAGGGATACCAGAAGCGGTCCAAAGAGACGATTTGGAGTCACATGTAAAAGGACTGTTCAATTATTTGGCCCCGGAGGTGCAGAATGATCAATGGAAAATGGATGCACTACACAGACTTCCCTTGGCCAAAGTGGTGGATAAATCTACCCCTAGAGACATTATACTGAAACTACATAATTTACCCTCAAAAGAAATTGTTTTGAAAAATGCTTTTTTAAAGAAACAGTTAGACCATCCATATGAGAATATAGATTTTTTTCAAGATTTATCGGCATATACGCTGGGGAAAAGAAGGGAATTTCTCCAAATAACCAGAGCTCTTAGGTTAAAAGAAAGCAGATACAAATGGGCACAACCAGCAGGCTTATTAATTTATAAAGACTCAAAGTGGGTTAAAATAAATTCAGTTCAAGAAGCCATAGAATTATTAAAAGATTGGGACATACATATAGAGGGTAATATGGCTGTTGCTAAGAAACTGGAATTAAGAGCAAGAAATCTTGACTGGTAAAAATATAATAAGTAATCTCTGGAAACTGTAAAATAGGGACATGGGTATCCAATAAGCTCAGGAGTAGTGAAGTAAATCAAGTGGACAGAGGGAGGTATAGAATTGCAACCTAAAAGAAAGGAGGAGGGGGAAAGGGGGATCATATATTAACACAAAGGTTTTTGAAGATTTAAAGAAATTTATTAAATAGAGAGGTATGAAAAGGATTATAGATTTTCCTAACACAAGGGTTTTAGTATATGTGAAGAGATATGGTTAGTCAGGTTTAAGATTAAATAAGAAATACTTATAACACAAGGGATTTATTATATGTAAAGAGTTATGGTTATTCGGGTTTAAGATAAAACAAAAAATACTAATATATATACATAGAATATAACTTAATAGACAGAAGGGGTAAAAACCCGTTCCTTCCTTAAGGAAGTAATATAAAAAGCAAGTAGATTTTAGTAATAATGCTTAATGGAATTAACATTGCACAAAAAATTTAAGGAAAAATATATAAAACACGGATTAGATAAAAATTAGGATTAGACACATTCACTAGGCTAGAATCCCCCTAAGTAAATGCCTCTGGAATGAAAAGTATAATCAATACTATGTAAAAATTTCAGAAAATTTAAACAATGTAAAAAATAGATGTATATACGGATAATTGTTAGTAATATCCATAAAGTACATAGTAGTAAATTTTACTCATCTATTGGATTTTTTTCTCTTCGGACAGCTAGAAGGCAGTAAATATAGATTTGTTTTTAGTTGGAAGCTCAATATTTTGAACAATTTAAGTACGACAGCACAAAAGGTGAGCTATGCTCAAATAAAAATAGACAAATTTGTAGTTCCTGGTTTAGGAAGATTCCCCTTCTTAGCTGTCCGGGGAGTAAAAGTTTCCCTTTTAAGGGAAGTGTGAAAATGAAGTACCATATATATATATATCCTCTTGAAGTCTTATTTATAAGATCTGTACCCCACACCCTATCCCCTCGCCTAGAAATAGTGCGATATACTTTCACCTCCTAAAATCTAATTCGCCTTGTTATATCGCTGACAATTATTTAGTTTGCAGCTGGTTTTTAGGTTTATTCTGTTTGTTTTGTGGGTTCACTGTTTTTTGTTTGTTTTTTCCTTGTTTTTTTTTTTGGTTCTTGTCTCCCCTTTTTTTGTTTGTCTGGAATTTTGAGTCATGGAAACACCCAAGGAATATCACATACATGTACTTTGGCACTTTTTAAATAAAATAAAATGCAAATAAAAATAATTTTACATAATGTAAATGGTCTCAATTCTCCAACAAAAAGAAAAACTGCATTTTTAGAGTATAATAAATTAAATGCTGAAATTCTATGCTTGCAAGAAACACACCTAAAACAGGAAAATTTTAAATATATGAATAATAAAAAATTTACAACTAGAGTAAATTCTACCTTTAAGAATAAATCAAAAGGGGTTTCTATTTTTTTTTTTAAATAATTTGAAAATTTCAGAAGAAAGTAGTAAGATTGACCCGGAAGGAAGATATATAATATGGACCGGAAAAATTGATGGGTTCTTAACAACACTGGTTAACGCTTATTTACCAAATAAAGGCCAAATAGGGTTCCTTAAAAATCTCCTCAAAGAGATTAACAAAATCAAAGGAGGCCTGCTAATAGTCTGTGGTGACTTCAACATGATATTGGATGATAAGTTAGATAAACAAATAGCTGGATCAAATAAATTTGTATCTCAAATAAACCATCTCTCGAAAGCATTCTGTAAAATAAAAGAGAATAATAACCTAGTTGACCTGTGGAGGATTTTACACCAAGGTGTACGTGAATACACTCATTTCTCTCATCGATACAATTCATTTTCTAGAATTGATTATATACTAACGGATCTCCCAACTTTAAAAGTAATTAAAAAGATAAACATTCGACCTACCCCGTGGTCAGACCACTCTCTAAATGAATTAATTATACAAGATCGGAATTTAAATAACAGAAGGAAAAAGGGTAATTGGAGGATGGACCCCTGGCACCTAAAAAATGAAGAATTTGTTACATATTTAAAAAAGGAAACAATGGAATTTTTTAAAATGAATAAAAAATCTGTTAATTCGGATATAACCTTATGGTGTGCGTAAAAGGAATATATCAGGGGCATATTTATCTCAAAAGCAGCTGAAATGCAAAGGCTAAGAGGCAAGTCGTTAAGGACGCTTTATTTGGAATTAAATAGGATGAAAGATATTTTCAGGGAGACTCCAAATAGAGAGAATAATAAGGCAATAAAAGACATAAATACTCAAATACAAAAAAATCTGGAAAATGTTCTGGAGAGATTTGGCTTGGGATGTTTTGCCTCAACTGCAGTAAAAGCGTTGTACTCAAATATTACAGCACATATATCAGCCTCACAATTTAGTTCGGGCAAATTTTTAATAACGAACGGCACCCGTCAAGGTTGCCCATTATCCCCCCTGCTTTTCACTTTATTCCTTGAACCTTTACTGATAACCATCAGAGAATCACCAGAAATTAAAGGCATTGAGATAGGGCAGGAGGAATACAAGATAATGGCATATGCCGACGACATTATAATAACAATAACAAACCCAGAATCTTCCTGTAGAGCCTTGCAGACTGTTCTTGAAGAATTTAGTAAATTCTCTTATTTTAAGATAAATCAACAGAAATCTGAAGTACAAACCTGTAATATATCATTAGAGGGAAAAAATAGGTTAATGAACCTATATTCATATTGCTGGAACTCCTCTCATATAGTACACCTGGGTATAAGATTCTCAAGTCATATAAACAATACTGTTAAAGATAACTATAGCGAAATATTGAAACAAATTAGGAAATTATTAAATGACTGGAGACCCCTACATTTATCATGGATAACTAGAATAAATGCAGTCAATATGAGTTTAATCCCTAAAATCACCTATATTATGAGGTGTCTTCCGGGTAAGATACCAGCCTATTATATAAAAATTATTCAAGAAGCATTAGACGACTTTATAAATCAGGGGAAAAAAACAGTTAAGAAATCCATAATATGTAAGAAATTTGAGAAAGGGGGATTAAGCTCTCCTTCTATTAAAGACCTAAATGAAAAAATCATACTTACACAAGTGGCTGGTTATAATTACATACAAAATATCCCAAGATGGCTAATATTAGAGGATGCCCTACTGGGAGAATCATCTATAAAAAATATATTATGGACTGCTAAGTATAAACAGAAGCGAAGTTCAGAATTACCCCCTAATATTAAAAATATTATTAATGTATGGCATAAAAATAAAACAAAAATATCATTAGTACAATCTCCTTCGTTGGCAGCACCAATAGACTTTATTAATAACTATTCGAATGGACTAATTTTGTCACTCCTAAAATCACATAACATCAGAAAGGTGGGGGATTTATATGAAAAAGGCAATCTGTTGGAACTGAAAAGAATTAAAGAGAAATTTAATATAGACAGGATAACGTGGTTAGAGTATGAATGTTTAAAAAGGTATCTTAGACTGTCAGGATATAAGATTACTAATATGAACAAAATGTGGAAAATGGAGGAATATTTACTCAAGGGTGAATCGTCGCATATAATTTCTAAATTTAGTAATATAATTGATGAAAGTATTCCTTTTCACAAAAGCCTGGGAATACTAGCCTGGGAAGATGATATGAAAATTACAATCTTAGAGGAAGACTGGACAAAATGTTTTAATACGGTTAAGAACTCATCAATCAATTCCTCATATAATGAAATGATGGTAAAACTAATGCACAGATGGTACTATGTTCCTAATAAATTAAAAAATATATATAGTAATTTAGATGGTCTATGCTGGAAACAATGTGGATTACCAGGCACAACCCTCCACATGTGGTGGGACTGCAATAAAATTAAAAAATTCTGGTCGAGATTAAGTCAAGAATTATCGACTCTCATGGATAAACCAATCATCTGTAATCCTCTAGAATTTATCCTACATACGCAAATGAAATATTTCCCTTAGGGGAAAGATATTTAATATCACACATATGCCTCGTTGCCAAATGGCTACTCTTGAAATATGGGAAACAACCACAGGTACCTTCTTGGAAAGAATTAGAGAACACTATCTCAAACAATAGAGAAATGATGAGAACAGAACTGGCAGATAATGCATGGGATAAAACTCCTAAGGCCACTGATTTGATAAAATGGGAGCTTTGGGACCAATATTTGTTATTAAATTAGAGAGGTAGTGGATGTTGGTGTTTCCTTGGTAGTGTTTTCATGACAGTTTTCTTTTTATTTTTTTTATTTTCCTTTTGTGCGGATCTTAGTAATATAATTATAATTTGAGTGATACTGTAAGGAGGTTGGGACAACAAGATCCTGCACTATATTGTTTATGTCTTTCCTGTTACTTTTTTTGTATATTGTAAACATATTGTTATACTCGTTTCATTTCTCTTTCTATGTATAAGATATATTTATACGAATAAAGGAAATTAAGAGAAAAAAAAAAACAAAAAAAAAAACAATGACAGATCAGTATGAACAGATACAAAAAAAAGAAAAAAAGGATATGTACGGCCAATAGTAATACAATAACAGGGTTATCAATTATGTATTTGATAAATCATCAGTATTATTGGTTTAAACATCACATATTTTATTTTCATGTTTACATAAGTATCAATTATATATATCTAAGTACATGTTTTTGGTCTTATATCTGTGTATATCACATATGTACAGCTCCTAAACGATAGTAACACAATAACAAGGTAATAAAATATCCATGTGACTGATCATCGGTATTATTGGTTCAAATATCACACATTGTCATATTATCTACATTCATATGTGTATTATTTTTGTATTTTTTGAGTACATGTTGTGGGTCTTATGACTGTGTATATCATGTAACCATGTATATATAATGTATAATAACTGTAATGACTAGCTTTATCTTTTATAGGACTTACCACAACTGATGTTTGTAGAGATATATGCATATTTTATATTTTCATTGATATACCTATATTATTACTATATATGTGGATGCTAGATTATCATGTTTAAGACAAAAATAGCTCTAGTGTATAAAAAGACAATGTAACGTGTGTGCATTTTTATATATAAGATCTTTTTTAAGAATATGTATATTTTTTAAAATACAATTTTTAAATATATATGTAACGGAGTTGGAACACGAATCCAATATCTCCGCTGGTATACAGTAAAATACCCAAGAGGCACTACAGTTTCACCATTCCTAACCTCCCATATTGGACGACACTCAATTTGGGAGTTCAAGACTACTGACTTTATTTTGTTATGTGCAGAAATATTTATACACATCTCTTCCCACAGACAATACACATCCCCCATAGTTGGCCACACAATACACATAGAGGGACAATAGGTGGGTCACACCTCCCTGAGGCCACCTGGCAACTTTGATACAATCAGACAATGATTAGATAATCCTTCTTTGTTCTTATGTCTGAGAATGAAAACACTTTATACAATAGACTTCCTTATCTGTAACAGGATTATCTCCCATGCCAAGGTCTGCACTAGTCTGGGCCAATATTCTGCAGAGCATAAACCAACATACATGCAGTATAATAGTAGGATCATATTTTAACCATAATAATCATAAAACAGGGTAAAACAGTGATGGTTCCGTTACAATATATATGTGTAAATCTTTATGTATACATATGTATATTTTTGGTATGTATTTGTAGGATATTTCTAACTGAAGAAGCTGAATCAGGACCATCGAAAAGCATTTTAGTACTTACATTTATCCTTTTTATATCATCACTGTATTTATATTCTTTGTTTTATAGATATCATTATTATTTGATATCAATACATAAAAAATATTTTCAAACAAAATATTTTTTGACCATATTAAGCTTCAAGTGGAGTTACTGTGTAATACACCATATACACAGCACTGACATTGTCAGATCCTCTAGGCCATTCATCGTACCCATCCCATTAATAATTTATAGATATGCTTTACCACATTACGTTGTACTCCATTTTTTATGTATAGTGTATACACTTTAATTAATGTACACTATGAATAAGGAGACTGGGATCAATTTGCCGGAGGTGAAGAAGATTGACATTTCACATGGAGATTATATTGAATGCGATCTCTATACCTCAACATTTGAGGTCTCTCCAGGTGAGTCACAAACAGTTGAAAGTAAAAACCACAGCAGTTTTTCTATTGATCTGCACTAGTTTGTGCACACTCTCTCTCCCTTCCCTCTAAATAATTAAAGTTACACAAAATCGATATTCTATTAGAGGCGTAGTTGTAGCTTGCAAATAAAGTCTAACCTGCAAACGAGAAAAGTATCAAGATTCTGTCAAAAATGTTACGAGTTTTAAAGAGGAATCTGAAGGGCTTTTTCAAACACTTATTAGAGCTGTAGCAGCAATTAAACACACAATACTGTACTTTAAAAGCACGGGAAGGCATGCAAACACATTAGATGCACAACAGTCTCAAACCCAGTATGCAATTCAAAAATCTAATTTTAACTTATTTCTGAGAAATATCAACCCCAGGTCTCAAGGGGTTAATACATATCATGAAATTCACATGGACTAGAACAGATGCTCTAATTAATTTCATATAGAGATACATTGTGTGAGCCCGATTGGCAAATATTACTTATTGGCACTAATTTGTAGTCTCCGATTGCAGGTTATGAGTAAATTCCATATTTTACTGATATCATGATGACTGTCTCATTTACTATTGGCTGTGTCTAAGAGAAAGTTACTGGCTTGGTTAAATATTCACAACAACAAATATTGTCAGATCATATCACGCCCCCTGAAATCAGACTTAAAAAGACAGGGTTTACGTGTTTAGGCTTAAGGAGGTAAATTCCAAGCAAGTCAATGGAATACATCTAGACATTTAGAGACAAAAACACCTGCAGCAAAAATTAAGGGTTCGAGTAATTTGCGAGCTTCTAATAGAATAGGGTTAAAAAAATATCCCTAAAAGAAAGAAAACTAAGAAGGTAGACTGGCTATCTGATGAGGCATTGAAAGTAGGTCGGAAAAGTAGGAAAGTTAAAGGTAGTTGAGACAGGAAAATATGCAATGAAGACAAGGAGTCATTCTATAATGAGCAATGTGAAGAGATAGAATAAGATAACAGAACAATCTCAAAGCAACCTTTCATGCCAAAGTGGATATAAAAGAGTTTGTGACTTAACAAAAGCAGATTAGATAAAGAGGTGGCAGGAATAAACTGACTATCTAGACTGGAAGGATCTTAACAGCAGTGATGATCTCAATAGTTTATCCATCTTGGAGAGTGAAGTAAGATGGGACCAATGAAGTCTTACTGATAACAATGCTGCAGGAGTTGATGGAATACCAGCTAAACTGTTCAAAATCCTGTGAAAGTATTGCTTGCCTTATGCCAACAAACCTTGAAAACTCAACAGTGGCCAATAGACTGGAAAAGGTCTATCTACATCCCAATCCCAAAAAGGCAGTGTCAAAGAGTGATCCAGTTATGGAACATGTTAACTCATTTCACATGCCAGCAAGGTAAAGCTTAAGATCCAGATATGAGAGGGGGAGAAAGGATAGGGAAATAAAAGTCCCATAGAGATAATCCAATGGAGTTAGGGATCAAACTACGATCTGTGATAGTGCCACACATGAAGTGTCTGGGACAAAAAATAAGGTACTATTGACAGTGTGGAAGAATCACTGCAAGAAAAAAGGAGGAGAAAGCACACCTTTATATCCAATAATACCACATTCCCATATTGGGCATCCAGGATGACAAGAAATAGAAAGAGATATAATTTTATTAAAATATAATGTTTATTGGTCTCATTAAAAATCACATAATATTAAAATAAAAGATAAACATCAGTTGTCTCCCATAATTCAGTGAATGCTGTGTAATGTCAGATGATCTCCACATCAATATAACTTGATGGTCTATAGTAGATACTGTAAATTTGGCAAGCATAGTATGTCCTACAATATATAATTATCGAAGCTGTGCAAAAAAATTAGCTTACAAACCGATCTTGTTATCTTGGAGTGAGGGAGCACTTGTGAAATAGTGAATTATGCAGCACACAGGTTGGTTACTGTACATATAAGCAGATAATTACAAAGCATAAATCAACTTCATTGTTAGGTGGGAAGAATGGTATCAACAGGGGATTAAGTAGGTAGCGACTATATTCATTTATATTCATTTATTAATTTACTACTTATTTCATTAGCATCACAAAAAACATATTGCAAAAGACATTCACTGCGCGCCTCACGAGTGCCAACGCTGCTCATAGCACACAAACTTCACCAGGGGACAGCCTTGCAATAAGCACAAAAAGCACATCAGCGCCGACCTTACAATGACAGCAAAAGCGCCTCTGATAATGAAAAATACAACAACAAAGAGGCTCGCAATGACCGCAGAGATCTCAGATCACCACAAAAAATGTCTGTGCGAAACACCATTCCTTGACTTACAATTCTATTGCCATCTTTTTTTGACGGGCAAGTCGCTAGTTACAGTATAAAAGTCAATTATATAGCACAGAGGAAAAGAAAACACACTTTTTTATTTAAACTATCAGTAAGACTCCTCTAGTATCCTATAGTATGGTAGCAAAAAATTGTTATATTATCATGGCTAGACAAAAAAATAATGGTTAGAGCATAACCAATATTAGTGTATACATAAAAAGCAATATAATCGCTAAGCTTGGAGACTAGAAGAGCACACTGTTAAACAATGTTTCCCTTAATTGGGAACTTTGATAATGCATTGTAGTATATATGAACCAATAACACAACTAAGTTAAGATAAAATGTATAAAAATTTGTCAGAACACAACCAATTAAATTATAGGCAAAATATAAAACTTAAAAAGTATGTATTGTACAATCAAGACAATATGTATTAAGTAAGTACCTGGAGATAAGAATAACTGGAATAATCTCTTATTAAACCTAACAATTAGGACTTGGAAGATAATTCAAATATTACCAATCTATAGATGCGTGTGGTCACAAAAACGTACTGCTCTGTTAGTTACGAGTCAAAGTAAATACAGTAATATAAAATTGAGGGGAGTGATTAAGCTATGGGTTGCCCATATCCCTAACCTCCCAATACTGACTATCTAGCAGAGCTCTACATCCAGTCTTTAGCCGAGCAAGTACTTCTCCTGGCTCACTAAATTAAACGTGTGACATCATTACAAAGCGATGCACACACGTGTTGCCAGGTAGGAATGTTTCACAACACTCTAGAATTCAGGATATACCTTGTGGGAGGTACTTAGTTTTGAATCTTATACTTTTTAATATTTAATAATTCAGATTATTGTCATTTATAAGTCTACTTCTGAGAATGTAAAACACCTAAATTGAAAGAAAAAAGACACCCCTTATTCTCAGTAGTTTTCTTCCTGCAAAGATATAAATGAGAAACAATATTTTAAAATGATTGCAGAATTTATAATCTTGATGCTCATACATCTTATAACAAAACACGTTGATTAAAAAACAAAAAAAACACTGTCAATTTGGTAAATCTATATTTTGGTATAATCAAAAAATTTTTTCCACATAGATACAAATATACTGGAATACAAAATTTTGTACAATTTGCTCCTAAATGTATTATATCTCATGATATAATGTTAATTTTGCCGAAGGCACTCCTTGCCAGCAACTGCGACCCTCGCAAACTTTACGTCGTAACACAAACAAAATACGAGACACGTTACCACCCATTACGACCTCGCAAAAATCGTCCACAACCCGCGGACATGAAAAAATAAAAAACACAATAAATACACAACACATACATAAAAAGCTTACCTACAGCAAGAGGGGGCATCCAGGACCTAAAAAAATGAAGTTACACCTCAATTTAACTCAAAATAAAAGAGTTTAGACACTAAAAAATTCTCTAAGAGAGAGAAAAAATGGCCGCCGAACAAAACTAAAACGAGTCTACAGCACTCTAAACAAGCAAAACACCACCAAACACCTACGGATATTCCGCTACAGACTCATACCACACATTAGCCGCCATTTTAGAACAATAACTTATACAATGCGGAAGTACACAACTACGCTAACGGTTTTGTCTTGCGCACGCACACTATTACACTGCACACATTCATCACGCTTACACAGCAGCTCCACACCACTAATGCTGCAGCAACATCAAAACAGATTGTCAGCTCTTCAACACAATGATTCCTGCATAGATTACTTCAAAATAGGTAAAGTATATTACTTTATTAATCTATTGGTTATTTTATTATTATACACCAAATAGCATTAGCTCACTTACAATTTCATTGCCGTCATTTTCGCTAGTATATATATAGTTCTCAGCAATACGGGTCGTTGCTGGCAAGGAGCGCCAAAGGCACTCTTTGTGCTGGTGGAGATGAGCACCATAGGCGCTCATCCCTACGACCCTGTACAACTTTCGGGTCGCAAATGCGGACCCTCTCAAAGCGAGGGGGCCGCATTTGCCGAGGTGGAGGCTCCCACATCTGCTGCAATGAGCCAAAGGCTCATTAAGGGGCGCAAATGCGGACCCTCGTGAAGCGAGGGGCCGCATTTGCGGAGGGGTAGGCTCTACTGCGCCTCACAAATGGTTACAAACAGCTACAGAAGCGGGACTTTGAAAAAATCAAACACCGCCCCAATGACTAAATACAGACTTACACACAAAAAATACGAGCCGCGGAACTTAGAAAAAAAAATTACGAACTCGCAAAAATACTACCTTAACACCCGACCCGCGCACAGCGGAAAACATACCCACAAAAATAAAATAACATAACATTACCCACAGCAAGGGGGGACACCCAGGACGTCTAGAAGTGAGGTTACATCTCAATTTAAGTCCAATTTACAGAGTTTAGACACTCGAAAATCCCCTAAGCGAGAGAAAAAAATGGCCACCGACACAAACGATAACGAGGCTACATGACCCCTAAAGCCGCAAAGCACATACGACTTTTACAAAAACCCGTACGAGGTACAACATACACTATTAGCAAGGACGCTAAATCATCCACACCCGCGTACCACATACACAATCGCCGCCATTTTACAACACTAACTTACAGAATGCGGAAGTACACAAACGGTTTCCCCTCGCGCACGCAGCCTATTTACACTACACACTGCACACATTGCTGACACTTGCACCTCAACTCAACAGTGCAAATCTACATTGTATGCTGCAGGAACATCAAAACAGATTGTTAGCTCTTCAGCACATTGCTTGCTGCATATATTAATTACAAATAGGTAAAGTATATTTTATGATTTCATTAATTATCATAAAAAAATAAAATATACAGGAAAAAAAACTCACCACAGTATCGCAGTAAACGTCAAAGACCTTCACCGCACGCCTCACAAGCAGCGCCAACAGGGCTCATAGGACACAAAGTACACCAGGGGAGAGCCTTGCAATAAGAACCAAAAGGAGATCAGCACGGACCTTACAATAAGCGCAAAAGCGCCTCTGATAACAAAAAATACACCAACAGAGGCTCGCAATGAGCGCCGAAGGATCTCAGACGACCAAAACACTTACTGTCTGTGGCAAACAGAATTACCTGCCTTACAATTGTATTACCCCGTCATTTTTGACAGGCAAGTCGCTAGTTAATCATATTTAGCATATCTTCATACAAAAGGAACTCATTCACGGATCATTTCCTACAAAGTGACTAGTGCTATCAAAAATACTTAAAATCATAATGCATGATCAATATTATAAAATGCTATAAATCATTGTAATATGCAAAAAAAGTGCAATATCAAAAAATGTTTTTGGTAAAGTGAGCAGTGCATATGACCTTGTAACAGAGCTTGGGGTCCACCACTTACCCACTATACAAAGAAAATAACTACTCTATCTTCCTAACACCTGTAAACTAAATAAATGGCTTTGGGGGCCTGTTACTTACCCCTTATATATCTAAATAAAGATATACTGACTAAACTATATAAATAGTGTACTGACCCAATATCTATATAATTATATACCTCTTTGTAAGTTGTTGTTGTTAAATATCAAAAACTACAAACAATTGTGGCATGGATTGTCAGCATATTGCAAAGGGAGACGGCGTTAGTACAGTGGTTAGTACAACTTGGCCCAGGAAGAATCAGCCCCAAAACGCGAGCGTCGGTCACTGTACTAACGCTGTCTCCCTTTGACGTAATCGAGAAGCGTCCGTGGAGTGCCAAACCGCAGTAAAACCTTACTGCTCCACTTTTCAAACAATATACTGGACTATCTATGCCACATTTTGATATACAGTATAACAACAACATTGTTGCTTCTATTAAACCACCAGTCAACACATGAAAAGTTAAGAGCACGAGGAAAATTCTCTAGTGTAATAGCCTCCAAGGGTTTTGATATAAATAAAAGTAATGCACTCACCTAGACCAATGTAAAAACAAATCGTCCGCACTGTCTTGTGTATTCGACTCGGCAAACACCTACACTATCTTTATCTTTCTTCTAGATGTTAATCTTCTTCCACAGTTTGATTCCATCAACAGATCCAGTTACAGTATATGTGCAGAGTACAATAGGGAAGGGAGGATAGGCAGAAGACAATAGTGAAATAGACAAATACTTTTAGTTTCCATCTTCTTACTTTAAATATCAAATGTTATTTGCATAAAAAACGATTCCCCCAGTCTTCTGCTGTAGCTTGCCCCTTCCCAGCAAACCTTCACTCCAGCAGAAGGCCTTTTTGTTTTATTGGCCAAAACAAGTAGAATTCAGATAATATTTACACTCATAGTTGTATTGAAAAACTGTCATATGACAATAGAATTGAATTTCAAGAACAGGGTCCAAGCTATCCAAGTCTATCCAATGACGCTCAAGGAGGCTTGTACGGTGACATGACTTCCGTTTCCAGATGTGTATCATGGATGCACTGTGGGGAGGCCAGAGATGTAGCCCGTAGGGATTGGGATGGTGTTGACGATGGGGAATTGCTGGGGAATGGTGAAAGTACTAGCACTGGAGACAGATGTACTGTCTCTTCTTGAGACAGAGGTACTGGCACTTGAGACAGTGCTGTGGGAACTTGAGATGGTGCCCGATATGTAGATGCTGTTGCTCATGGTATTGGCCCGGTCTGTTGGGGCATCATCAGCTGTGACAACTGCTGGGCCAACCACGGCTGAGAAATCAACGGCTGTTGTAGAGGATTGGGGTCCGGCACATGCATAGCCTTGATGTAAAAAGGTGGTAGTAGTGGGCCTATCGGGGGTGGTGCCCACGAGCTCGACATCCCTGCAGGTGGTAGTTGGCTCATTGAACCTGAGGGAATTGGAAAGGGCTGTGAAAGTGCCAGTGAGGTGTATGAGGGCCCAGGGGGTGATTCCCACGATGACCCTGCTGCTGCTGCTCCAACCTCCTGGGTCTGCCTGTGTCTCCACAGGCGGGGTACGTCTCCTAGGTACTGAAATGAGAGGACAATGGTATTTGAGTATTGATTTTGTTAACAATTGTTTGCTATGTGTTTACATATCCCTGTCATAATGGTCACTTGTGATTGTTTCATGCAGATGAACATTGACCTGTATCATGATCATTGCGGATCCTGGCTGGGATCATTCCTGTTATGTGACCGTGAATGCTGACCACAGCAGTTGCGGCAAGGGGCTGCTAGGTGGTGCTGCCGCTATTAAATACAAATACAATATGTTCACCTTACACACTAACCCAAAAGCCCTAGCCCTCACCATAATCCTAAACCCTTACCTTAACCCCCATCCTAACCCACTAAATCTGCAAGACAATCTAATCTCCATTAAAATGTTGCAACATCTAGAGGCGACTCACTGCGACTGCTGCTACCAGCAGTCAGGGTCAGATAACAGGAAAGACCCCATGGCTCATTATCAATCTATCTAATGCTGGTGCGGTGTGCCATCTGCAGTTCATTAGGACATGTGCTTATCTGAATCTGCTGTGCAGTGTGTGAGAATGACCAATGCTCAGCAGATGGGATCTGGAAAATTTGTCGACCAATTTACCGCCGACTATTCATCACGATAGCAATTCACCAAAATCTGTTAATCGATGCTACAGTTTATCGCGTAAGCAATTCGTCGGATCCGGAAACAATTTACCGAGAACAACTTACCAACAGCAATTTTCTTCCCCACACATTACTTTCAGTCTATGAAGGCATCATGGCAGTGGCGTTTCTTAAACCCAAAAAAGGAAAAGCAAAGCTGTGCTATGATGGCCACTTCTTCTATAAGGATATACAAATTGAAAACAAAATATATTGGAAGTGCCAAAATTATACAAAAACAAGATGTGCGGCCAGAGTTACTACAGAGGACAACAACAAAGTGAAAACACTCAGGAAGCATAAACACTGTGCAGATGCAGCACATGTTCTGGACACCATGCAAGGTTGTGCAGAAACAACAAACGATACCGCGCACAGTATAATCGCCAACGTGTCCAGAACCTGCAGCCAAGCAGCAGCGCCCAAGCTGCCAAGTGTTGCCATGATGAAGCGTAACATCAGGAGAAGACAGTTTGATGGTCCAGTTCTCCCAGCACACAGGAGGGACATTGTCTTTACTGATGAGTACAAAAGTACTTGCAATGGAGAAGTGTTTAAGTATGAATCTGAACCTTAGGACAATAGGATGCTAATCTTCTCTGCACCATTGGTACGCTGATGGTACTTTCCTGCTGTACACAATCCATGGATTTAAGGATAACATATCCATGCCATTGGTATACGCCTTGTTGCCAAACAAAACAGAGAACACTTATGTCTCACTTCTAGAGCAGATACACATTTTGGAACCAGCATTGTCCCCACAATCCTTAACAATTGATTTTGAATTGGCCACGATGAATGCATGCAGGCACTCACTATGATATTTTTGGCAGCAAAAGTTTGAAACTCTAGGTGAGCAACATGTTTTTTTCCAGCAGAAGTGCAAGAAGTGGTGGATTACTTTGAAGACACGTGGATAGGATGACCAACAAGAAGTGAGGTTCGAAGAGCATCTAGGTTTGCGCATACCATCTGGAATGTCCATCAACTTGTTCTTCAAGGACTGCCAAGAACAAATAACTCTGTGGAAGGCTGGCACTGAGGCTTTGAAGAACAAGTTGCTGCGTGTCATCCAAATAAATGGAAGTTCAGAGCCTGAATGAACTACGCATAGAACAGTACTTGAGTGGAGCTGATCAAGTCTAAAGAAAAAATAATAATAATACAGAGATTGTGATGAAAGAATAAGGCTAGTGACTGCCTACAGCAAAGATGCAGACATTGTTCTCTAAGAGGCATTGCACATAACATTTCATACTAGTGTACATACTGAACTTGCCCAACCCTGCCATTACATACATGTTAATGCACAGTGCTATGGTTTTGACTGTGGTAGTTTGTATGCAATAAACACTGTTTTGTTTAATGTCATGTAGTCCTCTCTATTCTATACATATTAATGTCATGGAGTCCTCTCTATTCTATACATATTCATTTCATGGAGTCCTCTGTATTCTATACATATTCTTGTCACGGTCTGTACTCCCCGCAAGCAATTTGTATTCCCTGCAAGTAGTTTGATAAATGTATTTGTTACTTTTTACGTTGGATAATTTTTAACTGTGCATTACATATCTGTATTACAGTACTGTAGTTTCACGCAAATGGCTTATTCGATGCATTGCTTCCGCGATAAGCTGTAGCGGCGATTAACTGATTTTTGGTGAATTGCTTATCGGTAAATTGCTGTCGCGGTGAATAGTCGGAGGTGAATTGCTGTTGGTAAATAGTTTTCGTTAAATTTTCCTAGACTCGGCTGAGTAACTGCCAGTCTGAGTGTATGAATATTTTGCAAATGTGTAGGAACTTTGGGAGATATGAACATTGTGTGAATGCTCAGTAACAATTGTTGAAGCCTTGTTGTGGTGTTTGTATGTGGCTGGGTAACTGATGTGTCTTTTTCATTGAAATTGGTGTGGTTTCCCAGTGTGAGTATATTAATTTTTTTGCAACTGTGTAGGAACTTTGGGAGATATGGACATTGTGTGAATGCTCAGTAACAAAGGTTGAAGCCTTGTCCTGTTACTGCTCATTTGGCAATGCCTATGTGCTAATTCAACATATTTGCATACAGCTGGGTAACTGATGTCTTAATGAAGTTGGTGTGGTTGTCTGCCAGTGTGAGTGTATGAATGTTTCGCAAATGTGTATAAACTTTGGCAGATATGGACGTTGTGTGAAAGCCCGGTAACAATGATTGAAGGCTTGTTGTGGCGTTACTGCTCATATGGAAATGCCCATGTGCTAATTCAACAAATTTGTATCTTGCTGGGTAACTGATGTGTTTTTTTAATGACGTTAGCGTGGTTGTCTGCAGTGTGAGTGTATAAATCTTTTGCAACTGTGTAGGAACTTTGGGAGATATGAACATTGTATGAATGCTCAGTAACCATTTTTGAAGCTTTGTTGTGGTGTTATTGCTCATTTGGGAATGCCTGTGTGCGAATTCAACCAATATTTATGTGGCTAAGTAACTGATGTGGCTTTTATAACAAGTGTAAGTGTATGAATCTTTTGCAAATGTGTAGAAACTTTGGATGATATGGACGTTGTGTGGATGCTCAGTAACAATGGTTGATGCCTTGTCGTGGCGTCACTGCTCATTTGGGAATGCCTGTGTGCTAATTAAAGACATTTGTATGTTGCTTGGGTAACTGATATCTTTTTAATTGAAATTGGTGTGGTTGTTTCTCAGTGTGTGTGTGTGAATCTTTTGCAAATGTGTAGGAACTTTAGGAGATATGAAAGTTGTGTTAATTACCAGTAACAATGGTTGAAGCCTTGTCGTGGAGTTACTGCTCATATGGGAGTGCCCATGTTCAACCAATTTGTATGTGGCTGGGTAAATGATGTCTTTTTTTTAATTTTTTTTATGAAGTTGGTGTGGTTGTCTGCTAGTGTGAGTGTATGAATATTTTAGAAATGTTCACACAACTTTCATATCTCCCAAAGGTTGAAGCCTTGTCCTGTTACTGCTCATTTGGCAATGCCCGTGTGCTAATTCAACCAATTTGCATGCAGCTGGGTAACTGATGTCTTTTTTAATAAAGTTGGTGTGGTTGTCTGCCAGTGTGAGTCTCTGAATCTCTTGCAAATGTGTAGGAATTTTAGGAGATAGGGACATTGTGTGAATGCTCAGTAACAATGGTTGAAGCCTTGTTGTGGCGTTACTGCTCATTTGGGAATTTCCATGTGCTAATTCAAATAATTTGTATGTCGCTGGATAACTAATGTGGCTAATATGACTGTTGTGTGAATGCTCAGCAACAATGGTTGAAGCCTTGTTGTGGCGCTTCTGCTCATGTGTGAATTCTGATGTGCTAATTCAACCAATTTGTATGTAGCTGGGTAACTGATGTATTTTTTTTAAATAAAATGGGTTGAACCGGCCTTTCAATGTGAGTGTATGTATCTTTTGCAAAGGTATAGAATATTTAGTAGATATAAAAGGTAGGAAAATGCTCAGTAACAATGGTTGAAGCCTTTTTGCGGTGTTGCTGCTTATTTGTAAATACCCATGTGCTAATTCAACCAATTTGTATGTGGCTGAGTAACTGATGTCTTGTTTATTTATATTGTGGTGTCGTTTACGGCAATTGTGAGTGTATGAATCTTTTGCAAATGTTTAGAAACCTTGGGAGATATGAACTTTGTGTGAATACTCAGTAACAATGGTGAAAGCCTTATGGTGGTGTTACTGCTGATTTGAGAATGTCCATGTGCGAATTCAACCAATGTGTATGTGGCTGGGTAACTGATGTCTGTTTGTTGTGTGATTGTCTGTCATTGTGAGCGCATGAATCTTCTGTAAATATACAGAAACTCTGGAAGATATGAACGTTGTGTGAATGTCCAGTAACAGTGGTTGAAGCCTTGTCGTGGTGTTGCTGCTCAATTGGGAGTGCCCATGTGCTAATTCAGCCAATTTGTATATGGCTGGGTAACGGTTTTCTTTTTTGTTTAAATTGTGGTTGTCTGTCATTGTGAGTGTATGACTCTTTTGCAAATTTATAGAAACTTTGGGAGATATGAAAGGTATGTTAATGCCCAGTAACAGTGGTTGAAGCCTTGTTGTGCTACTGCACATATGGAAATGCCCATGCGCCAACTCAAACAATTTGTATGTGAATGGGTAACTGATGTCTTTTTAGTTAAAATGTTATGTGGCTGTCTGTCATTGTTAGTGTATGATTTTTTTTTGCAAAGGTATATAAAATTTAAGAAATTAAAGGTGTGCAGTAACAATTTGTTAAGCCTTGTTGTAGTGTTGTTGCTCATTTGGAAATGCCCATGTGCTAATTCAAGAAATGTGTATGTGGCTGGGTAACTAATGTGTCTTTTTCATTGAAATTGGTGTGGTTGTTTCCCAGTGTGAGTGTATGAATATTTTGCAACTGTGTAGGAACTTTGGGAGATATGGGTGTTGTGTAAATGCTCAGTAACAGTGGTTGAAGCCTTGTCATGGGGTTACTGCTCATTTGTATAATGAAAATGGGGGTGGCTTTCTGTCTTGTGAATCTTTTGCAAGTGTATAGAATTTTTGGGAGATATAAAAGGCATGTGAATGCCCAGTAACAATGGTTGAAGCCTTGTTGTGGCATTAGTGCTCATTTTGGAATGTCCATGTGCTAATTCTAACAATTTGTATGTGGCTGGGTAACTGATGTGTTTTTTTAATTAAATTGTGTGTGGTTGTCTATCATTGTGAGTGTATGCATCTTTTGCAAATGTGTAGAAACTTTGGGAGATATGAAAGATGCATGAATGCCCAGTAACAGTGGTTGAAGCCTTGCTGGTGGCGTTACTACTCATATGGGTATACCCATATGCGAATTCAACCATTTTGTATGTGGCTGGGTAACTGATGTATTTTTTTATTAAAATGGGGTGCGACTGTCTGTCCCTGTGAGTATATGAATATTTTGCAAAAGTAAAGAATATTTGGGAGATATAAAAGCTGTGACCAATTCGGCAAACTAGGCAGCTGCTTAGCAGCACTTTGAACAGTGCCTCATTTTTTTAATTAACATTATTCCCAGGGTTTAAAAATACTGCAGTTCACTGACTGGCCACTAGAGACAACCTGGAAAGAGAGCATTTTATCAGGAAGGAAGTTAATGTAAGGTTATCACTACAGGGAAGGAAGCTGTGAGTGTGAGATGACATTACCAAAATACATCTATTTACATGTTCAGCTTTATATGTTTCCTTTAAAAGTACTGAATAGGATAAGGATTGGGCCATGTAGAAATTTCTTTAGATTAGAGAGAATTTAAAATGGAAATCATCTGGCTGCATGTAAATTAAGACTAGGCTATTTGATGTCCTCAATAAAGTAGTCTCAAATTGAAAAAGCAATATTAGTTTCATAAAAAAACATGTAGATTTTGCAGGAGAATCGCCTCAATGGCACCTGTACATTTTGGAACTTGGCTTTAGATTGTTTGTGTCGCTCAGTTTTACATAATGTGGTTAAACATCTCCATGATATTATATTCCCAGTCATTTTACTTTCATTTATATATTGTTGACGAAGTCCATGATTGTTTTCATAGTTTAAAAAGAAATATTTAATATATAATTATGGACATTTTAATTTATCTTATGTTTAATTTCACATGTCTATACCAGAGAAGTCTACAGTGTCTTATAGTTGCAATTTGATGACCACTCTACATTTATAATGTATACAGTATATATACAGTTTATTTATAATAAGTTTATGTTCAATACAAAAGCTTATAATGGATTGATGGACAGGAAAGAAGATACTGTATCGTAGAATGTCTAAAATATAATATAATAATACTAGCGCCAAAAATCAAAAATTTATGGTCAATACAATTTTAAAGCTGGAAATGCTGTTTGTGACACAATGTGATTCTCTGAGACTCTTAACCTTTTAGTTATCTTCAAAGAAGTACAAAACTGTATAATACATTTTTTTTAATTTTAACACTGAACTGTTAAACCATATGAAACTTTTTAATTGTCATGTACGCAGTAATAATATAACAATACATGAAATTTGTATGAATACGTATTGTGCACCATTACATAAAGGTTTCTAAAATGCAACTTATATTGTAAACCATGTTGAATTAATTATTTTTAACAATACTAACATGAAATAGCTCAACTTTGTATACATTTGTATTTTAAACCATTACAGAATGCTTCTTAACATGCAACTTGTATTTAAACTCCTGGTAAAGCACAGAGGAAGGCAAACAGTAAAATCCCCAATTGAAACTTAGCCAATTGTATCAAAGGGGGAAATAAATGAATTCCATCCTGACCCCAGTAACTGGCGATCGGATTACTCCCTGGATGAATCCTGTCTATTTAATTATACATTTAAATTTGTAACAAATGATTATGCTGCAACTGACATAAATCCTTACTAACATTCAATAAATGAACTCTTCAAACCTCGTAAAATACAAGGTTAACAATGCAAAGATTAACGTAAGGTAATAACATTTTAAATGAAATTAGTTAAAAATATAGTGATCTTGAATATTGAATCCAGAGGAAGGCAAATCCCCCCCAAAAAACAGTGAAACTTAGTCAATTGTTTGAAAGTGGGCAAAAAAAGGAATTCCTTCCTGACCGCATTAACTGGCGATTGGAATACTCCCTGGATCAATACTCTATAACATGCAACATTTACATTTTGCAAGAAATTATGATCCTGCTCATAACATTAAACCTTAATTGCATACAATGAAACAACTGTTCAGTCCTTTGAAAACAATTTTAACATTACAAACATTAACTTAAAGTATTAACATTGAAACAGTAAAGGTAAGAAAATGCAAGGTAACTGTTTTGTGGGGCCAATCCTGGCAAAAGTGACTTCCAAGATATTCCATTTTTTTTTTTTTTGGGTCTTTCAAAGTGGTTCCCTTTAAAAGAGCCCAGCAGACTTTTAATTGTGTCTATGGGATGTAACCACTGTTTATTGTTGAGTTTTTTCCCTTTTTTTTTGGTTATTATTTTATTTTTCTAAAATTGTAGATAGAGTTTTGTTTGTGAAATAGTGGTCCTCTAAGAAGAGGCCAAGTGACATTAAATTTCGTCCTGGAAATGAAACCACTATTCTTTATGTTTACAAAACCTCATAGTACACAATGTTTTTTGTAATAATACATCCATTGTGTAATAGATCACCCTGACTTGGGTTATCTTCAATTGAAACTTTAATATCATCTGGATTTGTGCACCTTGAAAAAGCAACAGAGTTGTCCATGTGCGAAAACCGGTTCCTGTAAAAAAAAAAAATACCCACAGACTTAAAAGTTTGTCCTTGGGATTTATTGATGGTCATGGCAAATGCCATGATAACTGGAAATTGTTTCCTTTGAAGGACAAAAGGTAAACCACTCTCACTTGGAGCTAAATCAATTCTTTGTATAAACTCGTTCACCTTTGTGGGTACCAGTCATAATTTCTGCATGTATGAAATGATCTTTTAAATCGTGCATGATTAATCTGGTCCCATTACAAAGTCCTTTTTTTTTTTATTCATATTTCTCAATAGCATGACAAATGCCTTTTTTTTTCAATTGCAAAACATGTGGTGGCATTCCAGATGGTGTTGAAGAATGAATACATTCTATACTAAAATTAGATTCACTGTCTTTATCGTCAGCCAGAACTGAATCTGCACTGTAATAATTATTTTGGGGTGCGTTGATGAATTTTAAAATGTCATTATTTAGATTCAAGGCATCTATATTTTTTCATGTTAATATCACTTTGTTTGAAATGTCTGAGTAATCGTCGTTATACAGAGTGTTTAGAAAGACTGCTGATATGAGTTATTCCTTGCAAACCATTTGTGATGGCATTTCAATGCTATCATTGGGTATATCATTTATTTGTGGATGTTTTCCTTCTCCAATTTGAATGAGCCAATCATTGAATTTGTTTTGGCCTTCAGATCTCATATTTAATTCTAATTTGAGGTGTGTAAATATTTTCCACAGTTTACTTTTCTTGATACATGTTTCAATGATGTCAGTCCTATTTCCATGTGGCACAACAGGTAATGTTTGCCTAAAATCTCCTCCTAACAAAATCACCTTTCCACCAAAAGGCAAATTATCCATCACTTATTTTAATAATCTATCAATACATTTCAAGGCATGACATGACAACATTCATCCACCCGGGCCATCTAGATAGAAATAATGGTCTTTGACCATTTCATCATCTGTAGCATTTGTGATGGCATTAAATGCTTGCAATTGTAAAGTATTTAAAGTTGCCAGTTTTTTTTCTTGTGTTTTTTGTTGTTGAAGCTCAGTGTCATAATCATAAAAGTTGATGTTATCTATAAGTCCTGGATCAGGCAAATTAAAAGTTGCACAATTTAATCCAGGAGCAAGAAATATATTTCTTGCATTTCCATTAAAGCTTTTAAGAGTGCAATGGGCTAATTGTAACATTTCAAGAAATCGTCAGACATATTTAATTTTAATGTTTCCCACAAAGTAAATGCATCAGGTACATTGTAAAAGATACAAATGAATGCAAATTGTTTTCTCATTTGCTTTTCCCATTATGTATCATCTGCTATGAAGGTTTAATGTCTTGCAGCTAATAGGAAAGTATAAAAAACTGTCATTCACTGTGTGTAAATGTTCATACCTTTGTGCACCGGGTATAATCTTAAACTGAAATGTTTAATGTCTCTTGGGCTGACTGTATAAATTTGTGGTATAAATGTATGTATCTCTTTTTCGTTGTCGCCATTTGCCATTTACAAATACATAGTGATATGGAATCTCAATGTATAAAAATTGTTTGGCCTGAGAGCCCAAAATGAACATTGAGAAACAACACTTACTGCTTGGTTTCAATTAAACTGCCAGGACAAAGGCAGTTCTTTTATTGCTTGCAGTAAAGCAAACAAATTTACTTTGTGGCAAATGTACAGCTAATCGATACACAGCATGTGACCGATCATGCATCTCAAATTTCAGCCACATTACTTCAGGAGCACTGACATAGGGAACATCTAAATAATTTGAAAGTTCGTCATCTAAAATTGGATTTTCCTTTTTGTTTGCTGCACCTTGCACAACAGTTGCTGCATCATATCCTTTGTATATATATTTATACACATATTTGATGGATGTAATAGAAGTGCAAGCTTCCATATTTATGTGTGCATTGTACTTCATCAGCAAATGTGGATTGTATGGAACGACGTATCTATTATCAACCTTTTGTCCACGTATTATAGCTGTTTGTCCTTCTCTTCTTTTATTCAAAGGGTATCCATCACAATTAGCATACGTTTGCATTTGAAACTGTTTTGGAAATTATTTTGTACATTTTTTATTTTCAATACATGGTGAATTTGGATTGATATCTCCACATGGCCCATGCATCATTCTGTGTGTTACAATCTCATGAAGTTTGGAATATTTTTCTGGGTGTGGCAATTCAGCAGTAATGACTGAATCTAATCTCTCTGCAGTATTCAATTTACCTTTTTTCCTGCAGGATTAAAAGTATGTGTGCATGTGGCAGGCGTCTTTCTTGAACTTCAATGGTATAAACAAAAGCCACACATTTTCCAAATGACTGTGCTTTAGTTATATCATGTATTAATGAATTGAGTTTTATTTTGATTACACTTGCCACTAAATCTGGTCGGTCAGAAGTATTTTGTCCAAGATTACAATTTTCCTTGATCTCTGGCAATTACATGTGAATGTAATGAATAAATCTGGTTTTACAAATTTTGTGACAATAGCCATGGCATCATTATATCTTTCTTGCATATTGCGAGGAGTTCCTTGGAAAGTGGATGGCAAAATGATTGCTCTTCCAGCTGCAATGTCTCTGTTGGTAGCCAATTCAGCGACATAATCCATCAATCCCCAATATTGTTCTACTCAAAGCTTGTTTTGTTGAAATTTGACAACATTTAGATTATTTGCTTTGACTTGTAGATAGGAATCAATAATCCATTGTTGTGTGAGTTTGCCCCCAAATAAAATAGGATTAAAATAATCCCGAATAGCAGTTTGTGCCACTTTATATTCCAGCATAGAAATATTGCATCTAACACGAACTTTACTATTGGGATAATTTTACAATTGTAATTTTGGTTCCCATCCAGGTTCACCATTTGGAAAGAAAATGGATTATGTTATTGGATCCAAATTACAACTTAATATATTTATGTTTATAAAAGGTTGGTCTTCTTTGCGTGGATATATTCTAATATCCCTCTGAAAAGGTGGTTCACCATCCTCATTTTTAAAGACCATGGCAACCTAATTTACTGTTGGTAAATTATACGGTATTTTATCAGTGTTGCGATCTTTTTTAAAACCATATTTACTCTTGGCATTGTCAATTGTTGCCTTTGAGCATGTTGCTGTTCTTTTTCAACCTGTGCTAATTGTTTGTATGCTTGACTGCATAGGTTGTTGGCCAACATTTTATCTAGCTGTTCAAAGACTATGCGCAAACACTGTTTATTTTCCGGAAGCGTCATCCTTTGTTCAACAGCTTCCATTGTATCTAAGACATATATGCAAATTTCCTTGGCTCTCCTTTTTGTGGATGTGTAAATGTGAAGTGAGGTGGTAAAGTAAGGACCATGTCCTGGGACATTTTCTGCTAATGTAGCACCCATTGAAGCAAATGAAATTGCACTGTTATAAGACCTTATGTTTTTTTTAAAATTGGTATAACTTGGAAATGTTGGATCGCTCATGATGCTTTGTAAGTAATCTGGAAATGTGTGTCTTTGTGGAAGTCTTAACTTTCCTTTCTGACAGCAACTAATGAAGTCTCCGTCCGTTGATCTTTCCTTGAGAAAATGATAGGCCCCACAAAATTGACAAAAAACATTGAGTAATACACAATAATGAGTGTCTACTGTTAGTGCTGTAATGAAAGCAGTATCCTGAGCTTCCTCAACATAGATATCACTACAACTTTCTATATCTACATTGGTGTCATGTGTATGAACATTGGTGTCAATAGGCAATATTGGATCAATAGGCAAAGTTTCCGACCTGTTTTTGTTTGCTGGAGCTTCAAAGAAAAGAAAAAGTACACTCACTTTGTGCTTTCTTACTCATTTTTCTTTTATTTAAAAGTCACTGTTGGTCTTCTTCTCTTAAGCATTGGGAAGTTTCGGGGAATGTGCATCTCTCCACCTTTGCTTCCTTTTCCATTTTGATTTTTTCCATGAAATTAATCCATTCAGATTTTTTTATTGGCATACATTCGATATTGATAACTTGATAGTTTCTTTTTTTTTTTAATAATTAAGTCATTAATAAATTAATATATGTTAATTCATTAATCAATAACTGACATCAATGGTAAACCTAAAGAGGTCATTATGTTTTCCTAAAGAAAGGCAAACAGAAACAGCTATGAGCAAAGTATAGATCGGGCTTAAAATAATGTGCAATTTTGTAATTTTCTTAATGATGAAATCAATTTACTTATGAGTTCTAATTTACCTTCTTTTAAAGTTAATTATGTAAGCATATATATATGCATACATATATATATTTTTTGGTTATTATAAATTAAATATGAAGGGCCTCATTCATTTGCAAGTTATGCAGTGCAATAGGGCACTATATAAGCAGATAGTATATATTTTTTTGTAAGTTTTTATTTGGTGAAAACCTTAGTTTTGTATAGATGTTCATTAACTATAAATTTATGTCAAAGTAATATGCTATGTCCTTATATATAGCCCTATTCAATTTTGTAAATTGCAATTGAATGAGGCCCTAAATAAATATAGGTTAATTATTTAATCATTAACTGTCATCAATACAAAACAATAAGGGCATCATGAAATCATATACCTGTGAAATTGATGTTATTTGAGAAAATCCTTGAGAATTCACTCTCTGTCTTCAGTCAGGTGCAGAGATGAGTAATCTGTGAAATGACATGAAAATCATTTTTAATGTTTGTATTCAATTAATTCGTGAGGGATTGAAACTATAATGTTTAATTGGCATAGATGCAAAACATAAATGCATAATCATCAATATATTCATAAATAAAATTCATCACTATCAGGCAGTCAGGAGCAACACGGATATATCAGTGCATAGTAAAATATCCATATTGTTTGTGGTCCTTTTTTTTTTTTTTATAATATTACTAATTAATATTTAATAAATTAATGTACATTAATAATCAATTAACCAATGACTAAATGTATTCTAAAAAGCTAAGCATTAATATATGACTAAACTAAACGCATTGTAAAATATAGAATATTTGTTGTTCATAATGATTACGAATAATTATTTAGTAAAATAATGTACATTAATAATTAATGAATCAATAAATGTATTAATAAACTTTACGCAGTTTAAAATGTTATAATTATTTTTTCATAATGATTACTAATAATTAATAAATTATTGTACATTGCTAATTATACAATGAATTAATATATTACAAACAGCTAAGAATGAAAGTATCAAGCAAGCGTAAATTATAAGTTTGTTGCTCAATTTTTGTAACTAATAATATGTACCTTTTTTTAAGAATAATTAATTTATTAATATTTTATTAATGATTATTAATATACTTTACCTATTTGTATTTAATATTCAGCAATCAGTATCCTGAAGAGCTAACAATCTCTTTGGATTTTCATACTGTCATCACCTGAGGAGAAAGTGTCAGTTCTGTGGCAAGTGTGCCCTATATATATATAGGCTTCGTGCGCGAGACAAAACCGTTGCTTTAGGTGGGAAATCTGCCATTTCAGAATTTTAATGTGTAAGTTAGTGTTGTAAAATGGCGGCGTTGGTCTATGTTTTACGCGTTTCGTGAGCCTTTTGCGTCCTCCCTATTAGTATTTTTCTACCGCGTAAGTCGCTGGCTGTGTTTTGCGTGGTTCAGGGTCTTGTTGCCTCGTTTTCATTTTTTCGGACGCCATTTTTTTTCTCTTAGCCGATTTTCAAGTGCCGAAACTTCTTAAATTCGACATAAATTTGCATTTCACCTCGCTTCCTGACGTCCTGGCTGTTCTCCCGTGCTATGTGTGATGTTGTTTTTTTTGTTGTATTTGTTTTTGTATTTTTTGTGTTTCTTGTTTTTTGGTTTGCGCGGTGTGGTCGTTAAATTCGCATTTTTCCTATGTATTTTTTTTTTCTAAGTTCTGCGTTCATCAGGAAATGCGGGATCACCTTAGGCTGCAAGTAGTTAAGTGTTTGTAGGCTAAGTTCTGCTTGTTTCATTACCTCCACTGCTTGCCTCGCAGGCAATGAGCTCCTTTGGCGCTCATCGCCTGTGCTGCACCTTTTAGTGGTTTAATGGCTCGCCTTTGGAGCTCATTGCCTAAGTGCTACGAGTTAACGGTTTGCCTCGCTGTTGCTAAGTCGTACGCACAACACAAAGCGTAACGACATCTCGCAGTTCAACAATTATAATATGTGATATAATACTGTATTGTAGAATGTTGTGCATAATACTTTATTACTTCATCATAAAAGTAAATAGAGCAATTAATATAATACTGACCTTGACCTAGATCACTGCCTGAAGGATAGATAATTTTAAGAATAATATAAGCCAAATTTCATTTCAAACTGTCTTATCTCTATTTAATAACAAAATTTCCATGCCAGCAAACAACTTTCAGAACTGTTATGTAAATATTACGATAGATAGATAGGACACCTTTGACCCTGCAACTGATGATGAAGTCTCTAGTGTTTTATCTAACTTTCGTCTTAGAACAGGATCATGTTGACAAGTTGTATCACAGCTGATCCATCCACTCGCTACCATACTAAACCCAGCTCTCACACATCTTTTCAATATTTCCCTTAACACTGGCAAGTTTCCATCACTTTAAAACAAGTGATTAGAACACCCATTTTTAAGAAACCCTCATCTGATCCAGCTTCTCCATCTAATTACTGCCCTACACTCTGATCATATCTCGCCCCTACTACAGCAACTCTCTCCTTGTTGGCATCCCTATCACCCGTCTTTCAATCCATAATGAATGCCTCAAGACTCATCTTCCATACTTGTCAATTAAGGTCTACAGCTCCACTCTGTCAGTTACTCCACTGGCTTCCCATAGCCTCCAGAATAAAATAATATCATTTAAAATCCTGACCCTAACATACTGTATGAAGCCCTCAATAATAATGCACTGTCTTATATCTCCCACTTTCCTGCTCTCTTATCACTTCCTCTCATTCCCGCCTGCAGGACTTTTCTCGTGCTGCTCCTATTCTGTGTAACTCCTTGCCTTACTCCACTAGACTATACCCCTGCCTCAAATTGTTCAAAACCTCACTAAAAACTCATCTATTTAAAGAAGCGTATCACCTTCAGCTGGAATTTATGCAATATATTGTACCTCACCTTTCTATATCTCACCCATACCCTCTAGACTGTAAGTTTAAGAGTTTCCAATCTTTATTAGTGCTTTAGAGAAAGCATTTTATTTGCTTGACTTTAAACTCAATAATATGGACCTCCATTCTTTTGTAATTTGTTAAGTTGGTTTTTGATTGCATCTACCCTATTTAGTGTTACGGAATATGTTGGTGCATTACAAATAAACGTTAATTAATAATAATCATCCACAAGCTCTATGCTATGCAATGTAATTCCATGTCTATATGTTTTATTGTGTATGTGTAAATTTTATTAGAAGGTCTCTATAGTATTTATGTATATTGTGTATGAAGGAACTTTCTGTATATATCTGCAGTGTTGGGGATATATATATATATATATATATATATATATATATATATATATATATATATTAGTACAGTACATATGTGTTCATATTTAAACATCTAAAATAAGTGACAAAAAACGTATTCTAAGAAATACAGTTGTTGCACTGCACTCTGGGACTTCTTACTTCAGGAAGTGCAACCATATCTCTCCAGAAGTGTAAACACTCCTTTCAACATTTATTTTTTCTCATTAAAAACTACCTGGATGACCTTTTTTCATTTTTACTGATGCTTAGACTCAATTTTTTCAAACAATTTCTGGTCTTATTGTGCAGTGGCCATTTAACTCTCATAATTACTCAGTTTGTATGTGTGATATCAGTGATCATATTATATGCTCGCTGCCCTACCATAGAAAAATATAAATAATAGTAACAATAGTAGAGACACAGGGGAGTGGGAGGAGGGGGGGGGGGAGAGACACAGGGGAGTGGGAGGAGGGGGGACACAGGAAATGGAGAGGAGGGGGGAGAGACACAGGGGAGGGAGAGGAGATGAGGGGAGACACAGGAGGGGAGAGACACAGGGGAGGGAGAGGAGGGGGGAGAGACGGAGGGAGGGAGAGACACAGAGGTGGGGGAGAGACACAGGGAAGGGAGAGGAGGGGGAGAGATGGAGGGGGGGAGACACAGGGCAGGGAGAGGAAAGGGGAGAGACGGAGGGGGGAAGAGACACAGGGGAGGGAGAGGAGGGGGGAGAGACACAGGGGAGGGAGAGGAGGGGGAGAGACACAGGGGAGGGAGAGGAGTGGGGGGAGACACAGGGGAGGCAGAGGAGTGGGGAGAGACACAGGGGGGAAGAGACACAGGGGAGGGAGAGGAGGGGGAGAGATGGGGGTAGGAGACACAGGGGAGGCAGAGGAGGGGGAGAGACACAGGGGAGGGAGAGGAGGGGGGAAGAGACACAGGGGAGGAAGAGGAGGGGGGAGAGACACATGGGAAGGGAGAGGACGGGGAGAGACACAGGCGAGGGAGAGGAGGGGGGAGAGACACAGGGGAGTTAGAGGAGGGGGGAGAGACACAGGGGAGGGAGAGGAGGGGGGAGAGACACAGGTGAGGGAGAGGAGGTGGAGGGGAGGGAGAGGATGCGGGGGGAAGAGACACAGGGGAGGGAGAGGAGGTGGGGGAAGAGACACAGGGGAGGGAGAGGAGGCGGGGGAAGAGACACAGGGGAGAAGGAGGAGGCGAGGGAAGAGACACAGGGGAGGGAGAGGAGGCGGTAAGAGAGAGACACAGTGGAAGGAGAGGAGGGGTGGAACAGGGGTGGGAGAGGAGGGGGGAGAGACACAGGGGAGGGAGAGGAGGGGGGAGAGACGGAGGGGGGAAGAGACACAGGGGAGGGAGAGAATGGGGAGAGATGGAGGGGGGAAGAGACACAGGGAAGGGAGAGGAGGGGGGAGAGACACAGGTGAGGGAGAGGAGGGGGAGGAGAGACGGAGGGGGGAAGAGACACAAAGGAGGGGGGGAGACACAGGGGAGGGAGAGGAGGGGGGAGAGACACAGGGGAGTTAGAGGAAAGGGGAGAGACACAGGGGAGGGTTAAGGAGGGGGGAGAGACACAGGGGAGGGAGAGGAGGTGGGGGGGAGGGAGAGGAGGCAGAGGGAAGAGACACAGGGGAGGGAGAGGAGGCGGGGGAAGAGACACAGGGGAGGGAGAGGAGGCGGGGAAAGAGACACAAGGGAGGGAGAGGAGGCGGGGAGAGAGACACAGGGGAGGGAGAGGAGGGGGGAGAGACACAGGGGAGTTAGAGGAGGGGGGAGAGACACAGGGGAGGGAGAGGAGGGGGGAGAGACACAGGTGAGGGAGAGGAGGTGGAGGGGAGGGAGAGGAGGCGGGGGGAAGAGACACAGGGGAGGGAGAGGAGGTGGGGGAAGAGACACAGGGGAGGGAGAGGAGGCAGGGGAAGAGACACAGGGGAGAAGGAGGAGGCGAGGGAAGAGGCACAGGGGAGGGAGAGGAGGCGGGGAGAGACGGAGGGGGGAAGAGACACAGGGGAGGGAGAGAATGGGAGAGATGGAGGGGGAAGAGACACAGGGAAGGGAGAGGAGGGGGGGAGAGACACAGGTGAGGGAGAGGAGGGGGAGGAGAGACGGAGGGGGGAAGAGACACAGAGGAGGGAAAGGAGGGGGGGAGACACAGGGGAGGGAGAGGAGGGGGAGAGACACAGGGGAGTTAGAGGAAAGGGGAGAGACACAGGGGAGGGTGAGGAGGGGGGAGAGACACAGGGGAGGGAGAGGAGGTGGGGGGGGAGGGAGAGGAGGCAGAGGGAAGAGACACAGGGGAGGGAGAGGAGGCGGGGGAAGAGACACAGGGGAGGGAGAGGAGGCGGGGAAAGAGACACAAGGGAGGGAGAGGAGGCGGGGAGAGAGACACAGGGGAGGGAGAGGAGGCGGGGGAGGGACATAGGGGAAGGAGAGGAGGGGGGACACGGGAGGGAGAGGAGGGGGGAGAGACACAGGGGAGGGAGAGGAGGGGGAGAGACACAGGGGAGGGAGAGGAGTGGGGAGAGACACAGGGGAGTTAGAGGAAAGGGGAGAGACACAGGGGAGGGTGAGGAGGGGGGAGAGACACAGGGGAGGGAGAGGAGGTGGGGGGGAGGGAGAGGAGGCAGAGGGAAGAGACACAGGGGAGGGAGAGGAGGCGGGGGAAGAGTCACAGGGGAGGGAGAGGAGGCGGGGAAAGAGACACAAGGGAGGGAGAGGAGGCGGGGAGAGAGACACAGGGGAGGGAGAGGAGGGGGGAGAGACACAGGGGAGTTAGAGGAGGGGGGAGAGACACAGGGGAGTGAGAGGGGGGGGAGAGACACAGGTGAGGGAGAGGAGGTAGAGGGGAGGGAGAGGAGGCAGGGGGAAGAGACACAGGGGAGGGAGAGGAGGTGGGGGAAGAGACACAGGGGAGGGAGAGGAGGCAGGGGAAGAGACACAGGGGAGAAGGAGGAGGCGAGGGAAGAGACACAGGGGAGGGAGAGGAGGCGGGGTGAGAGACACAGTGGAAGGAGAGGAGGGGTGGAACAGGGGTGGGAGAGGAGGGGGGAGAGACACAGGGGAGGGAGAGGAGGGGGGAAGAGACACAGGGGAGGGAGAGAATGGGGAGAGATGGAGGGGGAAGAGACACAGGGAAGGGAGAGGAGGGGGGAGAGACACAGGTGAGGGAGAGGAGGGGGAGGAGAGACGGAGGGGGGAAAGGAGGGGGGGAGACACAGGGGAGGGAGAGGAGGGGGGAGAGACACAGGGGAGTTAGAGGAAAGGGGAGAGACACAGGGGAGGGTGAGGAGGGGGGAGAGACAAAGGGGAGGGAGAGGAGGTGGAGGGGAGGGAGAGGAGGCAGAGGGAAGAGACACAGGGGAGGGAGAGGAGGCGGGGGAAGAGACACAGGGGAGGGAGAGGAGGCGGGGAAAGAGACACAAGGGAGGGAGAGGAGGCGGGGAGAGAGACACAGGGGAGGGAGAGGAGGCGGGGGAGAGACATAGGGGAAGGAGAGGAGGGGGGACACGAAAGGGAGAGGAGGGGGGAGAGACACAGGGGAGGGAGAGGAGGGGGGAGAGACACAGGGGAGGAAGAGGAGTGGGGAGAGACACAGGGGAGGGAGAGGAGTGGGGAGAGACACAGGGGGGAAGAGACAGGGGAGGGAGAGGAGGGGGAGAGATGGAGGGGTAGGAGACACAGGGGAGGCAGAGGAGGGGGAGAGACACAGGGGAGGGAGAGGAGGGGGAGGAGAGACGGAGGGGTGAAGAGACACAGGGGAGGAAGAGGAGGGGGGAGAGACACATGGGAAGGGAGAGGACGGGGAGAGACACAGGCGAGGGAGAGGAGGGGGGAGAGACACAGGGGAGTTAGAGGAGAAGGGAGAGACACAGGGGAGGGAGAGGAGGGGGGAGAGACACAGGTGAGGGAGAGGAGGTGGAGGGGAGGGAGAGGATGCGGGGGGAAGAGACACAGGGGAGGGAGAGGAGGTGGGGGAAGAGACACAGGGGAGGGAGAGGAGGCAGCGGAAGAGACACAGGGGAGAAGGAGGAGGCGAGGGAAGAGACACAGGGGAGGGAGAGGAGGCGGGGAGAGAGACACAGTGGAAGGAGAGGAGGGGTGGAACAGGGGTGGGAGAGGAGGGGGGAGAGACACAGGTGAGGGAGAGGAGGTGGAGGGGAGGGAGAGGAGGCGGGGGGAAGAGACACAGGGGAGGGAGAGGAGGTGGGGGAAGAGACACAGGGGAGGGAGAGGAGGCAGGGGAAGAGACACAGGGGAGAAGGAGGAGGCGAGGGAAGAGGCACAGGGGAGGGAGAGGAGGCGGGGAGAGACGGAGGGGGGAAGAGACACAGGGGAGGGAGAGAATGGGAGAGATGGAGGGGGAAGAGACACAGGGAAGGGAGAGGAGGGGGGAGAGACACAGGTGAGGGAGAGGAGGGGGAGGAGAGACGGAGGGGGGAAAGGAGGGGGGGAGACACAGGGGAGGGAGAGGAGGGGGGAGAGACACAGGGGAGTTAGAGGAAAGGGGAGAGACACAGGGGAGGGTGAGGAGGGGGGAGAGACAAAGGGGAGGGAGAGGAGGTGGAGGGGAGGGAGAGGAGGCAGAGGGAAGAGACACAGGGGAGGGAGAGGAGGCGGGGGAAGAGACACAGGGGAGGGAGAGGAGGCGGGGAAAGAGACACAAGGGAGGGAGAGGAGGCGGGGAGAGAGACACAGGGGAGGGAGAGGAGGCGGGGGAGAGACATAGGGGAAGGAGAGGAGGGGGGACACGAAAGGGAGAGGAGGGGGGAGAGACACAGGGGAGGGAGAGGAGGGGGGAGAGACACAGGGGAGGAAGAGGAGTGGGGAGAGACACAGGGGAGGGAGAGGAGTGGGGAGAGACACAGGGGGGAAGAGACAGGGGAGGGAGAGGAGGGGGAGAGATGGAGGGGTAGGAGACACAGGGGAGGCAGAGGAGGGGGAGAGACACAGGGGAGGGAGAGGAGGGGGAGGAGAGACGGAGGGGTGAAGAGACACAGGGGAGGAAGAGGAGGGGGGAGAGACACATGGGAAGGGAGAGGACGGGGAGAGACACAGGCGAGGGAGAGGAGGGGGGAGAGACACAGGGGAGTTAGAGGAGAAGGGAGAGACACAGGGGAGGGAGAGGAGGGGGGAGAGACACAGGTGAGGGAGAGGAGGTGGAGGGGAGGGAGAGGATGCGGGGGGAAGAGACACAGGGGAGGGAGAGGAGGTGGGGGAAGAGACACAGGGGAGGGAGAGGAGGCAGCGGAAGAGACACAGGGGAGAAGGAGGAGGCGAGGGAAGAGACACAGGGGAGGGAGAGGAGGCGGGGAGAGAGACACAGTGGAAGGAGAGGAGGGGTGGAACAGGGGTGGGAGAGGAGGGGGGGGAGACACAGGGGAGGGAGAGGAGGGGGGAGAGACGGAGGGGGGAAGAGACACAGGGGAGGGAGAGAATGGGGAGAGATGGAGGGGGGAAGAGACACAGGGAAGGGAGAGGAGGGGGGAGAGACACAGGTGAGGGAGAGGAGGGGGAGGAGAGACGGAGGGGGGAAGAGACACAGAGGAGGGAAAGGAGGTGGGAGAAACAGGGGAGGGAGAGGAGGGGGGAGAGACACAGGGGAGTTAGATTAAAGGGGAGAGACACAGGGGAGGGTGAGGAGGGGGGAGAGACACAGGGCAGGGAGAGGAGGTGGGGGGAGGGAGAGGAGGCAGAGGGAAGAGACACATGCGAGGCAGAGGAGGAGGGGGAAGAGACACAGGGGAGGGAGAGGAGGCGGGGAAAGAGACACAAGGGAGGGTATGGAGGCGGGGAGAGAGACACAGGGGAGGGAGAGGAGGCGGGGGAGAGACATAGGGGAAGGAGAGGAGGGGGGACACGGGAGGGAGAGGAGGGGGGAGAGACACAGGGGAGGGAGAGGAGGTGGGGGGGAGGGAGAGGAGGCGGAGGGAAGAGACACAGGGGAGGGAGAGGAGGGGGGAACAGGGGTGGGAGAGGAGGGGGGAGAGACACAGGGGAGGGAGGGAAGAGACACAGGGGAGGGAGGGAAGAGACACAGGGGAGGGAGAGGAGGGGGGAGAGACGGAGGGGAGAAGAGACACAGGGGAGGGAGAGGATGGGGAGAGATGGAGAGGGGGAGAGACACAAGGAAGGGAGAGGACGGGGGAGAGACACAGGGGAGGGAGAGAAGGGGGAGGAGAGACGGAGGGGGAAGAGACACAGAGGAGGGGGGGAGACACAGGGGAGGGAGAGGAGGGGGGGGAGACACAGGGGAGTTAGAGGAGAGGGGAGAGACACAGGGGAGGGTGAGGAGGGGGGAGAGACACAGGGGAGGGAGAGGAGTTGGGGGGAGGGAGAGGAGGCAGAGGGAAGAGACACAGGGGAGGGAGAGGAGGCGGGGGAAGGGACACAGGGGAGGGAGAGGAGGCGGGGAAAGAGACACAAGGGAGGGAGAGAGACACAGGGGAGGGAGAGGAGGCGGGGAGAGACACAGGGGAAGGAGAGGAGGGGGGACACAGGGGAGGGAGAGGAGGGGGGAGAGACACAGGGGAGGGAGAGGAGGTGGGGGGAGGGAGAGGAGGCGGAGGGAAGAGACACAGGGGAAGGAGAGGAGGCAGGGGGAAGAGACACAGGGGAGGGAGAGGAGGCAGGGAAAGAGACACAAGAGAGGGAGAGGAGGCGGGGAGAGAGACACAGGGGAGGGAGAGGAGGCGGGGAGAGACACAGGGGAAGGAGAGGAGGGGGGACACAGGGGAGGGAGAGGAGGGGGGAGAGACACAGGGGAGGGAGAGGAGGCGGGGGAAGAGACACAGGGGAGGGAGAGGAGGCGGGGAAAGAGACACAAGGGAGGGAGAGGAGGCGGGGAGAGAGACACAGGGGAGGGAGAGGAGGCAGGGGAGAGACACAGGGGAAGGAGAGGAGGGGGAACACGGGAGGGAGAGGAGGGGGAGAGACACACGGTAGGGAGAGGAGTGGGGGGAGGGAGAGGAGGCGGAGAGAAGAGACACAGGGGAGGGAGAGGAGGGGGGAACAGGGGTGGCAGAGGAGGGGGGAGAGACACAGGGGAGGGAGGGAAGAGACACAGGGGAGGGAGGGAAGAGACACAGGGGAGGGAGAGGAGGGGGAGAGATGGAGGGGGGAAGAGACACAGGGGAGGGAGAGGATGGGGAGAGATGGAGGGGGGAGAGACACAAGGAAGGGAGAGGAGGGGGGAGAGACACAGGGGAGGGAGAGAAGGGGGAGGAGAGACGGAGGGGGGAAGAGACACAGAGGAGGGAGAGGAGGGGGGGAGACACAGGGGAGGGAGAGGAGGGGGGAGAGACACAGGGGAGTTAGAGGAGAGGGGAGAGACACAGGGGAGGGTGAGGAGGGGGGAGAGACACAGGGGAGGGAGAGACGTTGGGGGGAGGGAGAGGAGGCAGAGGGAAGAGACACAGGGGAGGGAGAGGAGGCGGGGGAAGAGACACAGGGGAGGGAGAGGAGGTGGGGAAAGAGACACAAGGGAGGGAGAGGAGGCAGGGAGAGAGACACAGGGGAGGGAGAGGAGGCGGGGGAGTGACAAAGGGGAAGGAGAGGAGGGGGGACACAGGGGAGGGAGAGGAGGGGGGAGAGACACAGGGGAGGGAGAGGAGGTGGGGGGGAGGGAGAGAAGGCGGAGGGAAGAGACACAGGGGAGGGAGAGGAGGCCGGGGGAAGAGACACAGGGGAGGGAGAGGAGGCAGGGAAAGAGACACAAGAGAGGGAGAGGAGGCGGGGAGAGAGACACAGGGGAGGGAGAGGAGGCGGGGAGAGACACAGGGGAAGGAGAGGAGGGGGGGACACAGGGGAGGGAGAGGAGGGGGGAGAGACACAGGGGAGGGAGGGAAGAGATACAGGGGAGGGAGAGGAGGGGGGAGACACGAGAGGGAGGGTGGCAAGAGACACAGGGGGGGTGGCAGGGGGGGAAACATGAGGGAGAGGAGGGGGAAATGAGACACAAGGGAGGACTCTCAATGAGCGCCAAAGGCGCTTATTGCCAGGCACGTGATGAGCACCAAAGGCGCTCATTATGAGTCCAGTAAAGTAGAGGGGGAGAGGCTCCTATTGTGTGGCAAACATCATTGCCAGGATTCACATTTTATTGCCGTAATTTTTGACGGGCAAGTTGCTAGTAGTAAAATAAAAGTAATTACTTGCTGTGTGTATGAGTAGTTATTTTGTAAAAATGTCTGTTATAGGGAAATGTCTAATTTGCTCACACGGCCATTAAAGTCAGTGGAAAGAGCGATATACATGCATAGCAAATGGAAAAATGGGTGCATCCATACCTTGTGCATGCACTCTCAGGGACTCCTCCACTTCATTGTCTAAGGGCTCCAAAAAGGTAGATCCGGCCCTGTTCTTATATGCTGCGTTAGGGCCAGAGGCAAACTGTACAGAGAGCTGTCTCACTGCTTATTTATGGTAATCACTATAGCCCTATAGTCCTGTATAACAATGGAGCCCCCTTTGCAAGCCTGATAACAATGTCTGTTCATTATCTCTAAAATATTATTTAAGCTTTAAATTCCTCTGTAGTCTATAAGATTCAATATTAAATTGAAGTTCATTAAACTGTGTGGGTACAAAAGATAAACATTTAGATAAAAAAAAAAAATCTTCAACTCACAGTTTTTAGAATCTACTCACAGCAGTATTAGTGCTTATTGGTTGACAGATATAACTCAGTAATTATACTGTATTTTCTCTACCCCAACTTTCCTGGTCAACAGGTAAATGTTTTCATTATGAACACTAGATGGTGCTATTGTATACTTTATATAGCTACTTTCTAGGTACAGGATCACAGGTGAGTTTGCAGTTTATACAAACAGAAACATGTCTTCAAACATTGCAACAAGAGCGGGACATATATATTCTTGAAAAAGTATGTACTATTAGGTAGTGTTATCTCCATTCTGTGTATCCTAAGTTTTACAGGTACACACTTAACAGGGCTGGATTTACATTTGAGGCGCCACTATGCAAATACCCTCAGGTGACCCCTTGTGGTAAGTAGCTGCAGGCAAACCTACACACAATGTGTATACATAAATAATTTTATTTCACATATATAATTATTTTTAATATACCTAGTTTTCTTTATAGCCCGATAATAAAAACGAGCATGTTCTGGTCCTTTATAAAGAGTTTTCCACATGCAAAACATAAAAGAACACTTGCATTAACAAGTCAGAATATACCACCTTTGACATAGTAAAATGATCACCACAAGATTAGCTTCAGGGATTTGGAGACTTTTTGTCTCCACTATGCCCTAGGTGCCAGAGTCTTGTGATACTGGCTTCTCAACCCCTTCAGACAGGATTAAGGATGCCAAAATAGTCCTTGCCCTGCTTATCCTGTTTCCTCTGGCTGGATGTGGGCTCTTTATTCCTCAACAGAAGAGGTTCTCAACCTTTCTAGTGCCGCAACCCTTTGATAAAATTTCCCAAGTTGTGACGACCCCTAACAGGAAAATGATTTTCGTTGCTCCTTCATCACTGTAATTTTGCTATTGTTATAAATTGAAATATAAATATCTGATATGCAGGATGTATTTTTATTCTTACAAATTTAACATAATTAAAGTGTAGTGATTAATCACAAAAATAATATTTAATAATATATATTGTGAAAGTAGTCAGGAAAGTTGTACTAAAAATAGTAAAGTTACGAGAATTGAAATGTTTGGAATCATTAGGTTTAAATTGTCAACATCTACCAAATGACAATTATGGTAAGAGAGTACTAACTACCAGTGGAAAAAAATTGTACAATTACAAGTTTTACAGATTAGAATAGACAAAAAAATACCTTTCTAATGGTCTTAGGTAACCCCTGGCAAATTGTCGTTCGACCCCCGCAGGGGTCCCAACCCACAGGTTGAGAACCACTTCTCTACAGGCTCTTGATAGCTACCAGCTAATAGGAGCCCTGGCAATTAAAGGGTTAGGGCCTTTAAGCCATATTATTTTGAATACAACATGTCAACCATCTTGTACAATGCAATAATGACAGAAGTTACATTTCTTCAATAAAACAAAATAAACAGTAACAACCCACAAAATCCCAGTGTCCATATGGTTGTGACAGCCCTGAAAGACCATTTTTGGTGGGGCTCAGGAAGATTCTACCCTAACCCCAAAAGTGGGTCATGATAGTGTCTTGGCTTGGTGACCCTTCCAAGAATACTGCCCTCGGAGTCATGAATGGGAAATTATGAAAGTTGTTATTTTGTTGGCAGGTGATATCGTTGATATGAACACAAGACTACAGCTCCCAGTATACTATTCAAAGAAGTGTCTTGATGAGTAGTACAATTCAGCCATGCAGATTGGAGCTCTGTTAGTCCCACTTCCAAGGACGATTCTTCATGCACAGAGCACTGTATAAACCACAGTGACTGATCTACATCTGTCTTAACTCATTTTTCAGTGCAAGAACATGACGGCCCCTTCGGGTAAGCACCCCTAGGCACCAGCCTGCTCTTGTTAATCCGGCCCTGATATTTAGTGTGTGCACAATGCTCTATACACACATACATATTCTGTAGACCTGATCCACCAGACCTCTATCTTAGACTTTGAGGGAAAACATCATGAGGAACCAGAGAAAGTGGGATATAGAAAGTGCTGGAAAACACAGATTTGTCCTCAAAAGAGGTATTTAGAAATGGCAGGACAGTTAAAGACAGACTAACGTCTCAAGACATTTTTATGACTGACTGACAGCATCTTCAACATTTTTTGTAAAGATTTTACAATGAGTGAATGAAAGGAACCAGCGAAAAACTGAAAGAATGGGCGTATGTTCACCTTCTGGATCCCTATATTGTTGTGATGAAGGGGCTTGTGTACTTCAATTAAGCTGTAAGGTCAACCAAGATGGGCAGCTCATAACAGCGATGTCAGACAAAATTGCTATCCACCAGAGAAGCAACTGGTAACCCACTTCAGTATCTTTGCTAAGAAACCTTATGGATAAGCACAACCATATATATAAAGATATAAAGGGTGTCTTTGCTTCTTTCTAAGTTCTGTGTCTCATATTTTTTTTCCTAAGTCCCGCGTTCATCAGGAAATACGGGATCACCTTAGGCTGCAAGTAGTTAAGTGTTTGTAGGCTAAGTTCTGCGTGTTTCATTACCTCCACTGCTCGCCTCGCACAACCAGACACAAGATGTGTCTGTTGTGCTGCGGTCCATAGGGTCACAGAGGGTTGGACTCGACTGAACAACAAAACAGTTAAAAGTACTTTATCAACTGTGTATTACTGGATCAAAATGCATTATCTTACATTGACAATTGTAATTTTTAATCAACATTGATTGTGCCCTTATTATTTTTGTGCTATATTCATTATTAATTACTCCTTTGGGATGTGCACATGCTCAGAGAGACTTAAAAAGTTGATTGAGGATGAGATTAATAGACAGCAAAGCGAAACCTGTTTTTGCTTGAACACTAAAAATATATTTTCAGTCTTACTCGGGTCTTAAAAACAGAAGGGCTTGCTTAAAAAATAGGCATTAAGACACAGCTTGAGTTTACTCCAAGTTAAATATGTAGTTATAATAGCACTTCATATTTGTTATCCTTTAAACTCATTAAATTATATTTATGGCCTACTGTGCCAGGACTTTGTGGCTGTGATTTGCTGGTTTCCATGGTGACGCTGGGCCTTATATACTGAGCAATGGTGCTTAACCGTCTAGTAAAAGTATCCTAACAAGCTGAATTGTGGGATTTTTTCTCAAAACTCTGTGTATATGAGAATCACAATCAGTTTTACTGCTAGGTTATAATCAACACTTAGAAAATAATATAGTTTTGACCATATATCTTAAAGGGATATGGAAGGTTCCTGGATTTTACTCTGTATATAACATCCCTGTGCATCTATTTGTTTATGCACTTTATTTTATTAAGAAATGTCCTTAAAACCTCTGTTCATACTGCCTAAAATCAAACAAATAGTCCATGTATGGGTCTGTCCAATGCAGACACAGACAGTACTGGTTGTGCTGTGTGTCGTACTAACCAATCAGTGACCATCTCTCATCAACATTCTGCAACATACTGCTGACACATGGTCCCTGATAGGCTAGGACACTACACTGCACATCAAGCCCTAAACAGATTGTGCCTAAATATGCTGCAGAGGACAGACCCATACAGGAACTATTTATTGAGTTTATAAGCACTTCTTAATAAAATACAGTATATTACATACCTATTAACACCCAGGTACCTTCTCTGAAGCTAGTCTTATCACATCTTTAAATTACAGCTAAATTTATATATTTTGTACCATTTACTTACATCTATTCTGCACCTGAGGTATTTAACAAATTAACAAAATAGGCAGCTGTGTATGCCATGAATATACAGCCATTTTACAGAAAATATACATTTTTGCTCTCACCATTTGTGAATAGATAGTTTCCATATTGTCTAGCTTCAACAGTGTGGAAACTGAGAACATATTATTATCAAAAGAACAGTGGAGGGAGGTAGGAGTGTTTTTGTTATTTTATTGAAAAACTATATTATTGCAATTGGTATATTGATATTTACCGTTCCCCTGCACATGCTTAAAAATGAAAAATCACAGCTATAATAGCAAACCCTGCTCCTTTTTGGAGTTAGACCTTACTTAGAACTGGGCGCTCTAATGGCTAAAAACGAGCAATAATTAATGGACCTATTGATCAGGGTAAAAGAGTGCAAAAGCTGGCCTGCTGCTCCATGTTAAAATGACAAAGAGCCTCATTCAATTCGGAGGCACAAGTTATGAAGGTATAGGCCGTATGTCTGCGGTCCTGCATCGTTCGCAAGTTATGGTGCTATTCAATTGTTCAATGCCAAAAGTTATGGGCCTATAACAAAATTCGGAAACCATGCCATCGTATGTAGCATTTGCGAGCTTGAACATGAACAATCAAGCAAGGCTGTATTTCCCGATTAGAAACAGCCAATGGAAACCGAGATCGTCATCATTATTTCAATGAAAAATGGAGCTTGGATTTCAAAGTCCTACAGGCTTGAATTGCGAGTTACGGTCGGACCCACATTCCAGATATAATGCAATATTGATAGTAATAAACATGATATTCTATTACATGCGAGTTCCATTATATGTACTAACACATTGATTGCCAAGATCGATATAACACAGAATTTAAACTTGAAATAAAGTATTTTTTGCGGCTGATTTGCGAGCTTGAGAATGTTGTGCTATTAATTCTAAGACCTAACATCACTTTCACTTTTAATAAGAGTACTCTAGTGTGTTTGTGTGTATATGTGCATTTAAAGTGCTCCGGACATGTCATTAAGCCCTTTGCGAGTCCGTCTTGGTACCCTTAACTTGTGGTTTGATTTCTACCATTTGTGGGCTTGACAGGCTGGTTAGTGAGGGGGAATATGAGCAATTGAATAGCAATTTGGGGGGGCATTAACTTGCGATCCAAACCATCACAGTGAATCGGGGCCCGCAAAAGGACGCCCATTGAATAGCAAAATAACTTGCAGGCAACATTTCCAAAGCCGGATCTCCCGAAAGCTCAATTGAATGAGGCTCAAAGATCATGGCAATCTCAGTTCCTGGCAAATAGACGTCGAAGTGGAGACAGTAAAAGATTTTATTTTCCAGGGATTCAAGATCTCTTTAGGTAGTGACTTCAGCCATGAAATTAGAAGATGTTTACTCCTGTGGACAATCTGGACAAGCTAGTAAAAAGAAAAGATATATCACTATCAACAAAGGTCTGCATAGTTAGAACTATGGTATTCCTAGTAGTAACATACAGATGTGAGAGTTAGACCATAAAGAAATCTGAGCGCTGTAGAATTGACTCCTTTGAATGGTGGTGTTGGAGAAAACTGCTTAAACTCCCTTGGACTGCAAGAAGATCCAATCACTCAAAACTACAGGAAATTAAGTAAAAGTGTTCACTGGAAGGTACGATTATGAGGCTGAAGCTCTATTTTGGCCATATCATGAGAAGACAGGATTCCCTAGAGAAGGCGCTGATGCTGGGAAAGATTGAAGGCACACGAAGAAGAGAATGGCAGAAATGGAGATGGATAAATTAAGTAATTGAAGGAATTAGCTTGAACTTGAGGGATTTCAAAGGGACCGTGACTGACAGATGCAAATGAATGACTAAACAACAACAAACCTTGCTTAGATACTTTGTCCAGTTATTTTTTAACTAGGCATCTATAGAGTGACTTTCGTAGCAACATTTGTGAGGAACTCTTCTTCCAAATTTCATGCTAAATTTGATTGGAAACCTCTATTTACTTTCTTGAGTACACTTAAGGTATTTTTGGAGGGATGCAAAATCCATTTAAGGATATATATATATATATATATATATATATATATATATATATATATATATATATATATATATATATATATATATATGTGTGTGTGTATATATATATATATATATATTTTTTTTTTTCTTTTTTAATTTAAGTTTAAGATAAATAAGTAAAAACTGATTTTTACTTTTACTTATTTTAAGGAATTATGTACTATAACCACACAGCGAACTGGCTAAAAGAAAATTGCTGCCAAATCGATTCCCCCGTTCCATGCACACTTTCATGCAAAGCTGGATTTAGTGTCCATTATTTCAGTTTATATAACACGATGTGTATTCTTCTCTGATAGGTCTCATAAAACAAAACAGTTTACAATATTCTTCTGGAGCTCTGCCAGACTGGTAATAATTCACTTTTATTGCACAGGGAAGAAAAATGTTCATGTTCATAGCTGCCTGCTGCAGGTTTATGAGGCAGCAAAAAGAACAAGTTGTCCTGAAATGCTGACATCTGGTTCAAATTCATGTGAATATGTAGAAGGATAAAAAGGCACTTACATGCCTGGACCGATGCATAGAATAATTTGTATTTTAAAGGGACATGAAATGCTCCAACATTTGGCATTATTGATAGGTTAGCACTTAAACTGAATTTGCTTTGTTGTTGTTTAATGTTCAATCATATCTGACTTTCTGTGACCATATGGACTGCAGCACTCCAGGCACATCTGTCAGCTACTGGCCCTCTGACCTCCATCAAGCTAATTTCTTCAATTACCTCATCTATCCATCTCCGCCTTAGCTGTCCCCTTCTTCATGTGCCTTCAATCTTTCCCTACCTCAGTCTTCTGTTGGGAATCCTGTCTTCTCATGAGATGGTCAAAATATTTCATAGTCTCATGATCAAACATTTCAGTGGACAATTTGACTTGATTTCCTGTAGTTGAGTCCAAGGGACTCTAAACAGTTTTTGCCAACACCACAATTCAAATGTTTAAATTCTCACTCAGTCTTGTTTATGATGATCCAGCTCTCACATCTTGTTACTACTGGGAATATAGCTCTAAAATCCAACTTGGAAGATACATTGGCAAGGTAATACTTTCTTTGTTCCCTTGTTTTTAATAATGTGATTGTTTGTTAATTAATAATAAATTATTAATTGTTAATTGTCTAATCATTTTTTTTTACTGCAGATAGCAGTCACTCTGTCCAGATGTGACTATCATGGACCCGCAAATCCTGCAGAGAACATCTGCTGGCAAGGTACTATACAGAATACTGTATGCAACACAATGGAATAATGACAATAATGTGATTGTTAAGTGTTAATTGTTAACTTTCTAATAAAATCTACATTCATTGTATTTTTTTGTAAGGGAGAGAAAGTTATGGTGGAGAGCCATTGCCAGCAGGGACGCCCTTATACTGGAGACTACATCCAGTTGCAAGGTACGGTGCAAATTACTGTATTGTCATTGTTCAATTGTTTTGCATAATGTTAATGTTGTACTGTATAATATTAATTGTCTAATACAATCTACATTCATTGTATTTTTTGTATTGTTTTACAGATGTCTGAGTGCAAAGAGGAGCAGGCCAAGGGCAAGCACCAGAGTATTCCTCTGGATGTCAAGATTCAAGTGCTGGACCACCTGGAGAAAGGAGAGCGCTAGGTAGATATTGGGGCAGATCTCCATCTGCCCACCTCCACCATCCACACTATCCTCAAGTACAAGGATAAGATCTGCACTTCAGTGACGACCAGCACTGATTCTTCGTTCAAGAAGATCACCCGCTCCAGGTCCTACGCCCTTGAGGAAATGTAGAAGAGGCTGTCCATCTGGATAGATGACGAGCTGAAGTGTAACATGCCTCTCAGTCAGGCCATCGTGATAGAGAAGGTGAAAAGCATTTACGCCCACATCCAGAGTCAAGATCCAGATGTGATGGAGAGTTTTGCAGTAAGTAGAGGTTGGTTTGACCGCTTTAAGAAAAGGTACAACCTCTACAACATTAAGATCAACTGTGAAGCGGCAAGTGTGGACACCAAGGCTGCTGTGGCCTTTCCAGCCTCTTTCAAGTACGTGGTGTAAAGAGGGAGATATCCACAGCAGCTTGACTTCAATGTGGATGAAACCAGGCTCTTCTGGAAGCGGATGCCAAGCCGCACATTCATCTCCAGGGAGCAGAATAGAGCACCAGGGCAATGAGGGGCATTAGCAAGTCCAGCTTGCCAGTCATTTGGAAGGCAAACAGGAAGTCATGGATCACCCATGATATTTTTAGCAAGTGGTTCACTGACCATTTTTGCCCTTCCATGCACTGTTATTGTCGGTGCAAGGGATTGAAAGAGAAAGCACTGCTCATCATGCACAATGTGCCGAGCCAACCGACTAACTTGGTTGAGCTGCCCACCTGCATTACTGTGGAGATCCTGTGCCTGCAAATCAGGCCCGCCCGATTTGAGGGACTACGCTCACCCCAAATCTTTCTTTCTTTATTTGTCGCAACTTTTTGTTCAACACCAGCAGACACTTCAGATGACAGCATCATTCCTGAAGACAGGCACCATCAGACCCCTTTTCTTAGGATCTAAGAATCACACACCATGTACCTTTGATTAGTACAAGCAGAATCCGACACCACATTTGTTTAGTGTGTCCAAAATCAGACTGACTTATTTTTTACCCACCAGTTTTACAAATCACCAAAAAATATATACATTCTTCACACAGTTCCACCCATCCTCTTCAGCCCCACCCTCACCACTTGGGAGCTATCCTCAGATACATCCCCCGTCCCCACATTAGAGATGGGACTGGGCTATGACAGAAGGTGGCTAATGGGCATTACATCCTGATTTACAATCTGTTTATCAGGACAGATGTAGCTGACTCTAGTATACACATCAAAGAGGCCACATCTCTCAGTATTTAACAAACTATCCTTCCCCCTAAACTCCCAATTCAGTTTTATGGCTTTATGACTCTATAGCAGGGCTATACATTCCATGAGTTAACCCCTTACAGCCCAGGCCATCACACAACATTTTATAATGGGAAAATTACCCTGCACTCTGTAATAGTGTCAGATCTTAGCATACATACATTCTTTAAATGTTATTAATATTTCCTGGGGAAAATTGAGCATTTTAATACTGCACATGGCTGCGTTAACTTTATATTATCTAAGCATATCCTATGGACCATTTCTAACACCTATACATTATTTTAATGTTAATCAATGACAGTACTATATGCATTTATTACGTCCATGATACAACTGTTAAACAAGTTGTTAGTACCTTCTAACCACACATATAATAACTGATGAACCCCAAACAGTCCAGTGTGCCCTCTGTTCATAACACATACTATCTCCGCCGCACATTCTGCCAGCTGATTGATTGCTTGTCCTGGCGGTCAGTGTGTTCAATGTTGGACTTCTGGAAGCAGTAGCACATCATGAAGGCTGTCTCCAACATTGACCTTTCCTGGAAGGAGGTAACCCAGAGCCCATCATAGCAGAGATAGTGGACCTGGTGACCACGGCTGGACTGGGAGACACAGATGCTCAGGACAATCGAGCATTTAGTCCAGGCTTCAGGTGAGAGCCTCACCAATGAGTACTTTTAAGAACTGGCTGAACAGGGCACACAGGAATCTCAGTACACCAGCGACTCGGACACTGAGCCTCCAAAAGAACTTTCCTCAGAGCTCCTAAACAGGGCATTGCATCAGGTCAATGACATAATGGATAAGTTGGTGGCCAATGATCCTGATGCAACTAGGAGCAGGAATGCAAGGCGCTTAGTGTTGGGAGGGTTGTCTTGCTACCAGCATTTGGGTAGCCGCAAGAAACATCGCCAAATGACCCTTGACCAATTTGTGGCAAAAAAGACGAGGCAGGAGGATGACCCTGAAGCCTCCACATCCACCAGTTAAAGTGTTTGTTTGTTTTTGTACTGTTTCTTTAATTTTGTACAGTTTTTTTAATGTATTGTGTGCAAAACCCTTGGTTTATTTTGCTTTCTATTTATGCTGCTGTGTACAGTTCACAGCAAGTAAAAAAGTTTTTAAATTCTATTGGTGTCATGTCTTTTCCTATCCCCATCTTCCCCATGTTATCTACAGCGTTAATAGCTTGTCCAGACTTGCCATAGCTTTCTTCCTGAGAAGCAAATGTCTTTTAGTATCATGGCTGCAGTCATCATCTAAGATCTTGGATTTGCTATGTGATGCCTAATATGACTTATTACATAGCTGCATGGTAATAATGGTTGAAAAAAATGATTTTAGTCCATCAAGTTCAACCTTTTTTAGATCTCCTCTGATCTGCAATATGCGGAATAGTTGTTAATTGTTCCAGGGGAAGGCAAACAGAAAAAAAACCTTTTGAAATGTTGCCAATTGTCTCAAAAGGGGCAAAATAAAATTTGGTGATGGTAGTGTAGCCCCATTATGTTGCAGTGTGCCAACCACTGGTACCTCCCTTATGTATACCAAAGAAAATAACCTATTTAGCTCATCTAGTTTTCTTACCATTTTTTAGTCACTAATTATTGGCCTGTGTTGCATTGTAATATTCCTACAGCTTCCTTCCTGGCCTTCTTCCCATTAATATATTTAAAACATATTTTAGGGCTAGCCTTACTCTCATTTGCAACTAACTTTTCATTTTCTGTTTTAGCCAGTCTGATTGCCCTTTTGCAAACCCTTATTGTTTTCCTTGTACTCACGTAAAGTAGTCTCTCTCCCCTCTTGTTTGTATAATTTAAATGCTGTTTTTTTACTCTGTATCTTGATCTTCAAGTCATTGTTAAGCCACATCGGAAGTGATTTACTCCTTTTACTTATTTAGTAAGGATTTAAATGTTTTTCATTTATGTTCAGTATTTTTATCTGCCAGTTCTCTGTCCCAGTCTATACTTTGTATTGCAGCCCTTAGACTAGTAAAATCTGTCCTTTTAAAATTTAGAGTTTTTGTTGGCCCCTTTTTTTTTTTTTTTTATTAAAATGAGACTGTGTTGTGATCGCTGTTTACCAAAAGTTGACGTATTTCAGCATTTGATACCATATCAATATTATTTGTGATGACTAATTCCAAGATAGCTTCATTTCTAGTAGGTTCTTGTATAACCCAGGCCAGATAATGATCCCTAAGTGTACTCAAGAACCTGCTCCCCTTAGATTAACTGCTGGTCTCACTCATCCAGTTTATTTCAGGGTAATTAGATTCTCCAATCATTAGATCTTGACCATGCTTACAGTGGGGGGGGGGGGGGGGGGGGGAGTATTTGATCCCCTGCTGATTTTGAACGTTTGTCCACTAACAAAGAAATTATCAGTCTATAATTTTAATGGTAGGTGTATTTTAACAGTGACAGACAGAATTATAATAATATTTTTTTTAAAAAGCATGTCTAAAAAGTTATAAATTGATTTGCAAGCCAATGAGGGAAATAAGTATTTGACCCCTTCAACTTTTTATTTTTGTCATACTGGAATACCCATCCACGACCCATTTTCAATGCCCTGGCTGAGGGAAGGAGGTTCTCAACCAAGATTTGACTGTACATGGCCCCGTCCATTGTCCCTTTGATGCAGTGCAGTTGTCCTGTACCCTTAGCAGAAAAAACACCCCAAAGCATAATGTTGAGATGGTGTTCTTTGCGTTTTAGGCAGCATTCCCTCCAAATACGGTGAGTTGATGCCAAAGAGTTTGATTTATGTCTCATCTGACCACAACACTTTAACCCAGTTCTCCTCTGAATCATTTAGATGTTAATTTGCATACTTCAGACGGCCTGTACATGTGGTTTCTTGAGCAGGGGGCCTTGTGGGCACTGCAGGATTTTAGGCCTTCATGGCGTATTATGTTACCAGTTGTTTTCTTGGTGACTATGGTCCCAGCTGCCTTGAGATCATTAACAAGATCCTCCTGTGTAGTTCTGAGCTGATTTCTCACCATTCTCATGATCATTGAAACTCCACAAGGTGAAATATTGCATGGAGCATCAGACCGTGGGAGACGCAAAGTTATTTTGTGTTTCTTCCATTTGCGAATAATCGTACCAACTGTTGTCACCTTCTCACCAAGCTACTTGGCGATGGTCTTGTAGCCCATTCCAGCCTTGTGTAGGTCTACAATCTTGTCCCTGACATCCTTGGACAGCTCTTTGGTCTTGGCCATGGGGGAGAGTTTGGAATCTGATTGATTGATTTTGTGGACAGGTGTCCCTTTAAGAGAGTGCTCCTAATCTTAGCTTGTTACCTGTATGAAAGACACCTGGGAGCCAGAAATCTTGCTGATTGTTAGGGGATCAAATACTTATTACCCTCACTGACCTCTCACTGTTAAAATACACCTACCATTACAATTCTAGGCTGATCATTTATTTGTCAGTCGACAAATGTTCAAAATCAGCAGGGGATCAATTACTTGTTCCTCCCACTGTAGCTGTATTTCCAATCTGTAACAATTACTGCCTTTCCTCACTTTCATTTATATTTAGGAGTTTATAACATACCCCTCCCAATATTATTTTAGAGTTTTATTCCTCCACTGTTTAACTCTATTCACAAAAATCAACATTATCACTAGTTCCAGCATAAATATCTTCTCTGACTATAGGCTTACATTCAGGCTTAACATACAAACAAATCCCTCCTCCTCTTTTACCATTGCCCTATCTTTCCTAAATAGGTTATAACCATCCAGAATAACAGTCCAGTCATGAGATTCATCCCACCATGTTTCAGTAATACCTATTAAATTCCATTTCTCATTACCTGCTAATAGTTCTAGCTCTTTCATTTTTCCTGATCATTCCGTTTGCCTTTGCATGTTATCTATTACTCATGTGTTATCATTCCTTGGTGAGGAGCATACAGGCCTAGCACATGCTCAGTGTAAATATACAATAGGCTGTGAGATTGAGATGGTTTTTGGCAAAATCACTATGAGTATGTACTCCTCAAGGAATATAACACATAACACTTAAGAATAATTTACACAGTGGTAGAGCTAGTGAAAAAAGGGCCCAGTGCAAAATAACCTTTCTATAAAAAAAAACTCTAATAAATTAAGAGCAGTGCAGATGGCACATAATGTGGGCCATGGTGCTTTACACCTGCTGCATCAGCAGTAGTTCAGTCACTGAATAGATAACATGCATTACAAGGTCTAGAGGACATGACTATTAATTAGCACCTTTAAACCAACTAAATTCAATTTAAAATAACATTAATTGACAAAAGGATTTGTTTTAAAAGTAGTTTTTAATGGTGCCAATCTTGGAAACTTCTCTGTGTTTCTTTAAGAGTATACTTGGAACATTATATATGTTATTTTTTGGGGGGAAAGTTAGGGACCTAAAATTTAGATGCAAATCACAGGTCTGCCCTATCTCAAGTTAAATTAAAATACTTTCTCCAGCCAGTCTGAACTTGTACAGCTGTATTCTGAGCACTGCATGTATTTATATTCACACAAACAAGCAAGTCGCCTTCCCTAGGATGAGCGCCTCATTTGCATGACAATACACTTACATTTCAGTTTGTTCATGTTTCCCGCATAGCTCCTGCCTTCTCTAGCCGGGTGCCATAAACAACTTCTTTTGTGAGGGGAAACAGTTGGTGTGAAGTGACAGGGTTGCAGTGTGCTGCATTATAATGTATGTGCGTGCTGGTGGAGCAAAGTGGTGGCAGGAAAACAGATATATTTCTTGATAAATTCAGCGGTTTCAAAAGAGGATGAGTCATGCCGGTACAATGTAACTTGGGAAAGGATATGGGTTATTGCTTCTGTCAATTTTATGCAAATCTCATTGTAGTAAAGTTGTGGTTTAGCTGCCACAATAAAGAGATTACACAATCCAATGATGATTTGTTAGATTATAAAACAGTTTTAAATGCTTATTAAATAATTATTTATTCTAATAATAATAATAATAATAATAATATTGCTATTATTAATATTATTATTATTATTATTATTAATATTAATAATAATAATAATAATAATAATAATAACAATTTTGAAGCAGCCAATACAATGGTGGAGTTTTTAGAAAAAGCCACTTTTGTTGTGAAATGTGTAAGTACTAACTAACAATATATTATATTATAAAGAGAGGAATCCATTTTGTGTTTGTTACATCACTTCATGAGTGCTGGATCACGTGTGTGAAGGTGTGGGGGAGCAGGAAACAGAAAGATGCTTTGTTAGATAATTAGATTTAACTGAAATTGTCACCATACCTGTTCCCGCTCAGAGGTCCCAAAGCATCAGGAAATACAAGTATTGCACTTCAGAAATGTAGATGCCCCTCTAACACAAGTAACTTCCACCAAAGTAGGGTCCAGCAGAGGCAAAACCATTTTTTTTCTCACAAACAAATAGATGTATTACTTTTTCACGGCTTCACTCAGTCTTTTTACTCAACTAAACACAGATGTGATTTGATTTCTCAGTGCAAATGCACTTATTTTATAATTTCAAAAATAATTTCAACATGTTTTTATCAAATCTTCACAGTGATGTGGTCCAAATTGGGTTGAATTAAGTGGCCCTTAATTATACTCTTAGTCAGACAGTCAATGTTTTCAAACATATTTTTTTATCATTGTACAGTCTGTTATGAGAAATCCATTTCCCTTAAACTGATAAGAGATAAAAAAAAAAACAATCCTTTCATCCTATGATTTCATAAATTTAGCAGATTGCTAAATACTTTGATACCTGATGAAATTGTTATATAAATTACTAATTTTGTAGATGTTGTCTGTTTCCTGATCTGTTGAAATCTATATCATGCAATTCAATTCATGGTAATAGGGTGGAGGCATATATTTATAACATTTGATTTACTTTTTTTTTATTTGCAGATATCTAAACAGAATATTTATAAACAGAATGATCCTAGAAAAAGACTGAGCACAACTTTGATAACTTATTTTACAGATGTCTTACTCTGATGGCTTACTCGCTGCTTCCTCTTCCTTGAATTGGTCAGGTTATTAATCTATATTCTGAATCAAGAACAATTTCCAGAAAAAAATATAAACTTCTTAATAACTTGTAATACTCAGACTCTCATACAGGGTCATCTACATGAAAATACATTTCTCTCCCATCACTTCTGTTATATTTCAAAGATATTTCAGAGGTATTCAGTCCATACTTGGTATTTGGAGTTATAGAAATTGCTTATTTATAATATGCTGTTTTTAAAGAACTAGACTTTATATTAGACAAATGGTTTTAACAAGAAAAAGAAAATACAACTTTTGAAGAACATGACTTGATAATAGACAATATGTTTCTACAAAATGTAAAATAATTTAATATGTAACTATTGTATTCAGTTTAGCTTTAATGGTGACAGACATTTGCCTTTGCTTGTAAAATGATAAGGGAAGTGCAAGGAACAGTGGACACTGATAAGATCTCCCCCTTAACAATAAGTATCAGGAAAGTCCTATATGATAATCCTCACACTCAAGGTACAACAGATTAGCAGTTTAAAATGGAAACACCCACGACACAGTAATAGTCATCTAAATATGATATTTTCTCTTAAATGCTTTTAATTTCCTGTACTGCTTACTTGATATTGTTATGTTCTTACATACTTTTATTAAGCTACAATGATCCTTTAAAAAAAAAAAAAGCTGTGGTGTAGCATGAGCGAGAGGATTATAAAACATATGGGAAAGTTATTTAAGTTTTAAAAATTATCAAGAATTGATTGAGTTATAGGTATATGGAGTTACTGAACTTCTCCCACAAGCAAATGCATAGATAATGAGAATGAAGGCTTGGCCATACAGCCAATGAGCTGTTAATGTGGCCTATCAATCATGACCTATGTTAAATCAGCCACTAGGAGAGACAAGCAGCTGCAAGGTAATAGTGCCAGGATGATATCTCTCTGTATCTCTCATAAGGTAAAACGGGTGATGGGCTGCAATATAATGTTCTGTAATATGTATTCAGAGAAAGAATAAGCTATGGCTATCAATGACTGCAAAAAGTTTATACCTGTTCTCTGTTTCAACACCTGAACTCAATAAAAATATCTAAAACATATTTAAATTTGAATGCACAACCTTTTGTACACCAGACACATATTGTGTCACTGAAATATCTTTAGAAACGGTTTTCATTGTCTGTAAAATGTTTATAATGTTTAAAACTTGCAGCCAAGGACGAAGCTGGAGCAGCAAGTGCAAAGCACCTGGGCCCACAAGAAGGTAGTGGCCCACAGCATCCAGCAGCAGCTTAAGGTAAAGGGGAACTCTGAAATTATTAAGGAAGAGGAGCAGGTAGATATTTTTATAAAAAGGTGATATGATCACCCTGGGGTAATAAGACCATCTACATATATTTTTTTTATCTTTGTTATTAATTCTCAGGGGCTTGTAGAAAGAGCCCCCTAACTTATTCTACATTAGGGCCCTCCAATCACTAGCTCTGTCACTGCTTGTAGCAACAATTGTATCACTGAATCCTGCACAGTAAATAAAAATATTCAAAGAAGGGAACTGTTAAGCCCGACAGATTTGGGGGACTATACTCACCCCAATTCTCTCTCTCTCTCTATGGGTCACAACTGTTTGTTCAGATCTTAACACCAGCAGACACTTCACAGTCACACATGGCCGATTGCAGGGCCATATAAATTCTTTAGAATCTTTAACCCTTTATCACGTATGTGACTGCAGTATTTTTTAGATAATTCTAGCATCCCAGGGCCTACTTCTAACACAGATACATTAATACAGTTCACATAACATGCCATGGTAACCCCAAAATGAATTACTGTGGCCCACACTACACCCAAAAACAATCAAGTCAGTCCCAACAACAAGTTTCAGGTCCGATGTAATAGTTCCTGACATTAGCACCCAGTGTGCCAGCATTCCAAATAGCAGAGTTACTTGTGTGGTGCAGGGGATCCCATCATGTCCACCCAAATAGTTGATGACAGGAAGCCCTAATTAAAATGCATAAAACTCCATCAATTCAGACTGTAGTACCTAACGAGGAGCTGATGTGTTTGATACATGTTGGGAGTTATTCACCACTACTTGTTATATATCCTCTTTCTTCTTGACGGCCTTGTAAAACAAAGTGCAGTAGGAATATAATCTGTGGTCACATCTTTCACTGTTACTATTTACCCTAAAAAGTAACTATCTCGTAATAGTTTATCACTTCCATCAAAATTAGTCAGTAAATGTGTCATGTTTGTATCTTGCATCATTTTGTATTAATCATAGTCTCCAATCTACATCTGATAGACCAGCTTCATTATATATTTAATATGTTAGAAATGAAAATGGCACAGCGGAAGTTCAAAATATTGTATTGTCACGGTATGGGACCAGCAGAAACAGCTCGCTTTGCCGCTTCCACCAGTTAAGTCCTTGTATTGCATCCCAAACACACCTCCAAGACGACCACTGCCTTGCTAAAGAAGCTGAAGGTAAAGGTGATGGACTGGCCAAGCATGTCTCCAGACCAAAACCCTATTGAGCATCTGTGGGGCATCCTCAAATGGATGGCGGGGGTGTGCAAGGTCTCTAACATCCACCAGCTCCGTGATGTCATCATGGAGGAGAGGCAGAGGATTCCAGTGGCAACCTGTGAAGCTCTGGTGAACTCCATGCCCATGAGGATTAAGTCAGGGCCCAATTTGAACATTTCCACTTAGGGGTGTACTCACTTTTGCTGCCAAAGGTTTAGACATTAATGGCTGTGTGTTTAGTTATTTTGAGGGCACAGCAAATTTACACAGGCTGTACAATTACTACTTTACAGTACATTGTAGTAGATTGTCATTTCTTCAGTGTTGTCACATGAAAGGAAATAACTGCTTTATCACTTTTGTGAGATACTGTATATGTATTATTAACACTAAATACACTTGTTTTTACATATTGAAGCTTTTATTACAATTTACACTTCTATTTAATGTTATAAAATTAAAATAATGAATTAATATATTTATATGTAAATGTATCACGGTTCCTTGCTGCGGTTACAGCACTTGGTTTTGCTCATTATAATAATCGCATTTTATTTTGCCTCCTAGAGTCGCTTCTCCTCTGTAATGCTTGGTTTGGGTACGCACTACACTAAAATCAATTGCAGCAAAGGCTAGATTTACAGATGTGAGCTGAGTGCATACTCAGACCCAGGTGATTGAACTTGATACATTGGTCTCAATGCCTCTGTGACTAAACACTAATGAATGGATATGATCTGTCATTAAGAAAATATATTAATCTCCGTCTGTGCGTGGATCAGAAAGGTTGATTGACAGTTCAGCATAGCAAACTTCAATGTTAGTGTAATGACAAAAAATGCATGTTTTTTATTAATCTTCAATTCACAAAGTAAATGTTATTGTCTATAGTTAAAGCCTGGCAATGCTGTTTGCCATACAATGCTAGGCTCTCTCCCCCCCCCCCCCCCCCCAACTTGCTAGGCTTTCTGACTGCCCTTTATCCCCCTGTTTTTCTCCTCTGTCACCCCTGTGCCACCCCGGTGTCTCTTTCTACCCTCTCCCTCCCCTGTGTCTTTCTCCTCCCTCTCCCTCCTCTGTGCTCTGCATGTCTGAAACCTTTTTCGGGCTTAGGAAAGCCCAAAATGTGTTTCAGATTTACTGGTTTAAAAAAAAAATGAAGTCTTTACAGACGCCATTTTTTTTTCTTGCATTGTTCAATAAGCGCCAATTGAATAGCAAATTAGCTTTCAACCTCACATACAGGCTCCCTGCTTCTCCCCCTGTGGCGTGTTAGGTTGTAAGGTCATTTGGTAGTCAATTGGGGTCTTTTGGCGACCCCTGAATGGCTTCAGAGTTACAGGATTTTAAAAAATGGCGGTCGTTAAAGCCTTTTTCAAAGTCTTGCAGGCCTCGCGCTGACCGACAAATAGTAACTACCACAACTATATGATTTGGAACTTCCACTGTGTTAAATGAAGGACCTGGCTGGGTATTCTCCAGTCCAAGTGGCAAACTTTAACATAAATCATTTCCCCCTCAATTTTCACTGTGTTGCTTCTCTTTTCCATAGTTCTTATTATCAATAGCAATGTGTAAAAAAAAAATATTCTTTTTTTTTTTTTAATTAAAGGTAGTTATGAAACAGCAGGACTTAATAGGAAATACTAAAATGTGATCATTAAAAGAGTACATACAGCTAAGCACAGGAATGTTATCGCTCTGTACCAATACTGAGAAATTAATAAAAGAGAATATTTTGAGATAAAGCTTTAGGAAATAGAAAAATATTAGTGGGATTACTCTCAGGAAATTGTATTTAGGAATGTAAGCCTATTGTCAGAGAAGATATTTATGGCAGAACTAGTGATAATGTTGAATGTTTGTGGGTAGAGTTAAATAGCGGAGCAGCACATTCCAAAAGAATATTAGTAGGAGTATGCTATAAACCCTCAACTATAGCTGAAAGTGAGGAAATACAATTATTGTTACAGATTGGCAATGCAGCTAAGCATGGGCAAGTTCTAATTATGGGAGATTTGAATTACCCTGAAATAAACTGGATAAATGAGACCAGCAGCTCAGCTAAGGGGAGCAGGTTCTTGAGTACACTCAGGGATCATTATCTGGCCCAGGTTATACAAGAGCCTAGAAATGAGGCTATCTTAGATTTAGTCATCACAAATAGTATTGATATAGTATCAAATGTTGGAATAGGACAACCTTTGGGAAACAGTGATAACAAAGTGAGATTGAGATTGAATATAAAAAAAAAATATTTAAGGGGCCGACAAAAACTCTTAATTTTAAAAGGGCAGATTTTAACGGTCTAAGGGCAGCAATACAAAGTATAGACTGGGACAGAGAACTGGCAGGTAAAAATACTGAACATAAATGGAAAACATTTAAACCCTTACTAAATATACATACTTATCACCATATACCAAGTAGGAATAAAAGTAAAAGGAGTAAATCACATCCAATGTGGCTTAACAATGATTTAAAGATCAAGATACAGAGAAAAAAAACATTTAAATTATACAAATAAGAGGGGACAGAGACTGCTTTATGGGAGTACAAGGAAATCAGCAAGGCTTGCAAAAGGGCTATTAGACTGGCTAAAATAAAAAATGGAAAAAATAATTGCAAAAGAGAGTAAGACTAACCCTAAAATATTTTTTAAGTATATTAATGGGAAGAAGGCAAGGAAGGAAGCTATAGGAACAATACAATGTGACACAGGCCTTCTGAAAATTTGTGACCAGGAAAAGGCAGATGAGCTAAATAGGTTCTTTTCTTCGGTATACACAATGGAGGTACCAGTGGTTGGGACACTGCAACATAATGGGGCTACACTACCTTTACCAAATAACTGGTTAACACAGGAAGTAATCCAAAAGGGGTTGGAAAAATTTAATGTTAATAAAGCCACAGGTCCTGATGAAATACATCCAAGGGTACTGAGGGAACCGGGTTCTGTAATAGCCAAACCATTATATTTAAAATTTCAAGATTCACTCAACACAGGATCTCTACCAGATGACTGGAGAAAAGCAGATGTGATATCTATATTTAAAAAAAGGAGTACGAGCAAATCCTGGAAATTATAGACTAGTGAGCCTCACTTCTGTAGTGGGAAAGCTTTTAGAAGGGTTCATAAGGGATAATATACAACAGTATGTCTTTTTGAACAGGATTATAAGTAGGAGTCAACATGGATTTATGAGGGATAGGTCATGTCAAACAAATCTAATTAGTTTATATGAGGAGGTTAGTAGGAACCTGGATCAAGGCAACTCAGTGGATGTAGTCTATTTGGATTTTGCAAAGGCTTTTGATACAGTGCCACATGAGAGACTATTGTGCAAACTAAGAGATACAGTAATTGCAGTAAATATCTGCTCATGGATTGAGAGCTGGCTAGAAGACAGGAAGCAAAGGGTTGTTGTAAATTGAACATACATCGATTGGACTAATGTGGTAAGTGGGGTTCCTCAGGGTTTGGTATTATGTCCTCTTCTTTTTAACATATTTATTAATGACTTAGAGGTGGGACTGGAAAGTAGAGTCTCCATTTTCGCTGATGACACAAAGTTGTGCAAGGTAATTAAATCAGATAATGATGTTCTTTGCCTTCAAAAGGATTTACATAAAATTGAGAAATGGTCATCTAAATGGCAGATGAGATTTAATATGAATTAATGTAAAGTTATGCATCTGGGAAAGAAAAATAGCCATGCAATTTATATTCTTAATGGAGCAAATACAGGGGTATCAAATATTGAAAATGATTTGGGATTGCTTGTGGACAACCATCTAGATAACAGTGCTCAAAGCCAAGCAGCAGCTGATAAAGCAAATAACATATTAGCATGTATTAAGAAGGGTATAGAAGCAAGGGAAGCAAATATAATTCTGCCACTATACATATCTCTAGTACGCCCTCATTTGGAAATGGAGTACAATTTTGGGCAGCACTTCATACAAAGGACATTTTAGAGCTGGAAAAGGTAAAGAGCAGGGCAACAAAACTAATAAGGGGAATGGGCTAAATTATGAAGAAAGACTAACCAAATTAAACTTATTTTCTCTAGAAAAAAGGCATCTAAGAGGAGATATGATTACATTATATAAATACATCCGGGGTCAGTATAAAGATTTGGGGGAGCTTTTTGTGCCTGGAGCTTTTTGTGCCAGGAGGTTTTTTAACTGACAAGAGGACACCCCTTGAGGTTAGAAATAAAAAGATTCCACCTTAAAAAAAGAAAAAAGGGTTCTTCACAGTAAGGGTGGTTAATCTGTGGAATTCTCTACCAAAGGAGATGATAACTTTAAAAGGGGACTGGATTTATTTCAAATTAAAAAGGGAATTCATGGTTATCCTGGATAATTAGAGAGAGTGTATTGATCCAGGGAGAAATCCAATCGCCAGTATCTGGGGTCAGGAAGGATTTTTTTTTTTTTTCCTTTTGAGATGATTGGCTAAATTTCATTTGTTTTTTTTTCTGTTTGCCTTCCTCTGGATTAATTAATAATTAAAATAAATACATAAATAAATAAATAGTTTATTAATAATTAACTAACAATGAATTAACAACTAATTAATTAATAACTAATCCTTATATTGCAGATCAGAGGAAATCTGATCTTGAGGTTGAACTTGATGAACTGAAAGTCTTTTTTCAACCTTAATTACTATGGGCCTCATTCTATTAGCGGCCGCAGCCGTTGCGGGGCCGCAAGGACCGGCCGCAAGCTATTCGGCTATTCTATTCCCTTACGGCCGGAGGCTCCGGCAGGCTTGCGGCCGGTGCCTTGCTATCTCTTGCGGCCGCTCGCGCCGGAGGAAATCCTTTGATCTTAAACGGCCGCAAGAGTTTTGCAATTCAATTCCTCCGGGAAACCTCTCTGCAAGGCTAAAAGCGAGCCGCAGCTTACTTGCAGGAAAGAGGTCTCGCTAGCACCAATTAAGCACATAAAATAGCTCAAATAAATCCATCCTGCACTTTTAGAAGACTATAAAGGGATTTTAGGTGTTAGAAAAAATAGCACATAATTATCCTGTACTCAAATCCGTAAAATATTTTATTTTTAATATCCGTAAAATATCCATGTAAAAAGTCCAGAGTGCTTGGAGCACCTCAGACACACCCACGCCGCAGCCGGAAAATAAACAGTTAATTTGAACTCGGGTTTGGGCAGATGTGCAAGCTTGAGAGTGGGTTCCTTTTAATCCTCATGTCCCCCAATATGATCCCTAGCATTTACAGAGCTGTACAGTGCAGGCTTGAATTTATTTTTGAGTTTTTATATTTCAGAGCTTACGGCCGGTTCCAAGATATGCGGCCGGCCGTAAGAGGAGATCCCTGCGGGGCCGTATAATAGAATCGCGAGTTAACTGAACCCCCGCAAGGAATCGCAGCCTTACGGACGATTTACGGCCGATAATAGAATGAGGCCCTATGTAACTATGTATTTTGTTTTAAATAAAGTATATTGCAAAGCTTTATTTTTTTAGCTTTCTGTAGATCGAGATAGAGTGTTGCTGCATTAATGTCATTTAAAGGACCACTGTGGACTATTTTTTTCTATATTGTTTTTGAATAACTAAACATGGTATTGTGCAAAATGTTTCTAGAAAATAAATTAAACTAACACAACCTTCATATTTTCCTACATTTACATGCATTTATTCTTTACAGGAGTATGCAGAATATGCTGCATAAAACAAGTTCTCATGTTAACTGGTCTGCAGGAGATAGATATGGTGCACCATTTGGAGTGTGTGTCAGGTTCCAAAAGGCATTCCTACACCGCCAGTGACAAATGTGATAGGTGCCCTCAGTGATATGGCTTCCCACAACCAATTTAACTCCATTCCCTGTCCAATTTCAAACCTAGCCAAGAGTCTACACAGCTTTATTGATCCACTGGGTTTTTCCAGGGCAGGTCATATGGAGGTGTCCTTCTTTACTGCTTCCTGAGGTGAGCAGCATATTTCTGGCTGTGCAATTCTAATGGTACATGATTGTAGTAGGGGATTTGTATCAATTTACCTGCACCAAATTGTTATGAACAGAAGGGCCCAATGGACTGTTTGGGGATATTCAGTTATTATATGTGTGTTTAAGAGGTGCTAGTGACTTGCTTAACAGTTATATCATGGATGTAATAAGTGCATATAGTACTGTCATTGATTAACATTAAAATAATGTATCTGTGTTAGAAGTAGAATAGTAGGCTATGCTTAGATAGTATAGTTAATGCAGTCATATCTGGCATACACAAAGGGTTAAAGATTCTAAAGAATGTATATGGCTTTGAGAGGCAGCCATGCATAGACCCCTGTATTGAGTCTGGAAGGGAGAAGTTTAGTTTTATAACCCTATAAGTTGAGATCTAGCAACTAAGATGGGGGGTGTATCAAGGAATGGACATCTCCCAGGTGATGAGGGTATAACAAGCATTTGCCCACAAGAGGAGGGGTTAGGCATGTGGGTGGGGAATGTTTTTTTTTTTTTTAAAGATACTGGATCTGAAATAATAAAGAGTCTGGTTATACAAGTCAAAGGTATATGGTGTGTGTTTCTTAGATCCTACGAATAGGGGTCTAATGGTGCCTGCCTCTTCTGAAATGATGCTGTCATCTGAATTGTCTGCTGGTGCCGAGAATTGGGGTGAGCTTAATCCCCCAAATGGGACGGGCATAACAGCTGGTGGCAGTGGTGGGATCTCCCCGCATATTTACCAGCAGCTAGAATGGCATATGGAAACTTATCCAAGAGGGAAACCAAGTACTTTCAGAGGCTTGGAGGAGATGCAGAGGCTGTCAAGCGATTTGTCCAGCGCCATCAAACCAGCTCCCTGTTTGCCTGCAGAGCAGAAGTTATTCAGGAAAAAAGGAAGCAGATCACAAGGCTGATGGAGCAGAGAGCACATCACGTTGTCATGGAGGAGGACTTGAAAGCAGCTCTTACAGATCAGTGGATGGCATTCCTGGGAATCCAGCAGAGAGGTGAGCTATCAAAATGGCTAACAGGACTGGTTTGGGACGAGATTGTTTTGGAGGAGCGGTATGATGATCTGATGGAACGAGCTATCTCATTGCAACAGCCCTCCTGCTACAGAATGGAGTTAATGAAATAACTCCTGGGTGTACTGCAGGACAATCCAGCATGTGGCATTGGGCCTATATAACGTGGGGTGATCCTGTCTAATCAGCGTTGCCAAGAATTGGGACTAAAACCAGTGGTATCTGAAAATATTTATGAATAGTGATGTCGCGAACATCAAATTTTCGGTTCGCGAACCGAAGTCGCGAATTCCATCAAATGTTCGTGAACGGACAAACATCGGCGAACCGCCATAGACTTCAATGGGCAGGCGAATTTCAAAACCCACAGGGACTCTTTCTGGCCACAATAGTGATGGGAAAGTTGTTTCAACGGGACTAACACCTGGACTGTGGCATGCCGGAGGGGGATCCATGGCAAAACTCCCACGGAAAATTACATAGTTGATGCAGAGTCTGGTTTTAAGCTATAAAGGGCATAAATCACCTAACATTCCTAAATTGTTTAAAATAACATGCTTTAAAACATCAGGTATGATGTTGTATCGATCAGGTAGTCTAAGGGTTAAACCCGCTTCACAGTAACAGACCAATATCCCCGTTTAATGCACCGCAAACAACCGCAAACAGTCCCTTTGCACAACCGCAAACTCCCCATTTGCACAAGGTTGGATACCAAGCTAGCCATGTCCCGTTCCTTGTCCTCACTGATGTAATTGAAGGTCTCTTCCTCCACCCAGCCACCAAGGGTCCCCGAAAGGGGACAACAAGCCCCCTGGGACGCCTGCTGTGTTTGGTCTTCCACCTCCTCAAAGCCACCTTCCTCCTCTGACTCCTCTTCTTCAGACTCCCAGAGTCTGGGGGCTTCCACTGCCCAGCATGGAAGATTATACACAGGTCAGAGTCTGGGGGCTTCCACTGCCCAGCATAGAAGATTATACACAGGTCAGAGTCTGGGGGCTTCCACTGCCCAGCATGGAATATTATACACAGGTCTGAGTCTGGGGGGTACCACTGCACAGCATGGAAGATTATACACAGGTCAGAGTCTGGGGGCTTCCACTGCACAGCATGGAAGATTATACGCGTTGCCTCTGTCTGCGTAATTATAAGGTGTGTACTGTTAAGTAGTACTATTCCTATCGGTTTAATCCCTGTTATGTCCACTATTAGGGGACGTGTATATGGCATGGATTTTTGGAACAGGGAGATGGGAAAAGATGCTTGGTCGGACCTCCTACTTCGTATTTGGGGCACTGCACGTGCAATCTAAGGTGCTTCCAGATAGGAGAGGTGTATTAAGTTGTACTACTCATTCCTATCAGTTTAATACCTGTTATGTTACCTATCAGGGGACGTGTATATGGCATGGATTTTTGGAACAGGGAGATGGAAAAAGATGCTTGGTCGGACCTCCTACTTCGAATTTGGGGCACTGCACGTGCAATCTAAGATGCCACCAGATAGGAGAGGTGTATTAAGTTGTACTACTCATTCCTATCAGTTTAATACCTGTTATGTTACCTATCAGGGGACATGTATATGGCATGGATTTTTGTAACAGGGAGATGGAAAAAGATGCTTGGTCGGACCTCCTACTTCGAATTTGGGGCACTGTACGTGCAATCTAAGGTGCCACCAGATAGGAGAGGTGTATTAAGTTGTACTACTCATTCCTATCAGTTTAATACCTGTTATGTTACCTATCAGGGGACGTGTATATGGCATGGATTTTTGTAACAGGGAGATGGAAAAAGATGCTTGGTCGGACCTCCTACTTCGAATTTGGGGCACTGCACGTGCAATCTAAGGTGCCACCAGATAGGAGAGGTGTATTAAGTTGTACTACTCATTCCTATCAGTTTAATACCTGTTATGTTACCTATCAGGGGACGTGTATATGGCATGGATTTTTGGAACAGGGAGATGGAAAAAGATGCTTGGTCGGACCTCCTACTTCGAATTTGGGGCACTGCACGTGCAATCTAAGGTGCTTCCAGATAGGAGAGGTGTATTAAGTTGTACTACTCATTCCTATCAGTTTAATACCTGTTACGTTACCTATCAGGGGACGTGTTTATGGCATGGATTTTTGGAACAGGGAGATGGAAAAAGATGCTTGGTCGGACCTCCTACTTCGAATTTGGGGCACTGCACGTGCAATCTAAGGTGCCACCAGATAGGAGAGGTGTATTAAGTTGTACTACTCATTCTTATCAGTTTAATACCTGTTACGTTACCTTTCAGGGGACGTGTATATGGCATGGATTTTTGTAACAGGGAGATGGAAAAAGATGCTTGGTCGGACCTCCTACTTCGAATTTGGGGCACTGTACGTGCAATCTAAGGTGCCACCAGATAGGAGAGGTGTATTAAGTTGTACTACTCATTCCTATCAGTTTAATACCTGTTATGTTACCTATCAGGGGACGTGTATATAGCATGGATTTTTGGAACAGGGAGATGGAAAAAGATGCTTGGTCGGACCTCCTACTTCGAATTTGGGGCACTGCACGTGCAATCTAAGGTGCCACCAAATAGGAGAGGTGTATTAAGTTGTACTACTCATTCCTATCAGTTTAATACCTGTTACGTTACCTATCAGGGGACGTGTTTATGGCATGGATTTTTGGAACAGGGAGATGGAAAAAGATGCTTGGTCGGACCTCCTACTTTAAATTTGGGGCACTGCACGTGCAATCTAAGGTGCCACCAGATAGGAGAGGTGTATGAAGTTGTACTACTCATTCTTATCAGTTTAATACCTGTTACGTTACCTTTCAGGGGACGTGTATATGGCATGGATTTTTGTAACAGGGAGATGGAAAAAGATGCTTGGTCGGACCTCCTACTTCGAATTTGGGGCACTGTACGTGCAATCTAAGGTGCCACCAGATAGGAGAGGTGTATTAAGTTGTACTACTCATTCCTATCAGTTTAATACCTGTTAAGTTACCTATCAGGGGACGTGTATATAGCATGGATTTTTGGAACAGGGAGATGGAAAAAGATGCTTGGTCGGACCTCCTACTTCGAATTTGGGGCACTGCACGTGCAATCTAAGGTGCCACCAAATAGGAGAGGTGTATTAAGTTGTACTACTCATTCCTATCAGTTTAATACCTGTTACGTTACCTATCAGGGGACGTGTATATGGCATGGATTTTTGGAACAGGGAGATGGAAAAAGATGCTTGGTCGGACCTCCTACTTCGAATTTGGGGCACTGCACGTGCAATCTAAGGTGCCACCAGATAGGAGTGGTGTATTAAGTTGTACAATTCATTCCTATCAGTTTAATACCTGTTCCGTCACCTATCTTTCCTCCCAATAGCACATTCTATGTGCCTCTGTGTTTTTAGAGAACTGGCCTCTGTGTATTTAGAGAACCACACTTTAAGGCCCTTAACCTGGGACAAGGTGGCTTGGCTATCAGAATTGCCTCAGAGCCTTAAAAACTCGCCAAACCCCCTAATCAGACACTCACTATAATACTGGAAATGGGCCAAGAAACACACGGGTTTGTTCCCTGGATCCACCCAAATGACCCCAATTCTTGACCACCCTCAGGCCCCGAAACACATGAGCACAACATCACAACACTGGTGGAGGTCAAGGAAACTAGATAGACTGGGAGACTGGTTAGTAAAGGGCCAGATGCTCACCCCCTTTGAGGAACTAAGGGACAAGCATGAGCTACCGCTGTCAGAACATTACAATTACTGTAGGCTAAGGCATTTCACACACTCCCTGAACCAGAAACAGGGGACACCGGTCTTAAATTGGTTCTCCAAAATTTGTAAAGATAAACCTCTATCAAGGGGGATCATTGGGTCGCTTTACAAATATAAAACATTTGTTACTGGTTGAAGCGACACTGGGGGAAGGACCGGAGTGGGGGAGCCCTGGAGACCCTTCAGAAGCAACCGGCGGCAAAATCATCCCAGGAAAGGAGAGGTCGCTTACTGAAGCCTGCCCTAGGGTAACCCAAGGGTGATTGCCCAGGTTAGATATTGTAAATAATAAGCTAATACTGCTGGAGGGATGATAGCTAATAGGACTTTGGTGTTTCCTGCAGATATACTCTTTACTATTGTCTGTTTTACCATGTTTTAGGTATCTCTTAAATAGCAATCACAGTAAAAAATAAGAAAAATTATTAACCTAAAAAGTAAAAATAAGAAGGAATAGCCAGCTAACTTTCACAAAATGTCTCTATTGTAAATATGTATTTTTGCACAACTGTTATGCAAGACTGTTCAAAAATGCTTTATTTTTAATTACATGCTGTACGCCTTGTGACAATAAAAGAATTTAAATGCAAAAATTAGGTATTGTTGCAGCGACCAGAAAAATTGATGTTAGTTTGCCAGGCAGAAATTGCCCTAAATCATTGCGTCTTGAACCCTAGTTGGTGGCGGATAAGTCACGCAAGTCATTCGGCATTCAGGGATAAAATACAGCAGCTTGTGGACCATTATTAGTTCAAGGCAGCTCATCTATCAGGCCTTTTTTAATCGAATGTATCGCCCACTGTCAGTCCCTTCAGGATCCATCCCTCATTCATCTTACTAAAGGTGAGGTAATCTAGACTTTTTTGACCTAGGCGACTTTTCTTATCAGTGACAAAATCTCCTGCTGCACTGAAGGTCCTTTCTGACAGGACACTTGAAGCGGGGCAGGACAGAAGTTCTATGGCAAATTGGGATAGCTCAGGCCACAGGGCAAGCATGCACACCCAGTAGTCAAGGGGTTCATCTCTCCTCATAGTGTCGATATCTGTAGTTATGGCGAGGTAGTCTGTTACCTGACGGTCGAGTCATTCTCTGAGGGTGGACCCTGAAGGGCTGTGGCGATGCATAGGACTTAAAAAGCTCTGCATGTCCTCCATCAACAACACGTCTGTAAAGCGTCCTCTCCTTGCCGGTGTGGTCGTGGGAGGAGGAGGATTATGTTCACCTCTTCCGCTGTTAGCTTGCCTTTGTGCTGTGACATCACCCTTAAACGCTGTGTAAAGCATACTTTTTAATTCATTTTGGTAGTGCTGCATCCTTTCCGACTTGTGGTAATTCGGTAACATTTCCGGCACTTTCTGCTTATACCGGGGATCAAGTAGCGTGGACACCCAGTACAGGTCGTTCTCCTTCATCCTTTTTATACGAGGGTCCCTCAACAGGCACGACAGCATGAAAGACCCCATTTGCACAAGGTTGGATGCCGAGCTAGTCATGTCCCTTTCCTCGTCCTCAGTGATCTCACTGAAGGTATGTTCTTCCCCCCAGCCACGTACAACACCACTGGTACCAGATAGGTGACAACGAGCACCCTGGGATGCCTGTTGTGGTTGGTCTTCCTCCTCCTCCTCAAAGCCACATTCCTCCTCTGACTCCTCTTCCTCACAATCCTCTTCCAGCGTTGCCGCAGGTACAGCAAGCGATGCTGATAAGGCTGTTTCTGGCGGTGATGGTGACCACAACTCTTCCTCTTCAAGCTCATCTACAGCCTGATCCAGCACTCTTCGCAGGGCACGCTCCAGGAAGAAAACAAATGGTATGATGTCGCTGATGGTACCCTGGGTGCGACTGACCAGGTTTGTCACCTCCTCAAAAGGACGCATAAGCCTACAGGCATTGCGCATGAGCGTCCAGTAACGTGGCAAAAAAATCCCCAGTTCCGCAGAGGCTGTCCTAGCACCCCGGTCATACAAATACTCGTTAACTGCCTTTTCTTGTTGGAGCAGGCAGTCGAACATTAGGAGTGTTGAATTCCAACGTGTCGGGCTGTCTAAAATCAAGCGCCTCGCTGGCATGTTGTTTCGCCGCTGGAAATCTGTAAAGTGTGCCATGGCCGTGTAGGAACACCTGAAATGGGCACACACCTTCCTGGCCTGCTTCAGGACGTCCTGTAAGCCTGGGTGCTTATGCACAAAGCGTTGTACAATCAGATTACACACATGTGCCATGCACGGCACATGTGTCAACTTGCCCAAATTCAATGCCGCCAACAAATTTCTTCCGTTGTCACAAACCACTTTGCCGATCTCCAGTTGGTGCGGAGTCAGCCCCTGATCCACCTGTGCGTTCAGGGCGGACAGGAGTGCTGGACCGGCGTGAAGTCAACCCCAAGACGGCGTGACACTGCTGTATCCAGGATGTGGAATAGTACCTGTGGAGCTGGGGGGGGGGGGGTGCCGTTGATGTGGAGCAAGACATAGCAGCAGCAGAAGAGGACTCAGCTGAGGAGGTTATGGAAGAGGATGGAGTAGGAGGAATAGAGGAGGTGGCAGCAGGCCTGCCTGCAAGTCGTGGCGGTGTCACCAACTCCTCTGCAGAGCCACGCATTCCATGCTTGGCAACCGTCACCAGGTTTACCCAATGCGCAGTGTAGGTGATATACCTGCCCTGGCCATGCTTTGCAGACCAGGTATCCGTGGTCAGATGAACCCAACACTGTGTGCCAGAGATGCCATTACTTCCTTTTGCACAATCAAGTACAGGTTGGGGATTGCCTTTTGTGCAAAGAAATTTCGGCCGGGTACCTTCCACTGCGGTGTCCCAATAGCTACAAATTTTTTGAACGCCTCAGACTCCACCAGCTTGTATGGTAAAAGCTGGATGGCTAAGAGTTCAGACAAGCCAGCTGTCAGTTGCCGGGCAAGGGGGTGACTTTGTGACATTGGCTTTTTACGCTCAAACATGTCCTTGACAGACACCTGACTGTGGGCAGATGAGCAGGGACTGCAGTGGTTGACATGGCTGAAGATGCTGGACCAGGAGAAGGATGGCGGCTGTGACTTTGTGTGCTGCTTGTACTGATGTGTTGATCCTATAGGCGTTTGTGATGTGACATCATGTGCCTTCGCAAAGAAGTTGTACCTTGGTGGGTGTTGGACTTCCCACGACTCAGTTTCTTTTCGCACAGGTTGCAAAGGGCATCACTGTTGTCACAGGCAGACACACGAAAAAAATTGCCACACTGCTGAGCTCTGCAATGACGGCATTCTGGTGGTGGCAAAAGCATGCGTTGACTGGCGTGCTGTCTGGCTGACCCCGGGTGCCGATGCATGCTGTCTGACTGTGCCACTAGCTACTTTCGACGACCTCCCGCTGCTTCCAACTCATCTCCTCCTCCTCTCTGTCTCCCCATCTCAACTTTCCTCCTGTTCTTCTTCTCTTATAGCGGGCACCCACGTGACATCCACGGACGCATCGTCATCATCAACCGCTTCACTTGTATCTGACAACTCAACAAAGGAAGCAGCACCGGGTACAACATCATCATCATCATCAGACCGTACGTCCATGTGTGTAATGCTGCTTGACTGGGACATATCCCTGTTATCTACATCCTCTGGCACTAATGTTTGTGCATCACTCATTTCTTCCAACGGATCTGTAAATAACTCTGCTGACAGATCAAGTGAAGCGGCTGTGGTGCTAGTGTTGGTGGTGGTGGCAGGCGGGCGAGTGGTAACTGGGTGTCCTGTGTTAGCCACTCAACCATGTCCTCAGAACTGTTCAAGTTCAGGGTATGTTGCCTCTGAAAACTGGACATTATTCTAGGGCCAAAGGGAATCACAGCACCACGACGGCCCCTGCGGGGTGGCCTGCCTCTGCCTGTCATTTTTTTTACGATTAGTGGTACTATGCGTGCAAGCTACTGTGACACCAGATATGAATGTCACTGCGCACTGGCAAAAGTTGGCAGACTAGATGCAATAGGCCTCACACACACGCCTTTTGGCAGGCTACTGATATTCAATCGATTACAGTAAAAAAAGGGTTTTTAATTTCACTGCACACTACGGTGGCACTAGATATGAGTGTCACTGTGCACTGGCAAAAGTTGGCAGACTGGATGCAATAGGCCTCACACACACGCCTTTAGGCAGGCAACTGATATTCAATCGATTACAGTAAAAAAAAGGGTTGTTTGATTTCACTGCACATTACGGTTGCACTAGATATGAGTGTCACTGCGCACTGGCAAAAGTTGGCAGACCAGATGCAATAGGCCTCACACACACGCCTTTAGGCAGGCTACTGATATTCAATCGATTACAGTAAAAAAAAGGGTTGTTTTATTTCACTGCACACTACGGTGGCACTAGATATGAGTGTCACTGCGCACTGGCAAAAGTTGGCAGACTAGATGCAATAGGCCTCACACACACGCCTTTAGGCAGGCTACTGATATTCAATTGATTACAGTAAAAAAAGGGTTGTTTGATTTCACTGTACATTACGGTTGCACTAGATATGAGTGTCACTGTGCACTGGCAAAAGTTGGCAGACTAGATGCAATGGGCCTCACACACACGCCTGTAGGCAGGCTACTGATATTCAATCGATTACAGTAAAAAAAAGGGTTGTTTTATTTCACTGCACACTACGGTGGCACTAGATATGAGTGTCACTGCGCACTGGCAAAAGTTGGCAGACTAGATGCAATAGGCCTCACACACACGCCTTTAGGCAGGCTACTGATATTCAATCGATTACAGTAAAAAAAGGGTTGTTTTATTTCACTGCACACTACGGTGGCAATAGATATGAGTGTCACTGTGCACTGGCAAAAGTTGGTAGACTAGATGCAATAGGCATCACACACACGCTAGCAGGCTGGCATATGCAATTAGATTACACAGAAAAAAGTAATAAGATAAAATAAAAAGGGCTTTTTGGGTTGCTGTCCTTGCAGCAGATATCAAAGGAGTCCTTCAGGTGTATAGTTAAAGCTAAATACACAGCCTGGCTATCTATTTCCCTATTAAATCAGCAGAAAAAAATAATAAAATAAAATAAATGATGTTCTAGCCCTCAAAAGGGCTTTTGGGGTTGCTGTCCTTGCAGCAGATATCAAAGGAGTCCTTCAGGTGTGTAGTTAAAGCTAAATACACAGCCTGGCTATCTATTTCCCTATTAAATCAAGAGCAGGTAGACTAAATCTCCTCTCTCCACGAATGCAGCTACATAATGATTCTAAAATGGAGGCTGTCATACAGATGGAAGGCTCTGGAAGGGAGTGTATGCTGCTGATTGGCTGGAATGTGTCTGCTGACTGTAAGGCGCAGGGTCAAAGTTTCCTCAATGAAAAAGAATAGGGGGCGAACGTGAACATGCGAAAATCGCAGCGAATAGTTCTCCGGCAAACTGTTCGGGACATCACTATTTATGAATGAAAAAATCCCAAAATAAACATTAATAAACTTACCCTGACACTTGATTTTGAGAAGGCATGCCCCTTAAAAACCTTAACTAAATTAGCATAAAATGTGTAATTAGTTTTGGTTAATCACAGGCATTCTATCTGGATCTCTGTACTGTGCTGATGTTGGTTTGAAGGTTAGTATAGGGATAAATAGTTTTCAAGTACAGTGTTTCTATTGGTAGATACCAATTTTATTTAAATAAAATTAACATGTATGTGTGTAAAATAAATCTATGTAATATGTGTTTATGCTATGCATGTGTTAGATTTGAAAGCGTTACAAACTGAGAAATTTAGATATACATTTAAGATTGAAACAATGGCTTTCTGTGGGTAGGTTTCCTAACCTGTGCATATTCCATACTATCCATAAAAGCTGTGTAATACAGCAGGTATATGCTAAAAGGAACCACATATAAAGTGGTACTGGCTAAAGTGTAAAAAAGCATTGTGGACTCATTTGCACCTGCCCACCCATGTTTGCCAGAGTGCAATGCACTAACTGTAGTTCTTGGAATCCTGAGCAGGAAATACGTTTTTTAGATTATCCTTCAATATCCAAACGTGAACACAAATGTATTATTTTTTACTATATATGTGTGTGTGCATCCTCATCAATAAAAAATATGGTTTTGGGACATTGGCTATTTCATGAATATAGTAAAGAATTTATAAATGTAATGACCAACACTGACCTAACCCTCATCTCCACCCTCTACTCACCTCCAAGCTGTCTACCTCCATATGTACTGATCGACACCCATTCTCTTCATACCCTATGGAATCTCATCCCATTTTAAAACTGACCAAGGTCTTGGTGGAGAACCTGAATACTGTTAAGACTCTTTTGTACGCTCCTAATGATTTTCTTGCTATAAAAGAATATCATCTCGAATTCTATAATATTGTCTATGCAATTACAAACAGCAAATAAATTCCAGAATGTGTGTACTTTTAAATAGATTTGAATTAATGTTTGGTTATTCTTATAATTTTGTTTATTTATTTTTGTAATCCCAGCGGACCAGCTAAAGGGGGTTCATGACAAATTGTTTGCAAACTGATGACAGGTCCTACACCTTAGAATGTTACCAAGTACATAATTTCATAATACACTGTTTGCATTATATTTACTTATGATTAAGGAACCCAATAAATAACTTCATCCGTTAATATGGCCTCATTAGTGTAGGCTTCCCATGACCTCTAAGGTAAGTATTTGCCAGTGATATGCTCCGGCTTAGAAGATCAAAGGTTTTCTTCAAATATTTTATGGGGATTTGGCCTTTTATCAGAAACTTTAGTCAACAAAAATCTGCTTTTGTTGACATAAAGATAACTTCCAGTTTCCTTCTTGGAATTGTTAATCAGTAAACCAATGCATTGTTATGCAAGTAGTAAGTACATAATAAAATGTAACGCAACATAGATCCTTTAAAAGCATATTTAAGTTTCCTGGATTATGAATGCATCTGATATAGCAGAATTAGTAGTATCTGAAAACATTTATGAATTAAAAAGTCCCAAAATAAACATTAGTAAACTTATCCTGAAGTTTAAAATGTCTGCCACTTGATTTTGAGAAGGCATAACCCTTAAAAACCTTAACCAAATTAGCATAAAATGTGTAATTAGTTTTGGTTAATCACAGGCAGCTATAACATTGTTTAAATTTCTGGGAAGTCAGTTTGTGCAGAAAAGCATCATGGGATGTGTAGTCTTGTTTTCCTGTGCACAAGAAACAAAGAGGAGTCCAGACATTGCTATGTGGATCTCTGCACTGTGCTGATGTTGGTTTGAAGGTCAGTATAGGGATAAAATGTTTTCTAATACAGTGTAGATATGTATGCAGATACATTTATGTGTGTAAAATGAATCAATGTAATATGTGTTTATGCACCTGCCTACCCATGTTTGCCAGAGTGCAATGCACTAACCGTAGTTCTTGGAACTCTGAGCAGGAAATCCTTTAATATCCAAATGTGAACACAAATGTACTATTTTTTACTATATATATTTATATATATATTTATATATTGTATCCTCTTCCATTTTTTATTTCAATTTGCAGGTTCTGCAACTAACAAGGTCATAGTGTCTTGCATTTTATCATAACAACCTTCTGAGTGACAACTGAGTAATTGTGACCTTTACATAAATATGTCCCTTTAGCATTGGCCTTTGTTTTCAAGACCTTTATAAGAGGTCATGTAATTGAGAAGCCCGGTATGAGTAGCCTGAAACTACAGCACCTCTCATGCAAGACTGGCATGTTTGAGCCACGCAAACATTAAAAGACAGTACCAGACATTTGACTTGGAGATATTTCATCTAGAAGTTCAATACTGAAATCCAATTACTGTTGCATACCAGCACGTAGCTCTTGGTCTATCATTACCATGAGTGATCATGTGAATGCAGCGTTAGCTCATGGCAATTGGGTGTCAAAAGTTGAATTTTCTTATGCTCTTAAAAAAGAGAGATGCACATGGTAGAACATAGACTCTTCTTCGTCCATGAGTGATCATGTCACATATTAGTAACAAGTCTGGCAGACACATGGCAATGGAATGTTATATATAGACAATACTGAGTAGCTCCACCAAGGATAAGTAAAAACTAATAAATTAGCATATTGTATAAGAGAGAAAACATGCATAATTGTTACACATTCTTATTCTATTCTTCATTTACTGTAAGAAAGTAAATTATTAGATCAGCAAGTTTGGACAATCATAAAAATTCCTTTTATATTATACATGTATTTATGTTGATGATTAGGAGCCAAAGGTGGGGCAATAAGAAATGTAAACCAGATCAGGAATGCCAATCCTTGTTTGAATTTCACTTCATAATGATACCTGTGAGTAACTTATTGTATAACAATGATGATACTTTGAGTAGTTTAATGATTATATATAAAAATATTGAGTTATGTAAAAAAAAAAAAGCCAACATCTGACAAAGTGCTAATAGGGAATTCCAAAGGATAGGAGTGGCACAGGAGAAGTCCTGTAGACATGAATGTCCAAAACAAAAGATGCAGTTTGCTGTGTTTTGGGAGATTTAGACATTTATTTCTGTATGGTGTTGGTATGGGCAATGGAGAGACTGAAAAAGAGGTGCAGTTGAGGAGGAGTGCTGAGTAAGGTAAATGAGTATTGCTGAGGCATTCACCTCACTATGTATTCCTCTGTACCTCCTTAGAGGACCACTGAAGTGGTATATCACATATATAGTTCTCAGCAGCGCAACCTTGCCAACGATGGTAACGCAACATTAAAACCCATGCGAAGTCAGGCGCTCCTTACCCTATGTCTCTCTTTCCCTCCTCCTCTCCTTACTCTGTGTCTCTTCCTCTCCTTACCCTGTGTCTCTCTTCCCCTCCTCTTCTCCTTCCCCTGTGTCTCTCTTCCTCTCCTTCCTCTGTGTGTCTCTTCCTCCTCTCTTTCCCGTGTCTCTCTTCCCCTCCTCCTCCTCTCCTTCCCTTGTGTGTCTCCTCCCCTCCTCCTATCCTTCCCCTGTGTCTCACTTCCCCTCCTCCTGTCCTTCTCCTGTGTCTCTATTCCCCTTCTCCTCTCCCTCATTGCCTGCTGCCTGCAACAACAAATTACGACCTGCGGCACTTAGAAACAAAAAAAAAACACACAAAATTACGACTCACGGGACCTAGAAAAAAATACACAAGCTCCTAAAACAAACAAGGACCTCTAGAAGTGAGCTTAAACGCCAACTTAACCCCAATTTCACTAGTTTCGCCACTGAAAAAATCGCCTAAGTTAAAAGTAAATTAAAGTAAATTCCCTGTCGTTGCTCCTTAAAGGACCTGCGGCACACAAACACAAGTCCGGCAGCGGGGTACTGTAAGTGCCGGCACCTAACATTAACCCCCCCCCATGATGAGGGTCCCCACATTAACCCCACCTTCACCCTCACAGTGGGGGTCCCCGATCGCACCCCTGGTGAAATCAAAATTCAAATTTCCCGCCTTGCGAGTCCATAAATGACCGTAAAGGTCCTTAAAGGACCCACAAAAAATAAAAATGAACCCTATCACTCATGGGGCTTTATACAGTGCCCCATGAGACCCAAAATAACCATGTCACCCATGGGGGTCACTACAGACCCCCATAATCCCTTAATTAACCCTGTCACTCATGGGGGTCAATATAGACCCCCATAAGCCCTTCATTAACCCTGTCACTCATGGTGGTCAATACAGACCCCTATAAGCCCTTAATTAACCCTGTCACTCATAGGGGTCAATACAGCCCCCCATAAGTCAATAGTTAACCCTATCACTCATGGGGGTCAATACAGACCCCCATAAGCTCTTCATTAACCCTGTCACTCATGGTGGTCAATACAGACCCCCATAAGCCCTTACTTAACCCTGTCACTCATGGGGGTCAATACAGACCCCCATAATACCTTAATTAACCCTGTCACTCATGGGGGTCAATACAGACCCCCATAAACCCATAATTAACACTGTCACTCATGGGGGTCAATACAGACCACCAGAGCCCTTAATTAACATAGTCACTCATAGGGGTCAATACACCTAACATTAACACCCAAGTGATGGGGGTCCCCACATTAACCCCACCCTAACCCTCGCAGTGGGGGTCCCCGATCTGTGAAATCAAAATTCAAATTTCCTGCCTTGTGGGTCCTTAAATGCACGTAAAGGTCCTTAAAGGACCCACGAAAAATAAAAATGAACCCTATCACTCATGGGGCTCTATACAGATCCCATGAGACCCTAAATAACCATGTCACACACGAGGTTCAATACAGACCCTCATCAGACCTTAATTAACCCTGCCACTCATGGGGGTCTATACACACCCCCATGAGCCTTAATTAACCCTGTCACTCATGGGGGTCAATACAGACCCTCATCAGCCCTTAATTAACCCTGTAACTCATGGATATCAATACAGACCCCTATAAGCCCTTAATTAACCTTTCACTCATGGGGGTCAATGAAGACCCCCATAACCCCTTAATTAACCCTGTCACTCATGGGGGTCAATACACACCCCCATAAGCCCTTAATTAACCCTGTCACTCATGGGGGTCAATACAGACCCCCATAAGCCAATAATTAAACCTCTCACTTGTAGGGGTCAATTTAGAGCCCCATAAGACATTAATTAACCCTGTCACTCATAGCAGTCAATGCAGAAATAAAGACCCCCATAAGCCCTTAGTAAACCCTGTCACTCATGGGGGTCAATACAGACCCCCATAAGCCAATAATTAAACTTCTCACTCGTAGGGGTCAATTTAGACCCCCATAACCCCTTAATTAACCCTGTCACCAATGGGGGTCAATACAGACCCCCATAAGCCCTTCATTAACCCTGTCAGTCATAGGGGTCAATACACACCCCCATAAGCCCTTCATTAACCCTGTTACTCATGGGGGTCAATACAGACCCACGTAATCCATTAGTTAACCCTGTTACTCATGGGGGTCAATACAGACCCTCATCAGCCCTTAATTAACCCTGCCACTAATGGGGATCAATGAAGACCCCCATAACCCCTTAATTAACCCTGTCACTCATGGGGGTCAATACACACCCCCATAAGCCATTAATAACCCTGTCACTCATGGGGGTCAATACAGACCCGCATATTTCATAAATTTACCCTTTCACTCATAGGGGTCAATACAGACCCCTATAAGCCCTTTATTAACCCTGTCACTCATGGGGGTCAATACAGACCCCCATAAGCCAATAATTAACCATCTCACTCATGGGGGTCAATACAGACCACCATAAGCCCTTAATTAACACTGTCACTCATGGAGGTCAATACAGACCCCCATGAGTCCTTAATTAACCCTGTCACTCATGGGGGTCAATACAGACCCTGATAAGCCTCTATTTAACCCCATCAGTTCTATAAAGGTATATAAAGACCCTTATGGGGCACTTACAACCCTAACATTAACCACATAGGTGCCATGACAGTCCTCAAGGACCCTCATGACACTAACTACAAACAATATACTGCACTATAACCCCCAATAAACAATTCAATCTAAACTAACCCCCTCTACACTAACCTATTAACACCTTAACTACCTACCTACACTACTTACGTACCCCATAATAACCCCCCACCACACTAATTAAAGAAAATAATGAAACCTGTCACAAAAAATAAAATATCTAAATTACAGAAAATAAAAAAGATACATTACAGAAAATAAAACAATTATACATTACAACCCCGCCCCCGCCCCACTACAGAAAAATGAAAAATTAAACACCTGAAAAGGAAATACATACAGTACGTTACAATACAGTACAAATCAAATAAAATACAATTCCCCCCTATCTAAAATATATTAAATATACTGTCTAAAATACACACATACCCCACTATCTAAAACACATTAAATCCTATCTAACATACATACATACCCCTTTATCTATCTAAAATACATCCCCCCTATTTAATATACAATAAATACTATTTCCATATGCAAACACTAATTCTAACCTCAAATAAAATAATTAAGACCACTTACAGTGCCTTGCAAAAGTATTCACCCCCTTTGGCATTTTGCGTGTTTTGTTGCCTCACAACCTGGAATTAACATGCATTGTTTGAGGATTTGCATCATTTAATTTAAAGAACATGCCCACAACTTTGAAGGACAAAATAACAGAAAAAGTCAATGTGCATAACTATTCAACACCCTAAAGTCAATACTTTGTACAGCCATCTTTTGCAGCAATCACAGCTCCAAGTCGCTTTGGATAAATCTCTATGAGCTTGCCACATCTTACCACAGGGATTTTTGCCCTTTTTAAGTTGGATGGTTTGCGCTTGTGAACAGCAATCTTTAAGTCTGACCACAGATTTTCTATTGGATTGAGGTCTGGGCTTCGAATAGGCCATTCCAACACATTTACATGTTTCCCCTTAAACCACTCAAGTGTTGCTTTAGCAGTGTGTTTGGGGTCATTGCCCTGCTGAAAGGTGAACCTAGCCTCAAATCACGCACAGAGTGGTACAGGTTTTGCTCAATAATATCCATGTATTTAGCACCATCCATCTTTTCCTCAACTCAGACCAGTTTCCCAGTCCTGGCCGATGAAAAACATCCCACAGCATGATGCTGCCACCACCATGTTTCACTGTGGGGAGGGTGTTCTTTGGGTGATGTGATGTGTTGGGTTTGCGCCAGACATAGCGTTTTCTTTGATGGCTCATCAGACCAGAGCACCTTCCTCCATTCATTTTGGGAGTCTCCCACATGCCTTTTTGCAAACTCAAAACGTGCCATTTTGTTTTTTGCTGAAAGTAATAGCTTTCTTCTAGCCACTCTGCCATAAAGCCCAACTCTATGGAGCGTACAGCTTATTGTCGTCTTATGTACAGATACTTCAGTCTCTGCTGTGGAACTCTTCAGCTCCTACAGGGTTACCTTACATCTCTGTACTGCCTCTCTGATTTTGCTCTCCTTGCCGGTCCGTGAGATTTGGTGGGTGGCTGTCTTTTGGCAGGTTTGCTGTTGTGCCATGTTCTTTCCATGTGGTTATGATAGATTTGATGGTGCTCCTGGGGATCATCAATGATTTTGATATGTTTGTATAACCAAACCCTGACTTGTACTTCTCAACAACATTGTCCCTTACTTGTTTGGAGAGCTCCTTGGTCTTCATGGCAGTGTTTGGCTAGTGGTGCCTCTTGCTTAGGTGTTGCAGCCTCTGGGGCTTTTCAAAAAAGGTGTGTATATGTAATGACAGATCATGTGACACTTAGATTGCACACAGGTGGACATCATTTCCCTAATTATGTGACTTCTGAAGGTAATTGATTGCACCAGAACTTTTTATGGGCTTCATAACAAAGGGGATGAATACATACGCACATGCCAATTTTCTATTTTGAAAAAAAAAATTATGTATAGATTTTTCTCATTTCACTTCACCAAATTAGACTATTGTGTACTGATCCATCACATAAAATTCAGATTAACAAAACAATGAACTTTAGGCTGTAATGGAACAAAATAGGTAGAAAGTCAAGGGGGTGAATACTTTTGCAAGGCACTGTACTGTTGTAGATGTCCCTTCAAATCACCAACCTAGGGAAAAAAACAAAAAACAAAAATTAGTACAACACATTTACATACAATAAATAAATATTCTAATTATTCGAAATATTCTACTCACCTTTCCAGCATATCCTCCCCATCCTTCTTATTTTCATCTCCGGCACGGCCCCTGTTAAAAATAAACTTGACCATAGTACAATATACACACACTGGTGCCTCCAGCCAATCATCCAATGGGGGTGTATCCCATTGTGCTTGGCTAAAGGCAATAAAGCCTTCTGATTGGCTAATGCACCTGCCAATCTTTTTTAAATTAATCAGAATAGGACATGGACGTGAATCCCATTCTAATTGGCTTACACCTTGATGCCTTCTGATTAGCTGAAATTTGATTGACAATGTTTTCAGCCAATCAGACGGCGCCATTGCCAATTTTCTTCCGGAAAACTCTCTAACTCTCTAAGAGCCTCATTAGCGTTGGGTAGGTCCGTGAGTGCGGATCTCAGGTGGGTTTTTTGGGGGGTTGTTTTTTACACAGTGGATTACTTTAGCATTGTTTATGTTAGCAATGAGCGCCGAAGATACTCAGAGGACTAAAAGCCTTACATTGTTTGCCAAACAGCATTTCCCAGCCTTACAATTTCATTGCCGTCATTTTTGGCGGGCAAGTCGCTAGTTTATTTATAATATGTTCTTATGAAGTAGTTGAATTGATAATGGACATAATACATTTTATAAACTTTAAAATAAATAAATAATGTATTTTATTGTTAACTATTGTATTGAATTTAGCTTTAATGACATCATGGATTTTGCCTATGTTACTAATAGGCCTAGTTACCTTGGAGAAATGGGAGGATCTGCATATTCAGATGAGGTATCTATTCAGTTCAATTAAAAACTGACACTACAAGTGGCATTTAAAGATATAACTAATTACAGAGCAATCCCCTGGCTACAGGTAGACTAGTTATCCAATGTGGGAGCTCCTCTTACACAAGAGGTGTCTTCAAAATTGAAGATTTTTTGTAAAATGCTTTTATGCTCATAGGTGATGATAGGTTTTGCTGCATACCTTCATAAACATGAAGTTTTTCTCAAACTACAATGGTTCTACAGTTCATTATTTTATACACCAGTAGAAAATCTTATAATTTTTGTTGTGTTTAGTTAGCCTGTGGTGGCAGATGCACCTTAGATTCTTGAAGTGAATAAGTTAGCTTGGAAAGGAGACAAGAAGAGAAAAAGGAAGTGTAGTGAGTCAATTATAAATATAACATTATTAAGAGTGAGATCACTGAGAAAATATTCAGAGCTATTTAATTTCTGGTGATAATCAAAGCAAAAATCTTCTCAAGTCTCTACAGGTCCTCACGTTTCTCTGGCAAAGCTTTGGTGCCATAGAGGAGCCAAGGTGGTGAATAAGATGGATGAGTCTTGCAGAGACATTTATGACGGATGGAGGTAATTTAGCGGAAAGTTGCTGAAGGCGCTCATTGCAGCTCTCGAAATAGTGTCTTTTCAGGGTCCCTCTAAGGGTCCTCTGTCCCGTCAGAGATGTAATTTTCCCCATTACACTCCACCGATGGAGGATGGAAAAAGATTGAAGACGCCCATAGCCAAAGCCAGTAACACTTAACCAAAGCCAGTAACACTTAACCAAAGCCAGTAATACTTAACCCAAGCCAGTAACAATCAACCTAAGCCAGTAACACTCAAACGAAGCCAGTAACACTTAACAGAAGTCAGTAACACTTAAACAAAGCCAGGAAAACTTAGCTGAAGCCAGCCAAACACTGCAAGGCATGCAGGACTTCCAAATGAGTGCCAAAGGCTCTCAGCGCGCCTGGGCGGGTTGCACGACATCTGCAATGAGCGCTCAGGCCTGTAAACTACACAGGGGTCGAAGCTTGCAATGAGCGCTAAAGGTGCTCATTTCGAACTACGCGATGAGTGCCAAAGGCGTTTATCGCGGGGCTTGCGATGAGCACTGAAGGTGATCATTGCAAGGCACCAAAGTAGACGGAGGGAGAGGTTTGCAATAAGCACCGAAGGCGCTCGTTGAGAGCCACGCAATTAGCGCTGAAGGTGCTCAAAGGGGGCAGAGCCTCGCATTGTGAGGCAAACAGCATAGTCAAAACAACTAAGTCAGAGTTGCTCATCAGAGAACAAACTAACCTTAATAGGTTAGTTCTATGGACATGATAACCCACTCTGAGAGCAACCTCTTTTAGCTCATTTGTGCCCTTCACAGGGAGAAATATCCTGTAGTATATCAGTCTGGTCCCACTCAAAGAGTGTCCCAGCCCCGAAATACCAGGCAATTCTACCCTGAACAGGACAAACAGCAAACCCCAGATGTGTTTCGGCCTTTTTGGGGGCTCGTCAGTGATGTGCAGCTGAACTCCCTAAGGCACAGTGAACAAGGGGTCCACGTCTGGAGTCCCCTATCACCCTTAGGGAGACTAGACCATAAGGGAAATTTGCATAAACAAAAAGCATAGCCGGCCTTAAAATTTTCTTGCCATCATTCTTGATGGGCAAGTCGCTAGTGTGTGTATGTATGTAAATGTATATATATATATATTTGTGAATAATAAGAGTAATGCAGTATATAGTGATACCATTTTATTGGACAAACATATTCATAGTTTTCATGGAATAGAAAATTTCTCACGTCTTCTTTTATTCATGACAATAAAAGGGGACTTCCAGTGCCTTGCCCCAATGATCACTTTTGTGTGTGTCATACCTGCATCTATTAAGATTGGAGACATTTGCATGACTAGCTTCCGAGAGCGGACCTCTCTTTCTCAAGTCCGAAGCATTTCTGATATATTCCCATTGAAACACAAATAACAGTTTAAAATTTAAAAAAAATATGTCTGTTCAGTGGGCTGTACACAGGTCTGTATTGGTGTAGGTCAAAAGTCAATAAACAGAGTTGTAAATATTTGTACATCTTGAGAGTTTGAGGTACCATAAAACTGTAAGGGGACACAGGGATAGTTGATAAATAAACCAGACAAAAAACAGAGAAAGCAAACAACAACAAAAAAAACTAAAAAACACAAAACATATCTGTAATGTAAAATTAAGAGAATTCTAGATAATGCAACAGGAATTCCATGTTAACATTAAAACTTTTCTTTCTTGTGTGTTTTTAAAATTACCTCTTAGTATTTTTATTTTCAGGTGTTGGATGGAGTGGTTATTTTCTGAAAAGTGGTGTCCAGCTGGAGTACAGTAACTGTCCACATTGTGCTTTTTGTTGTTGTTTGCTTTCTCTATTTTTCTTGTCTGGTTTATTTCTCAACTATCCCTGTGTCTCCTTACAATTTTATGGTACCTCAAACTCTCAAGATGTACAAATATTTACAACCCTGTTTATTTACTTTTGACCTACACCAATACAGACGTGTGCACAGCCCAATTATTTTGTTTCAATGGGAGTATATCAGAAATGCTTCAGACTTGAAAAAGAAAGGTACGCTCTCGGAAGCTAGTCATGCAAACGTCTCCAATCCTAATAGTTGCAGGTATGACACACACAAAAGTGATCATTGGGGCAAGGCACTGGAAGTCCCCTTTTATTGTCATGAATAAAAGAAGACATGAGAAATTTTCTATTTCTAGCTGGAGGAAATTCTTATCAGAGACAGGGTGAGGCATACAAGATTATGAAATTCCCTGGTACACCTTTCCACATGATTATACAATACACTACATGGACAGTTGGCACATTAAAGGGACTCTGAAGTAACCATATGTGCCATTAGACAGAGAGTGGAAAGGCATATGTAAAAGTGCTTGCCTTTTTAAAATAGCTGCTAAAAGAACTTAGTGTTTGACCTTAATGTTTTTAAGCTGTTTCAACCTGCCCTTGCACTGTTAGAACACAGCCAGGGGTACTAATTAAAATCATGTGTGCAAGTTATAGAAGGAACTGTTACAGATAAAGTATATAACACTGGAATAGATATATTGTTCTTTTTCACCCATTGGAATACATGATAATAATTAATCCATTGGTTATGTGTCAACAATTAATCCATATGGTGTCTCTTATATTGTGCTTATTTTCACTACTCATACCTGGTGGTGTAACATACATTGAAAACAACCATTTTTTTCCTGTAATCTAATTTCAGTTGCCTGCCTGTGTCAGGCTCACAGCTTATATTGTGCTCAGTGACATAAAACAACACTTTTTTGACTGTAATAGCTTGAATAGCAATTGCCTGCCTACAGGCGTGTGTGTGAAGCCTATTGCATCTACTCTGCCAACTTTTGCCAGTGCACAGTGACACTCATATCTGGTGGCACCTTAGATTGCACGCACAGTGCCCCAAATTTGAAGTGGGAGGACCGACCAAGCATCTTTTTCCATCTCCCGCTTCCAAAAATCCATGCCATATACACGTCCCCTGATAGTGGACGTAACAGATTAAACCGATAGGAATAGTACTACTTAATAGTACACACCTTATAATAACGCAGACAGAGGCAATGCGTATAATCTTCCATGCTGTGCAGTGGAAGCCCCCAGACTCTGACCTATGTATAATCTTCCATGCTGTGCAGTGGAAGCCCCCAGACTCTGACCTGTGTATAATCTTCCATGCTGTGCAGTGGAAGCCCCCAGACTCTGACCTGTGTATAATCTTCCATGCTGTGCAGTGGAAGCCCCCAGACTCTGACCTGTGTATAATCTTCCATGCTGGGCAGTGGAAGCCCCCAGACTCTGACCTGTGTATAATCTTCCATGATGGGCAGTGGAAGCCCCCAGACTCTGACCTGTGTATAATCTTCCATGCTGGGCAGTGGAAGCCCCCAGACTCTGGGAGTCTGAAGAAGAGGAGTCAGAGGAGGAAGGTGGCTTTGAGGAGGTGGAAGACCAAACACAGCAGGCGTCCCAGGGGGCTTGTTGTCACCTTTCGGGGACCCTTGGTGGCTGGATGGAGGAAGAGACCTTCAATGACATCAGTGAGGACAAGGAACGGGACATGGCTACCTTGGTATCCAACCTTGTGCAAATGGGGAGTTTGCGGTTGTGCAAAGGGACTGTTTGCGTTTTTTTGCGGTGCATTAAACGGGGAGATTGGTCTGTTACTGTGAAGCGGGTGTAACCCTTACACTACCTGATCGATACAACATCATACCTGATGTTTTAAAGCATGTTATTCCAAACAATTTAGGAATGTTAGGTAATTTATGCCCTTTATGGCTTAAAACCAGACTCTGCATCAACTATGTAATTTTTCGTGGGAGTTTTGCCATGGATCCCCCTCCGGCATGCCACAGTCCAGGTGTTAGTCCCTTTGAAACAACTTTCCCATCACTATTGTGGCCAGAAAGAGTCCCTGTGGGTTTTGAAATTCGCCTGCCCTTTGAAGTCTATGGCGGTTCGCTGGGTTCCCCCCCCTTCGCGAACATTTGATGGAAGTTCGGGTCCGCTGTTCGCAAACCGAAAATTTGATGTTCGCGACATCACTAACGAGCATCAATTATTGAACACTCTCTATATTAAGATGGCTATATCAGAAGAATGAATACAATTTTCTTGTTATACCTACAATATGTAAAAGCCCACTGTAATGGTAAATGTTTTCTAAAGATCATTAATAACAACTATTCAGTTAATTGGGATTTAATTAAAATCATCTTTGGCCTTTTAAGTTGATGTGATAGAGAGTTGAACTTACATTGTAGAGGACATCCTCTTTGTAGAAGAACTCTGGCAGGTGCTAAGTGCTCTGATGATTGGGCCATTTTATCAAAACTCACTTATGAGATGCTTATTGTATCACAATAAAATGGGTTGTTAACATAGATCTCTATAAAATCTGAACCATTTCAGTGGACATTAAAATACTGTATTTAAAATGACAACATGTTATTCATCCTTTGGAAAGTGTCATCTTAACATAGAGAGTGGCCGGTCATTGGGGCTCTTATCTTGTGGTACCAGAACCTATACCCAATGTTTGTATAACCTAGCCAATTTACTCAGATTTGCTGATACTGGAATAACTACACCAATGTGTATACCAATTGGTCTACAGACCAACATTTTATTCCCAAGTTAAGTCTGGCTTATCTTCATACCCAGTCACCACAAATCCAATTTCATTGCAAAGCTAATCAGTTGTTTTTCTCAATAATCATGTAATTGTGGGTAAGCAGGAAAATAATGTTTGGTACTAGCCCTGTCTTCCTACATATTCCATTAACAAGAAATATACATTTTCTACAGGGCAAGAAGGTTAGAAGATTTTTTAGACACTTGAAAGCGGCAGATGTACTATTTCTAAGATTTGAAACCTAAAATATAATTTACCAAACACTCATTTACTGTTATTTGTGAAAGCTATGCATTTTCTTAATTCTATCCTGTCCAAACTTTAACTGCAGCTGGTAAATAACAGTTCAGATAGACATATACAAGAAGTGGATCAAACCAAATTCTCTTCCTTATAGTTTGTTAGTGCAATTAAGACCAAAAAGTGGTTAAAAGGGGAACTCATGGTGGTTTACTTTCCCAACAATTAATTTAGAAGTGACTCAATAAAGACTCAAAATGTCCCCTGCAGTATGTTTCATAGATTGAATGTGACAGCATGTTTGGCTTAATCATATTTTCTGCTTAATCTTTGGACTTGTCCACTGATACAATCAGTCGAGAGCAGTTAAGCAGGTCCTACTAGGTCCAGAAATTATGGGTGCTATGAGTGTGATTCTGTACTAACAAAACATACTTATACTTACAGATTTTCTAATTATGATTACAAAAAATGCATCTTACAGTTTTTTTGTCTCTTGCACAAGGGTCCAAAAGTATATCAATGGAATGAGAAGGTCCATCACCCTGAAAAAGTACACATCAATTCATGCAGAATGAGAAGGAAATTCAAGGGGGGAAATTCTTTCTTACATGGGAACTATCAATTTTCACCTAGTCAGAAACAAAATCAAATTATACTTTCTGGCTTGATATAAAAAATCTTGCTAAAAATACCAAGATTATTACCCATTGAATTCTCACATTGTTCATTCTTACGCTAAATGGCTGGTACGCGGTGGCTTGTTAGTCCACCGAATGTGGACACTGTCTAAAATGAAAGAGCAATTCTAATATTAGTTGTTATTATCAGTGTTATTTTAGTTTAGTTTTTTTTTTGTTTTGCTTTGCTTTAGTTTTTTTCTCTGTTTGTATACAATACAACTGTATTGCTGCTCCCATAAGTTAAAAAGTAAAGGACAAGCCAAAAATAATATATATATTGCAAAAGTATTCACCTACCTTGGCATTTTTTGTGTTTTGTTGCCTCACAACCTGGAATTAACAAGGATTGTTTGAGGATTTGCATCATTTAATTTACAGAACATGCCCACAACTTTGAAGATGTTTTTTTTTTTTTATTGTGAAGCAAACAACAAATAGAACAAAATAACAGAAAAAAAAGTCAATGTACTTTACTATTCACTCCCCTAAAGTCAATACTTTGTAGAGCCACCTTTTGCGGCAATAACAGCTCCAAGTTGCTTTGGATAAGTCTCTATGAGCTTGCCACATCTTACCACTGGGCTTTTTGCCCATCCCTCCTTGCAACACTGCTCCAGCTCCTTCAACTTGGATGGTTTGCGCTTGTGAACAGCAATCTTTAATCTTTTTTATTGTCCTGCTGGAAGGTGAACCTCCGTCCTAGCCTCAAATCACGCACAGAGTGGTATAGGTTTTGCTCAAGAATATCCCTGTTATTAGCACCATCCATCTTTCCCTCAACGCTGACCAGTTTCCCAGTCCTGGCTGATAAAAAACATCCCCACAACATGATGCTGCCACCACCATGTTTCACTGTGGGGATGGTGTTCTTTGGCTGATGTAATGTGTTGGGTTTGCGCCATACAAAGTGTTTTCTTTGATGGCAGAAAAGTTTAATTTTAGTCTCATCAGACCAGAGCACCTTCCTCCCTACATTTTGGGAGTCTCCCACATGCATTTTCACAAACTCAAAACGGGCCATTTTGTTTTTTGCTGAAAGTAATGGCTTCCTTCTGGCCAATCTGCCATAAAGCCAAACTCTATGGAGTGTACGGCTTTTTGTTGTCCTATGTACAGATACTCCAATCTCTGCTGTGGAACTCTGCAACTCCTCCAGGGTTACCTTAAGTCTCTATGCTGCCTCTCTGATTAATGCCCTCCTTGCCAGGTCTGTGAGTTTTGGCAGGTTTGCTGTTGTGCCATGTTCTTTCCATTTGGTTCTGATAGATTTAAGGGTCCTCCTGGGGATCATCAAAGATTTGGATATTTTTTTATAACCTAACCCTGACTTGTACTTCTCAAAAACATTGTCCCTTACTTGTTTGGAGAGTTCCTTGGTCTTCATGGCAGTGTTTGGTTAGTGGTGCCTCTTGCTTAGGTGTCGCAGCCTCTGGGGCCTTTCAAAAAGGTGTGTATATGTAATGACAGATCATGTGACACTTAGATTGCACACAGGTGGACATCATTTCACTAATTATGTGACTTCTGAAGGTAATTGGTTGCAACAGAGCTTTTTATGGGCTTCATAACAAAGAGGGTGAATACATATGAACATGCCAATTTTCTGTTTTCTATTTCTAAAAATAGTTTTGTGTACATATTTTTCTCATTTCCCTTCACCAACTTAGACTATTGTGTTCTGATCCATCACATAAAATTCAGATTAACGAAACATTTTCAAGGCACTATATATATGTATTTATATATTTATATATTTATTTAAATATATATATATATATATATATATATATATATATATATATATATATATATATATATATATATTTATTTAGTATCTCACAAAAATGAATACACCCCTCACATTTTAGTATATCTTTTCATGTGACAAATAAGCAAAAAAATAAGAGCGAAAAAAAGGGGGTCCCTTTACCTTGGTGCACTCCTAAGAACTCAACATGGAGAGAGAGGTAAGTAACCATTAAAACTTAACATTTATTTTCACAAAATAAAAACAATGAACCAAGATAAAATCTAATATCATGAAGCCTTGCTACCACTGTGGCAAATGCTATTATGATTATGAACAAAGATGTATTACTAAATAAATTGGTGAATCACTTGTGGGAATATAAGGTGCTAAGTGCTGTTACAAAAAAAGAACTAACGTGAAGAATATGGTAGAGATGGGATCCTAATGTGTAAAAACGCATGGAATAACCACTGTTAAAGTGCTAATTGAGGTAGAGTCCCATTATTGTATAAACTAATACAGTGATAAATATTGCTAAATCTGTGCTTGAATATAATTGACCCAAGTTAATGGTCTATGGATGGTATTAGAGAATTAAGCATTTGAGGAGCTGCTAACAGGTGGATATAACAATGCTGTGTCTGTATTACATCCACTGATATTCTTCCCAGATGTATCCCTTCCTTGTCTTGGAGGATCTAATAGCCTCTATAGATTGGTGGGTCATAATCTGTATTGATATTAGCGTGACAGGACAGCAAGGGTTTAAATGTTGTGCTGTTCTAATGCAGCATTAGAACAGCACAACATTTAAACCCTTGCTGTCCTGTCACGCTAATATCAATACAGATTATGAAGCTTCAGCAATTTATTTAGTAATCCATTAGTCTATGTTCATAATCATAATAACATTTGCCACAGTGGTAGCAAGGCGTCTTGATATTAGATTTTATTTTGGTTCATTGTTTTTAATTTGTGAAAATAAATGTTAAGGTGTAGTGGTTACTTACCTCTCTCTATGTTGAGTTCTAAGGAGTGTACTAAAGTAAAGGGACCCCCTTTTTTGCTCTTCTTAGTGCTTATCTGTCATTTAAATTTGGATCCCTGGAAGCACCCTTCTATTCCTCTTTACCCTGGTTATGACACCCAGAGTCACTTTGTTTCTATCATTTTTCTATCTTTTCATGTGACAACACTGAAGAAATTACACTCTGCTACAATGTAAAGTAGTAAGTGTACAGCCTGTATAGCAGTGTACATTTTGCTGTCCCCTCCAAATAACTCAACACACAGCCATTAATGTCTAAACAATTGGCAACAAAAGTGAGTACACCCCTAAGTGGAAATGTCTAAATTGGGCCCAAAGTATCAATATGTTGTGTGGCCACCATTATTTTCCAGCACTGCCTTAACCCTCATGGGCATGGAGTTCACCAGAGCTTCACAGGTTGCCACTGGATCCCTTTTCCACTCCTCCATGATGACACAACAAAGCTGGAGGATGTTAGAGACCTTGCACTCCCCCACCTTCCGTTTGAGGATGGCCCAGAGATGCTCAATAGGGTTTAGGTCTGGAGACATGCTTGGCCAGTCCATCACCTTTACCTTCAGCTTCTTTAGCAGGGCAGTGGTCCCCTTGGAGGTATGTTTGGGGTTGTTATCATGTTGGAATACTGTCCTGCGGACCAGCAATTCAACGTTCTAATACTCAAATTGTGATGACATTTATTGCTCTTAATCATGGCTCTGCTGTGCTCTTCTCTAAAAACGGATCTACAGACTCACATACTGTTCTATCAGGACATTATTTACTGTGCTGCTCTGTTTCTCACTAATCTATGCCCAATTAATTTGTTTTCAATGTTTTTTCCTATTGTATTCTGTCCACCTTGCTTACTTCCCTCAAATCATATCAGTATTGCTTTTGACTTGATAAAGAGAGGATCTTCTCTCGAACGCTTGTCATGACAACTATGAATATGTCTGTCCAATAAAAAAGTTATCACTATATACTGCAATGCTCTTATTCACCTATAATACTGGGAAAACTTAGTGACTCGAGTATAAGCCGAGGGTGGGAAATGTGCTGCCCCCTGTGTCCCTCTTGTGCCTTCTGTGCCCCCCTCTTGTGTGCCCTCTGTGCCCCTTTCTTGTGTCTCCCCTCTCTCTCCCCTGTGTTTCTTCCCCCTCTCCCTCCCTTGTGTCTCTCCCCCTCTCCCTCCCCTGTGTCTCTTCCCCTCCTTTCCCTCCCCTGTGTCTCTTCCCCCTCTCCTTTCTCTGGGCCTCCTCCCCTCTCCCTTTCCTGTGTCTCTTCCCCCTCTCCCTTCCCTGTGTCTCTTTCCCTCCCCCTCCCTTATCACCCTCCTCAACCTACCTCCTCTTCCTCCCTCCTTATCCCCCCTCCTCAAACCCCCTCCTCAACCTTCTTCCTCAACTTCCCTCCTCAACCCCCCTCCTCCACCCCCCATCCTCAACCCCCCATCTTCATCCTCAACCCCCCCATCCTCATCCTCAACCCCCCCATCCTCACTTTACCCCTCTAATTACCTCCCCCTCTCCCTTTCCCCTCACTTACCTTCCATCTCCATCTGCAGCTGCTCCTCCGCTCCTCTGCACTCCTTCCGGCTGCGTCGGAACCCGGCCAAAGCTAATGACGTGACGCGCATGTGACGTCACGTCATTAGCATATGCCGGGTCCCGACGCAGCCGTAAGGAGCGGAGGAGCAACTGCAGATGGAAGGTAAGTGAGGGCAAAGGAAGAGGGGGGTGTAATTAGAGGGGTAAAGTGAGGAGGGCGGTTTAGGATGGGGAGGGGGGTTTAGGTTGATAAGGGATGGGGCAGAAGAGAGCCACGGGGGGGGGGGGGGATAGAGCCACGGGGTGGGGGGAATAGAGCCACGGGGGGGGGGGGAGCCACTGGGGTAGTGACTCGAGTATAAGCCGAGGGGGCCCTTTTCAGCCTTTAAAAAAAGGGTAAATAGTTATGCTTAATATATGATTGGAACCTACACCACATCTTACATTGGAATTATTAAATGATTTCCATATACAGTGTTTATAATGAAAATAACCACAAACAGATGCATGAGAAATGGGCATATTTACCGTAAAGTGGTTTTGCATCACTCTATGAATTTACACTGTTGGGCGAAACGCGTATGTGGCTTGGCATACTTTCTAGCTTAAACACAGATGGACAAGTTCCAGATAAATAAATAAACTGATGAGACGCTAACACAATTCACAAGAGAACCACCAGGTTGTGAAGACATAAATAAAAAATCTGTCAATATTATGTTGTGAAATGATCGTAAAAAAATTGGTATGAAAATACAAACTCAAGTAAATACTGTTGATTAAACTGTACAAAATCAGACATTCAGTAAGTAAACACAACCTGTAAATATATAATTTGTTGGTGTAATTATTCTATACTTAAAAACAAATTAACATGCAGTAATAGATGCCACATTCCCATTGCCCTCACAGAAAAATCCTTTGTATTTTCCTGTGCACACCTCGAGCTGATCAGCAGAAATCAAAATGGTGGATCACAAAAAAGGAAAATTATGTATAACAGTAAAAAGTGTCTCTTTAACACACACCGGATAAAAATTTATAGATAGCAAAAAGAAGCCCAAAGTGAACAGAATACAGGAGAATATGGAGTTTCCCATCTTTATAGGGATATTACATGGAGATATAATTAAAGAGGGTTGTTGATCAACACTACCTGATCTTTACTAAATCCTGTAGGGCTCATAGAAGCTTCCATTGACTTTGCTGGTTGGATTGCAGACTAAGGACACTTGGTACAGATGTTATTCTTATTTTTAATGTTTATTTTTCATTTTGTAACAAGAAGTAAATACAGTAAACATTTTTGTTCCTTAATTCAAAAGTTCTGTACCATTTATTGTTTATTACTTAGAGATTGACAGGAAGGAGGGGAAGGGGAATAAAAGGGAAGTACAATAAGAATTCCAAATGTTACAGACATAGCTTTTGTTAGTCAATGTTTTGTAATAAATATTGCTTTCTAAAAGATAATACAGCACATTTTCTACCACTGTATCAACATTATAGCACACCAACCCACAACTGCATTACAATATTCCTTGACCACCCAATAATTTTCTCACGACCCAGGAGAGGGGATCTTACTGAGCTCCAGAATCCTTCTGCCTTGGCTGCCAGAATCCTCCCCTGGACCGTGGAGTGGACAGTCTTTTTCAATGCTTGTCAATCACATCAGGATCATCAGCACAGAAGAACAGGGACCCAGGATCAAAATAACACACAGGGGTTATAATCCCTAAATTAAAGCGGGAACACTGTGTATATGTTCCCTAGAAGAGTCTTTGTTGAGAAAGTTGGAACATTTACAGGCAGAAAGAACAATACAACTTTGTGTCAACCCACAAACATGATTAAATGATGAAATTACCTCACAAACTAAAAACACAAAGTTCCATTCTAAATTAGTTATCTCACTTCTACAATTTCAACTTCCTGTCCACAGCCATATAATCCCCTTAGATAGGGGAGTAAAATCATACTGCTGGAACTCACTAGTATGTCTGATATATATTTGTTGTTGTTCATTTGGGTCTGACTCTCTGTGACAATATGGACAGAGGGCACACCAGGCACATCTGTCAGCCACTGCCGCTCAGACTTCCATCAAGCTCATGTCCATTGCTTCAATTACCTCATCTATCCATCTCCACCTCTGGCGCCATTTTTTTTTGTGCCTTCCATATTGCCCACCATCCCTGTCTTTTCATGATATGGCCAAAATACTTGAGCCTTATAGCCTCATGATCAGACTGTCCAGTGAACAGTTAGGACTAATTTCCTGTATTGATTGACTGATATACTGTATATACAGATATACCATTGGATCCTTGAAGTTTGTTGCCTGATGAGGTCTAGAGATTAAATGGGATATCTGAAATAAATACTGTACAGATATCCCATTTCATCGCTTTACCTTGTGAGGTATCAAACTCCAATGAAGTTTGCTACCCATACTGAGCTAATACCTGCCACATTAGGTAGCGAGCAACACTTTACACTGATGAAATGAAGATTTTCTATTATAATGAGTTATGTTCATGGCTTTCTCAGCTGGTAATGCTGTTAGATTGTTGCATACTTCTAAAAATATGTAGAGTTTTTCCTAATCTACAATGGTCATTTAATTAATTATATGCAAATATTCAAAGCCTGAGCCTGAAGTTGTTACAATAACAATAAACAGGCTTTTTAGAGTTACATAACATGTGGAAATATTTTATTTATTTGATTTGTCTTCCTTTTGATACAGAAATCTACCAGTTTATTATTTAATTCAAGGAAGTGTGATGTAATCAGCCATAAGAAGCGAAATCCTATCGCTTAGCACGATATCTGATGAAATACTAATGTATAATATCTGACTCATAATTCAGGGCCACTAGTTGGCTGTGTGAAGTAATTGATATCATGTCATGGATAATCTAACAATGTCTGTGCAAAGTTTAGATGAAATGCACCATATACATAGCAATGAGGCTCGTATAAAGGGCAACTTTTATAATATACTTTATTTAATTAATCTGGTAAAATTACATTACAAACTTTTCCTATCCAGCATTGTCTTTACATAGTGCCTTAATAGATGGTGTATCAGCAGTGGGGGAGCTACTGCCAGTGAGGCAGATGCAAAGCACTGGGGCCCACAAGTGGATAAGAGCCTTCTACTACTGGAAGCAGTGGTCTGGAGTAAACGGGGTCTCTTAATTTATTACTGGAGAGGGTGATCTAGAGGTAATCTGAGCACCTACATATAGGTGGTTGCGGATTGCAAATTTTCTATATATCTAGACATATTCAGTTGACTCAAGCTGGCTTACAGCCGCAACATGAAAACCATGAACATGTACGTAGCTTTTCAGGGCATGATCATGATCAATTAAGCAAGCCCGTAAGTTACAATTTAGACAGAGACAATAGTAAATGAGATCGTTATCATGATGTCACTAAAACATGGAGTTTAAACTACAATCAATTAGGTTTAGAAGAACAATTTGGACTCGCTATCCAGAAAAGTAGATATCAATAAAAATAATTAAAGCCACTTTTCTAGTCCATGCAGGTTCTATGATATGTATAAACCCAGTGAATACCGGGATTGATATAACAAAAGAAAAATTAGAAGAAATAAAACATTTTTTGCAGATTTGCGAGCTTGTTGTACAATTAATTCTAATGCCTTTTATTGCTTTTCCAGTATTTTAAAGTACAGTAGTGTGTATTTATCTGCTTTTGCAGTTCTACGAACAGTTGCTTAGCCCACTTGCAAGTCCTATCTAGTATTCCTATAATATTTTGCTACATTTGCCATTTACGGGTTTGAAGGCAATTGCAGGCTGGTTGACATGTTGTAATTAAATATGGATTTTGCGTCTTTAGCACTGGCAACATTTACAGGCTTGAAACATCAAAGGAGGAGATAGGACGGAGTTACGTTTTTGACAACTGCTGTGCTTTTGAGCCTGTAACTCGCAACTGGAATGCGGGTAGCAAAATGTAGCCAATTGAATATTAGTAACATTTATGGGCTCCAATACGGGCTCATGTAATTGCTATTTGGACAACTAAATAGAGCCCTATGTTGGCTCGTTACAAATAAAGCATAATAATAATAAAAGTTTAATATTAGCCTATTTGTATGGATTTTTTTTTCAATCTATATCAGTCATAACACGTTTTTGGATTGACTGGTAAATGTTCTTTATTATTATTATTATTATTTTTAATTTCAAAATGTATCAAACTGTAAAGTGATCATTTCATTGTGTTTGCATTAGTAAAATTAAATAAAAAAATATGTAAATGTTTTGGTGTAAACTTTCCCTTAATGTTTCAGTGTTAAAGAGACATGGCAGACAAGTTATTTCCGATTTGTGTATATTATGTCTACTATAACTTGTTCAGTTGTCATTGCATCTTAAAGATGGAATTTAAATCACAGATATGGATTAAAAGACGTCAGCGCTTAGAGCAGGTGTTGATCAAAGAAATTAAGGTGTTACCATTAGTAACTTGCATTCAGCTCTGAAAATGCCAATCCACCCTTCATAGATCATTCTGAATATATCCAAGTAGGATTACATGAACATCACTTCATATGTCCTCAGGTAATATGCTTTCTGAGCCAGATAATAAAGTGCTCTATTGGAATTAAGTCTTGTCTACAATTTAATGGTGCTCTGGGTGGCATCTGCTCCTAGTGCCAGACCCTACAGGTATCATTTTAACAAGGGTAGGTGGTCATTGTAACCACAAAACAGCTTATCCAACCTGTGAGCCAATTAAAACAACTATTAAATGGTCAACCGCACCCAAAAAAATCAACACCAAGGCAAGTTAATTCATAAGAGTTTGTTCCCCAAAATATAAAAATCATGGTCCCAACCCCTTACACGTTATAAAACATCTCTCTGGTAATGTGAGATCTTTAAGAATGCGTAGACAATACTTTAGAAGTATATGAATATAAACAGATTTATTAGGTTTTATAATTACACCATGGATTGCTAAAATAATTATACATTGATCTACAATGGTAGTTAGTGCAATTGATTATTATTAAATTAAAACAGTTAAACACATAAATTCCTATACTGTATGAGGCTGTGGAGTAGATGGATTTTCAGGTCAATAAGATGGTGTGGTCAAGCTTTCAACAGGCCATAAGAGCAATATAGCTGGTTATATGAGCAATACATATCTTCGTATGTGAGTGATTGAGGCAGTGTGGTATTATCAATGTAAATGGGGAACTGGCAGGGGGTACTTTATGAACTGGCTTACATGTTAGAGTTTATTTAAAACTTTGTTAAATGCACCTAAAAGTTTTTTTTTTTGTTTTTTTTAATCAATGATTAACTATCTACAGTATGTAAAAGTTATGGAAGTGGCCCCGTTTTCCAGTTACTGCTGTGGAGAGTAGAAGCTGCCATTAGACATTCCATTTCTGACACTGACACTTAGAATTCTAGAATGATTGATTCAAGAGCCAGTTCAAGAGATTATTAAGCTACAGCTGCACTTTCTACATTGTGACAGTTACATTAATCACATCATTTAACATCCAGATCTAGCAATAACAAGCAATACCAAATGTTTTATACGTATATTTGGACTCTATAAGACTACTGTTTCACATAAGAGCAGGTGTTTAGGTGAAACTTCCCCTTTAAACCATGCTTATTTTCATACATTGCTTCTATTTAAAATATTATTGCTGATTCTCATCTTTTAATTTAGTTTTTGAATAATGACCTATTGGCGTGAGAACTGTTTTTTTATTATTATGAATATTTAAAAGAAGAATGTAATGATCTGAGACCAGAGGGTGTTTATACCTCTCACACATGTATAAACTGCTCTGTCACCCACACCTCGCCCCGCAGGAAGCTTGGAGGGTGTGGAGTAAGATGATATCAGGGAGTGGTAGTGATATTAAAATGTACAACTGTACAGGACAGAAATTATGAAATTCTTTAGTGTGCAAAATTATAACAATGGAATTATCAACAGATTTGCATTCTGATATAGACACAAAGTGGGTATGTGCTCAATCAGGGAAACACTTGTAAAATAAGGTGAAGTTACAGGACATGGAAGGACATGGAAGGACAGTACAACAGTTGCCTTCTCAATGACAAAATATTAAGTGCAACTTGTTAAACTTACTTGAAACTCATACAAAATGGAGAATAGAGAATATGTGAGACTCTAAATCTCACTGGTAGATACCAGTGACTCATATAAGGCCTGTGGATCACCTAATACCCTGCTGGTACCAGATAAACCACCATCTGACCAAGTTATATTGCGACACTCAACGTGGATACTCTGCTGTCCTTTTTCTGCAATTTACTTAACCTGTGTAAAAACCATATTCTTGAGTTCATTAGTTTGCTTTGTTTTACACTGGTCTCCATACCTCTCCATGACCCTTCCCCTCTCCTTGTCCCTCCTCCTGTTCCTTATATAGTGTGGTCTCAAACTCTGCCTTTTCATTTCCTATATCTCCAGGGCTGTGGATCACCTAATACCCCTAATTGTTGCAGCTTTATAACAGTCAAATTACTATCACCCGACATTCCCATTTGCAGGTTATATTATCTGACCACAAGGTAAATATCTCATCCTTGAGCCTTTTCCTATGCTATGGCTTCCTAACTGATCCCTTCATCCCTCTCCATTTCTCACTATCACTATCCTAACCCTTATCTGTCTTCTTGCCAAGGTTTTCTGCCTTTTACATTCCCTTTAAATTTTAAGTAGCGAGTTTCCAATCTTGTAGGGTGTTTTGGAAAAAAGCACTTTCTACATAATATTCTAAGCTCAAAACAGGGCCCTCTATTCTTTTAATTTGTTAGCACTGTATTTTGTGATGTTTTTAACCTCTGTATAGCACTACAGAGTTAGTTGGCGATTTACAAATAAAAGAAAATAATAAAAAAATACAGTGGTATTGCCGCACATTGGCTAAAAGGGTCAAGCCCTCAATGACAATTATACATTCATTTTATTCTGCTTCGGGACCTTCATTTAAAAAAAAAAGAAGAACACTTAAAATTGTTGGCTCTGAGAATGTAAGCTACTATATGGAGGGAGGAGAGCATAAAATAGGGTTTTAAGACAAAAAAGATAATGGGGAATTTACTAACATGAATCGTAATAAACTGAGACCTACCGAGGTTCATTACACATTAGAGCTAATCAGGTCTCCATGTAATTTACTAAATTGCTAGTGTTATATGTATATTATGTTTGTGATGCGACTCAGTAATGTCAGATGTAGCAGTGTGTATACACCCCTATCCACCTCTCTTCTCATTGCGATTGGAGTAGTGCATGAGTGTTATAGGGGTCAAGCACGTGCAGTTTAATAGTGTTGTCCATCTGTGCAGGTGCCATATTGCTTGGCAAACATGCAGTGGTGGTAATACATCAATAGTGACTTATTAAAAGAACAAATGTCATATCTGGAAAAGAGGGAGGGGGGCTAATAGCCTAGTAAGGGGTGGGAAGGCCACTATAAGAACAGGAAGGAGAAGGTGTGGAGATAATGTGGTTGAATTATTGTGTGCTGTTTTAAAATATCTGTGTTAGAAGAATAAATTGTCAGTCTGTCTCTGCACTAAGCAAAGGTGTGAGCTGCTATTTCTTGTATGACGTGAAATCCTAATTAAAGGGATCTGATTTTCCTGCTTCTCCATGAATGATGTGAATGAACTGACATGCTGGGCACTGAAATTAACACAAAGCCCCAACCGGGAGATTGTTCTTGTAAGCTGTAAGGATCGTGAGACTGGGACTCCCCCTGGAAGCCCCCTTCAATAGTCGGGACGCCACCGAGTCATTCCCCCCACCCATTGTGCTTTTATGTGCGGGCACATTAATCTCATCAGGGTTCCTATGGGATCCCTATGGGCCTTCGTGGCACTAAACAATAACCAGTTACCATGGGGGTCCCTATGGATCCATATAGTAATCTAATGAACAACCATGAGACTCTCTATCGATTCCCATGGCACCTAGCATTAACACTTATATGATGCCATCCTCCATGGTACCTAATATTAACATTAACAGCTATATCATGTATTAGAAAAATGAAAAGTATTTCATTACTGTTACTATTATTTATTTCTATCTTTTAGCATGTTAATAATCTAAATGTATACATTCCTATATTTAATTATGTATGTTTTATTATGATTTTTTTCCATGTTTATGTTGGAAATTCTAATTACAAAGTTGCAAAAAATATCCTGTAGGTGGCAGTGTGTAATAGCACCTGAGCAAGGAATCTACCTGAGCTCTCCTTACCTGGTCCAGCACTAACTTATGTATAACCTTGGATTGGCTAGTAGATGCCATCACTGTAAAACTACATGGTATATTCACAGAGCCACCCCCTACATCACTAGACTAATTTAATTTATTTATGTATTATATTATATATTATTGCTATATTGATATACAAAAGGGCTGGTGATCTATGTAAATACTTTTATGTACTTTTGTTTTTTACATAAGTGCTTATAAACTCTGTTTTATTGCCTAAAATCAAGCATATAGTCCATGTATGGGTCTGCCCTCTGCAGCTTATGCAGACATGTCACTCACTCAGTGACCATCTCTCAGCAACATGCAATATTGTGCCAGTAGCTTGATGATGGTTATCCAGCTATTGCTTACTCAGTTAAATAGCCAATTGTCTGTGTAAAGTGGCAACTTTTCAACAGAAGTCAATAGAGATCTTCCATTGACAGTTCCTCCCATTCCATCCAGGTTTTTTTTTAATCTCTGCTGATGTTAAAGCAATAGCTAAAAATGTATTCTTTCCTGGCCCTCCCAATGTCCCTTCATTGATAGATAAAGGATCACACCCTTGTGCTCCAGTTCTCTGAAAGAATAATATTGATCCTTATACATAGTCTTAATAATTCCGTCTCCTTCTAACATAGAAGTAGGTAGATATAATAGACACCCAAAATGCATCTATTGGTCTGCTGTTAATTTTTGTTCTTCCATGTTTGATTTCAGAGTTAAAGAGACATTAAAATGGTCTTTACATTGTATCACTTGTTTTTACCTACCACAAGTCATTCCTGAGATATTCATCATTATATATGCTGCTGCTTTATGCTAATGTGCACCTCAGCGTGCTCGTTTGTGTTTCAGAGAGCTTGATAAGGCTGGGGGAGGTAATTTAAGTGCATGATAACCTTAGGAGGTATTGTTTTTTTCCATCACTGAAACAGACTAGCTCATCTTAATAAGTACATCAAAACAGCTAATTTATATATTGGAGATACAATTGCATAAGAATATAGCTGAGAGAGTGCTGACTATCTCAGGAATTATTCACTTTATAAACACATGGCATGCATAACTAGATTTTAAAATTTTAAAAACAACAACTTGATTTTCGAGATGAATGATCCCTATAAGAATTATATTCCATTGTTTTTCTATTAGTTTTGTTGTGTTTTTTTTTTTAGGAGAGTACACATAAAAATGTATTGTTCATTATCTGTACTACTGTAATCTGCACGGTGGAGGCTTCTATTACTCTTCCGCCCACCATAAATGAAATGATTGCTGTAGTGGACTACTCCCTACAAAAATCTACCAGGACCACACTGATGAGATCCATTAAGATTGAAACAGCGCTGTCTGTGAGTAGGTTTCTTGGTTTGTGCATAATCCATCCTGTGCTGTGCTTAAAGCTGGAAATTCAGCGATCATATGCCTAAAAGGAGCCATGGATAAAGTGTTTTTTGGATTTACAGAGTGAGTGTGCATTGTGGTCTCATTTGCATGTCCCTGTGCAGTTTCCCAGGGTGCAGTGGAACAACTGTATCTGTATCTCTTTGAGCAGGAAATACGTTTATTAACTTATTTTGTAGACATTCAAATAGAATCACAAATGTACTATTCATTTTCTGTACTATATATATATATATATATATATATATATATATATGCGTGTATATATTTATACATTAGTATACATTAGTCAAGCTTAAAAATAGCAAATTAATAGGTTTTATCCATACAAAAAATGACTCATAAATAAGGAAACAGCCCCAATTATATACTAAGTGACTTACAGGTGGAACCACAGTTTGCCTGGGGCTGTGAGACATTAGGTAGTAGGTGTGAGGTGTAGGGTTCTCCCTCTGAGGTGTAAGGTGTAGGGTGTAAGGAGTAGGTTTCTCCCTCTGGTATTAATGGGTCACTATAGAAATAACTCAGAAATAACATAAAATGCTTTAAGCAGTCATCATAATACAGAATAATTAAGGAATAATTATATTTGTGTCACGAAAGGAATCAACTTTCAGCTATGTGATAACTTCTAAGAAAGTACCAATGATCTTTCCATTGCAGGGAAAAAGTAAAAAAAAACGCTTATCAGGACAGTAGCTTAAGTCGATCTTCTTCCACCCAAAGACATTCACTAGTGGGTGATGAGAATCAGATAAACAGAACACTAAATTAAATGGAAGTTCATTTTTTTTACTTTTTAAAGGGAAATTTTTAGATATTTAAAAAGTAAGTTTTAAAGGGACATGGAACACAATTCTTTTTTTTTTTTCATGTTCAAGAAAAACTTTAAACATTATTAGAGTTGTGTTTTATATGAATATATATTAAGAAAAACGGTTTAAGCTTTATTGAAACTACAGGGAAGTGCAGAGAGCAGATGTACGTCTGTACATTTGATTTACTCATACACCTGTATTACTCCTCACTGGCTGACAGAGGCAAGCACGACCAGGGACATAATGATTGTGCCTGGCGTGCTGTGGCCCATAGGGTCACTGAGAGTTGGACACAACTGAACGACACAACAACTATATATATATATATATATATATATATATATATATATATATCAACAGCAGCACATGTCAATAATGTATGTGACATGACCTGTAGAGTAAAAAGATGTCTTAGGGCCTCATTCAAATGTGATTTGGTCAATTGAATAGGGCTCCATATAAGCACAGAGCATTTTTTTTTACAGAAGTTTTTAGTTAGTGAAGATCTTGCTTTTGGAAAGAAGTTCACTAACTAACAACTTCTGTAAAAAAAATGCTATGTGCTTATATAGAGCCCTATTCAATTAGCCAAATCATATTTGAATGAGGCCCTTAGTTTGTAAATGCCAGTGAAAATATTCTGTACAGCTGACTCAAATGGACTAATCTTTATAATACGTGTTATTGTTAATTATAGAAATGAGGATTTAGTCAGCAAATCTCTAAGATTGTGGAGTTATGAAACAATAACACTGCACTGTGACAATGTTATTAAACTAAAGGTTATGGTTTCGTTTTACTATGGGAGAGACACATGCAATGAATTGTAAACTAGTAGTAGTCAATAAAAAAACTTCTTTAAAAAAAATATGCTATGTGCTTATTTAGAGCCCTATTCAATTGGCCAAATCACAATTGAATGAGGCCCTTAGGTAGCATGAGACATTTAATGCAGAGGAAGCTTCTATACGCACAATGAGTGTATTTTATTAATATTTTAGATTCTGGTTTATTTTTAAGTTACATTGTTATAATGGTGTTTTTTTCATTTGTTAGTGTAACTTATCTACAATCTTTTTTTGTTGTTGATGAATTTAATTTAATACAATCATTTTACCAGGGTATTTACTTAGGACTTGATACTTCAAAACTAATATTCAGAAATGATACACTGTGTAGGTTATTATTATTCTATTTTGTTTTTATTCAATTTTTTTTTTTGTAAAACCGCATTAAAATATCTGGAGAAACTCCTTATAAGTAAAAGTAGATGTTGGAGTCTTCCATCTATTTTCAACTACTCAGAAGGACTTATTCACATGGTTAAGTTATGTCCATGATTAGGCATTTTTGACTGTGCATAATTAATGTGTCAGAACTGATTCTGTATTTTTCCATCATGTTCACTGATGAAGAGAAAAAGAAAAATTCCATTGTCAAAAAACTCTGAAGTTAAATGAGTTTTGAAAACAAATGGGACATTTCCCTTTGATTTCCCTTGAGTGATAAGGGCGGAAATGGCATGAGTGCAACTCAACAAAAGAGGGTAAATAAACGTGGGTAATTGTTTTTACTGAAGTAGTTAAGTACACAGCTAGCTTTATCCTAAATACCCACATTCTACAACCCCTATGACAGGGGCTCTCAACCTTTTTTGGTCTGGGGGCTGGCTGGTTACTTTGTAATGCTCATGGAGGCCACCTTTCCCATCTAGATCTCTTTGAACAGGGTGATACTACAAACAACACAGTAAATGTTCATTTTGTTTTCCATTTATTTCATCAGACACATTTTATTTGCAGAAAAGTTTCCCAATAATCTGTCTATATCTGTGACTAATGGTGGTGGTATGTTTCAAGGATTAAGTTCCTCTCATTCCTCCTCGTTTCTATTGAACCACAGATGAGGTCTCCAGATATTCATATACCCCTTCTATTAACATATAATTATTCAAAAAGATTTTTACCATCATGATTTGATAAATGGGGATACATCGACAGTTTTGTGGCTCAAATGGACTTTGGGAAGGAACAAGGAAGCTGTATCAATATAATTAAATTGGTCTATCTGCAGTAGCAGAGATGTGTTCGGGGCTCCTTCTGTGGCTTGGGAACGTTCATCTGATCTGCTGATGATCCTATGATCAGTGATAGTCCCCTCTTCAATTTGGGTCCAGAGTTGCTGGCTACTTTATTTGACTATTATATTATATTTATATTATATTTTAATTTGTTTGTTAGAATTTTCAATCAGTACTGTCCAAAATGCCTTATTATTTACTGTATGTGTCTTATTTTGTTTTTCAGTTTTTAACTTTAAGAACCAATGTAGTTTTGGGAAAACTCCATGTTTGTGAAGTATGTAACACATTTACAAGACTAAGGCATTATCATAAAAAGTATTTTTAAATAAAATATTAATTTTCACAGACTGCTTGTGCATGAGGGTTCCCAAGGTGGATGTCCTCTACACTTCCTGTTAGTTTGGGGTGTTCTCTGGTTTTTGTTACAGTTAAAGTATGTCCTGCATACTTAGACATCCAAGATAGAGGACCTATCTTGCCAACTAAGAAAACTAATAACAAACAATGTTATGAAGGATGCCTGTTTTTTACATTTGAACCCTTATTACAGATGAGCAAATTATGGAAAATCTCTCAATGTTCTACTTATCCTATATGACAGATAACTAGAGAGGTATCATCAATGGCAATATGTCTGGCTCATTTTGTTGAGCAGTAGGTGAACTGAACTCAACCCAAAAAGTCATTTCAAGAACATTTCACCTACTTCCCAAGTAAGATTTAATCAATTTTCTGCATTTTTCTCTTGGGCTATATTTCCATTGATGCTTCTGTTGTAAGATCAAATTTGAATATTTTAAACTATTTAATAACTATTTAAAAACTACAATAGTTTTCTTTTAAAAAATGAACCAAATATAATTTATTGTCTTCTCATGTTCAATGTGACGTTTTCTTAAATGTTTCCCTATTTACTGAGCTTTATCAGGCATTAGGCGTTTTTCAGTGAATAATGTTTTTGTGATTTGCACACAGACAAGATCTGCGACTAGTTTGCTATCAATTTCTACTTAATTGTATGTGAATTTCAGTGCTCTGCTTATATTACTCAACTTTCCTATGAAAGGTAAATCAAAATCACTTCCTCATATAATAATAAAATATATTAAATTGCAAATAAACCCTTCCACTTGCTAACTTAACAGTAGAATAAGAACCGCACAACAAAACTATAATGAGAGAAGATAGTGTTAAAATAAATTGGAATAATAAGTATTAGTATTAGTAATAATTCATTATTCATCCAGTATATTTATATATATTAAATAAAATATAGATTTTAAAGATTCATAAGACATCATAGTTGTTATTATAAAAGGGCAGAGTTGATGACAGATTTCAGATTTTAGTAACTGCAAAGGTTGCTATGTTTAATTTTACTTATTTAACTTTTAAAATTATATGTATATATATATATATATATATATATATATATATATATATATATATATGTGTATTATACACACACACATATATATGTATATATAATTTTATATATATATATATATATATATATATATATATATCACATATAATAGTTGTCAAACTGCGATTCGTCGTCGCGAGGCCAGTAAAGTAGAGGGGGAGAGGCTCCCATTGTGTGGGAAACAGCATTGCCAGGATTCTCATTTTATTGCCGTAATTTTTGACAGGCAAGTTGCTAGTATATATATATATATATATATATATATATATATATTATACACGCACATGTATATGTATACATATATATGTATATATGCATATATATATATATATATATATATATACAGTATATATATACATATAAATATATATTTACATATATAATTATATATACATATATATGTGCGTGTATAATATATATATATATATATATATATATATATATATATATATATATATACATATATATATAATATTATATTATAGCAGATTTTTAAAAATAGATAAAAAGAATTATATAGCTGAAAAAGTAAAAAAAACAATATTAGGATGAGAGGTTAAGGAAATAAAAGTTTCTAAAAATTGTGGTATATAATTTATTATTCCCCTTTGGATCACCACCTTGTCATGGTGAGGGGGCTTGTGTACCTCAATGAAGCTGTGAACTATACCATGTAGTGCCACCCAAGATGGGCAGGTCATAACAGAGAGGTCAGACAAATTGTGTTCCACTGGAGACGGAACTGGCAATCCAATCCAGTATCTTTGCCATGAAAATCTTATTGATTAGCACAACCAGACACAAGATTTGCCTGGCATACTATGATCCTAGGGTCATGGAGAAACGGACACCACTGAAGACTAATCAATCAATTGATTATTACACAGCATATTTCTAATTCAAATGTATTTGAACAATTGATTTATTCAGTAAATTAGTCAAAGAAAAGTATGATTTTAGTGTACTTTATATTTATCGAAATGGCATCATTATTTCCAAGTTCAATTTTTTTTTATCAAAAATTGCACATAACAGAAAAAAATAAGCAACTAACATAAACGTCTGATTTCAACAAATACCAAAGCCACAGATTTCCTCTTTTATGGAGAAAATGTTTCTATTTCAGATGTGTCAGAAATGTGACAAAACCTGTTTTTTTATTTCAACTCTTTAAAAAAATTGCTAAAATGTTTTCTTTTCGTTTAACATCAAAAGGTCGGTAGTTCAGACAGGTAACGAGTTGGAGACTAACATGTTTGTTCACTTAAGCCCTTAAGTGTTTGAAATGTACATTTTGCCCAGAACAGGCCATAATGCAACTGAGTTAACGCAATATGCTTTTTTAATCACCAAGGCAGGTAGAATCCCTAGATGTCCATTCGGAAGTACTACTCCCTCAAGTCATAAAGTAATCTTACAACTCAAGAAATGAGTAACTTACATTGATGTATGAAAAGCCTGGAAGGATTTCTGAGGGGGCGTAATGAGGAAAGTATATATGTTGTTGTCAGGGAAATCAAAACATGAACAAAACATATATTTTTAACAAATGCCGCCCAGGTGGGGTCTTCTAAAAATATGAGACTCTCATTAGAAAACTTGTCAGGTTTAAATGTAAGAAAGATAATAAATATACACGTTAAGATTTATTAATGAACACTTTTCCTCAAATAATTGTATTTAATTTATAATAAATGTAAAAGTTGTTTATATTTTTATTTATTTATTTTGATATTTAATACTGATATTGTATTCTATTGGCTGTTTTAAAGCTACTCAATGCAACAAAACTATAGTGAATGATGACAATGTTAAAATTAATTGGAATGATAATTATTAGTATCAGTAAAAAATACATATTAGTCTAATATACAGTTTTTTCTATTCCTATTGTTTCAGGGTTCCTATCCATGATTGGGTGACTATGGATAATGCCCATTCTGAAATACCAACAACAAGGAGAATACAAGATATCCTATCGGCAATACAAGATTTAATAACAGAAAGATGTTACTTAGGCAATACAGTTTATATTTTACAAATATTTTTTATTGTAATTATATTAATTACTTTTTGACAATACCAGTACATACCCGGAGACTTATCTCATTGTGCTTAATCATTTTGTATATATGCTAGTAGGTATTTAACTATATTTTACTTTTATGAATTCATTTTATGATTTACCTAGATTTTTATTACAGTAACTATATTTCATTTTATTTTAATTTTATGAATTCTGATTTTAGTGTAGTTTATATTTAGCAAAATTGTTTTTATTCTCCTCTTTTGTTTTATTTATTTCTATAATTCTTTTGGGATCTCCTACTGTATAGAAGCAGCAAGGTCAGTGTGTTCCCCTTCATACTTTTACTGACCTACTTTAACTTAAAGTTATGTTCAACATTTGTTAAGATTCCTGGACCATCAGAACTAAAAGGACTAAGATTCTCATTATATATTTTGCCATTCCTTGTTTGTCTAGATCTCCAATAGGACTTAATATTATTTCAATATGTCATTTTATTAGTGGGTGCAACTAGTTGTTGCCTTTGAGGTAGTGGAAGACACAGCTCCTATTTACACAATTTTCTCAAATGTGTCTAAATTTTTAATTTATTGTTAATACACGGTACTTGCACTGTTCCTAATTGTTCGCTCCAAAGTAAATATACTACAAATAATACAGAGATAAACTGCTTATCCAAATTTATACACCACTAATATCGCCTCGTATAATCCCATTAACTAATTCCATATTCCTTTTACAGGACATGCATTATTTTATTACTTCTATAAGAATATAAACAGAAGATATTCATATGAAGTTAGAGATAAGCTGTAAATATACAACGCACTATAAAGGATTAAAAGTAAATGAACTTTAACAATAGAGATGGTCAGTGGAGCGTAAGGTATGGCTCATAACCCAAAGTGCTGGGATTATGATGGGGTAACCCAACACTCAATAATCCTAGTAGTTTGTCGTGTGAACATATTGTTGTTTGTTTTACGTATTTACATGGTAACAATGAAAAGAAAATGACTCCAACTCTCAAGACATGAGACAAGGCATGTTTAGCGAAATGGCATCATCGACTCTGACACGGTTATGATTTTAACTGGGATAGCCCTAAAATTCCTTTCTTTTACATAACTCTTACTAATTCTGACTCAGCATTAGGTCTAAAGTACAGTTCAATGACCTACACATGAAAATATGTCTACTCTCATAGTAGTGAAAGTACCTAAGTGTGTATCAAACTACATTCCAATATATTAATGTTGCTCTTTACTGTGATTTGCAATAGTCAAGAATCCAGGATTTTTTAATGAACATTTTTTTAGAACAGCTATAAGTGAAACATACTGGAATTTGCCTGTTAATTAAACGGTATGAGTCAACCTATATTTGTTAGCACACATTTAACTATGTAATGGGTAACCAGAGAAATGAAAATTAAGCAAACAACATGATTTTGTAATGGACAACTTACAGAGATATATATATAGGTAAGAGCCTAATCTCCCTGGTCTTTTAGAATAAAAATTACCAATTGGATTGACTCATGTGATTGGGAAACATGGTAGTTGGGTTTTCTGTAATTTCCCTACAGTGGACAACAGCCCTCCATTTCTCTTGGTTACTCTCTCCTCACTTTCTGTTTCATCATGTGCACTTCTCTCCTCCTACATTTTCATGGGTGCAAACCACCTCCATTTTATTAACATCTCTCTCTTCATTTTAGATTGGTGTCTCTCCTATATATTTATGTTTGCTCTTTCGTCCATTTGTATAGTTGCCAACATATCTTTGTGTGTCTCTCTTCATCTTTTCATCAAGTGTTTCTCTTCTAAATTCATACATTCCCAGTGACTCCAATTGCCGCCATTTGTATGATCATCTCTTTTCTCTCTTTCTTTCCTCCCTTTCTAGTGTCTCGCTCTACTCTTACTATGGATGTCACTTTACTCTATATTTATGGACATTGTTCCTTCCTTCCTGGTTTCCCATGTTACCCCCTCTACTTTCTTTATATTGATGTCTCTCCGCACTGTTTCTTCCATTTTTTTTCTCTTGTACATTTCTTTGCACGTTTCTCGCTTCCATATCTATGCATTTGTCTATTATCTCTTTCTATGGGTGTCTATCTCCTCCATTCATATATGTGTCTCTCCTTCCTCTTCCTTGTGCTTAACTTCTATAATAATACAAAATACAGTTCATATAGTGTAAATAAACGAGTACTTAGCATTTTCTGGTAATAAGCATTTTTATATGTGATATTTATATATTTATGTAGAATTGCAAATAAAAATGCACTGTTATATCAGTTTTGTAAGCTATTTTGTTCAAAGCAAAGTTCCCATAATCCTTAAGTAACCTTTTAGTCCATACTTTTTGAATCCTAGACTCCAGAAGAAGCCTATAAGGGTTGAAGCGCGTAGAGACACAGTGATTTCTAATACAGCGCCTCCTTAATAACACTAAAGCTAATGCCATTACATTGCAATGCCACCTTATCTGGAAGAACAGCGGAAACCACAGCTACCAACTGGATAGATTTTGGACTGCAGTAACTTTGCTTTGCACAAAATGTAGTTTTTAATGCCAATTGGGAAGCTAAAAAAACAAATAACAGCCCATCTTCATAAGTGATTTTACAGGTTTAGATACAAAGGTACTAAAAAGGCTGCAGTTCAATTGCACCTCACTTCAACCTAGCTAATTTGTAGATATACTGGGAATAAACATGTTACCATCATCATATCAGATTCACTGGGAGTTCTGAATAGGAAGACTATTGCAAAGTTTAGTAAATCTAGCTCTATGTTTGCAAATGACAAGGGATTTTAGCAAATAATCCATGATTAAAAGACGGTGTCCCCAGCCCGGCTTATTACCTTATGACGACAGCACTGTGTGTGACACAGAAGTCTTAAAGAATTACCCATAGCAAACGTAACAAAAAATGACCTCACCTTTTGTATAAAGAAATCAGATATAAAGGTGAATGTATACAAATCATAGCAAAGCTTTGTTTTCTGACGAGGCGCCAGCTTCTTAAAATAGCAACGGGAAGTTTGCACTTGTGAAGACTCAAAGAAGATCCATCTTGATAAGGTTGTTATGCAAGACCTAGAAACAGCTTCTTATGATGATTATATATTTTTATTCTAGTTAGTAATTAAAAGTCCAATAAAATTACACTTTTAAATTATTGCTTTAGAGACAATAAACACTAAATACTTCTAGTTGTTGTTTCTACAACCATTGAAATTAAAAATCAAAGAATCAAACAATATACATAAAAAGTTTATATATGAATAATCCAGATATTTAAATGTAGAATATAGTAAAATGTAGCAAATGGAACACTAAAGTCATAAATTTGCTAATTTTAAACAATATAAGAGATTTTCTTTGCATGAAAATGTAGTGCTGCAAAAATAAAAATAAATATATTTTAATCTGCAAAACTGAGGACCTCATTCTGATTTTTTTGCTGTATCAAAAACAGGAGTACCTGATTTTTCCATAGCATGCCCTAACTCAACTGGTGCACAGCAGCGGCACGCCGTAAGTAGAGTTAGAGAAGAGGTTATCCTGAGTTTGTTGCAAAAGCAAGTTAAAACTTTTTTTACCTTTACAGCAGTGCTATCTCATGCAAAACAAAACATTTTTTTAAAATCCCTCTCTTTTAAATGCATTACATTAAAATTGTGACTCTATATATGAGCCTGACTAGGAGCATAAATAGGTGGGGGGAAAAGTAATTAAGCAAGTTTTTAGTTATAACAAAATACGTTTTAATCCATGATACTTTGGTTGAGGTTGTATGTGTGAGAGGAGGGTTTATATTTCTGGAGAGATGCAGGGCCTGTGAGGATGAAGGGTTGTTCTGGATTGCTACCTTGACGTGGTTCAGGGGTTTGTGTACTTCAATGAAGCTGTGAGCTGAGCCATGTAGGGTCACACAAGATGGTCAGGTGATAGTAGAGAGGATAGACAAATCCCAGTCCACTGGAGAAGGAACTGGCCCCCACTCCAATATCTTTGCAAAGATAACCTATGGATTAGCACAACCTGAAAAACCCAGATGTGCTTGGCGTGCTGTGGTCCATAGGATCCCGGAGAGTCAGACAGGACTGAACAACAACAACAAAAACATGCATGTCAGCTTCTAGACACAGAGGGCCTCATTAAATTGTCCTAATCGTAGTTACTGTAGCACGTAATGTAGCCCACAAAAGTTACTGATAATAAATTGGCCTCTTCTAGCTAGCTGCAATCAATTAGCAAGACACAGGCTGGTGATTCCTACGGGCTGTCAAAGTTGTAACTCTGACCCCTCAAAGCCTTTAATTTTTCAAGGCCTTGAATGTTACAATCGCTAAAATCGCAAATCGATATTAAAGTGCGACAATTAACAAGCCAGCAATTGCCTTCAAACCCGTAAATGGCAAATGTAGCCAAAAATCCTACGAGTACTAGACAAGACTCGCAAGAGGGTTAAACACCTGATCGTAGCACTGTAAAAGCCAATAAAAACACAAGAACATTAAAATACGGGGAAAGCGATGTAAGACATTAGAATTAATTGCACCACAGTCTCAAGTTCGCAAATCTGCAATAGAATATTTTTTTTTTACGTGTAATTTAGGGGCGTAGGAACCGGAGGGGGGGGGGGGGGGACGATGACAAATCCCCCCAGATTCTGAAGTATATATCCCTATCCCTAATGCCTAGTAGTAGAGAGATCACTGCATACTGGAATCTCCTCCACTCACTTCCCCACTCCCTCCCCTATACCTCACCCTCACCTCCTGCTGTTGTAACTGCCGGGTAATCTTGCGTGGTCTTGTGAGCCAAGCCAAAGACACAGGAGGTGAGGAGGAGGTATTGGGGAGGGAGTGGGGGAGATGCTGGGCAGGGAGTGGGGGAGGTACTGGGGAGAGAGTGGGGAAGATGCTGGGGAGGGAGTGGGGGAGGTTCTGGGGAGAGAGTGGGGAAGATGCTGAGGAGAGTGTGTGGGAGGTACTAGGAAGAGAGTTGGGAAGGTGCTGGGGAGAGAGTGGGAGAGGTGCTGGGGAGGGAGTGGGGAAGATGCTGGGGAGGGAGGAAGATGCTGAGGAGAGAGTGGGGGAGGTACTAGGAAGAGAGTTGGGAAGGTGCTGGGGAGAGAGTGGGAGAGGTGCTGGGGAGGGAGTGGGGAAGATGCTGGGGAGGGAGGAAGATGCTGAGGAGAGAGTGGGGGAGGTACTAGGAAGAGAGTTGGGAAGGTGCTGGGGAGGGAGTGGGAACAGCCAATTTAAGTTGATTTTAAACAGTTTCGGCACTCGAAAATCGGCTAAGCAAGAAAAAAAATGGTGGCCCAAAAAAATGAAAACGAGGCAACACGTCCCTGGGCCGCGCAAAACACTGCGCAAAACACAGCCAACTGCATACCACTTTCACGCAAGAACGTACGAGGTACCAAATACACTACTACAAAGGACACCCAATGCTTGCGAACCGCCTAGCACATACACAAATGACGCTACTTTACACTCCGAACTTGCAACTCACAACATTACGCATCTACAGTAACGCTTTACACAAATAAACCCTCGCGCACACAGCCCACTTCTAATGCACAGTTGGGACATTCATGACACTATCTCCTCAGGCCAGCAACAGTCCCACTGGACATTATATGCTGCAGGACAATAAAAATAGATTGATACCTCTTCAGGTTATTGATTGATGGATATATTAATTCCAAATAGGTAAAGTATATTAATTTATTAAGTAACTAATTAATTGATTATTATTTAAAAACATATAGACATATGTATCTGTGGGTACATTTGCATGTCCCAGCTCAGCTTCCCAGAATGCAGTGTAATAACCGTTTTTCTAGGAATTCTGAACTGGAAGCAGGGTTTTTAAAATCCACCGCCACTGACTCTTAAAATCGGAGCGCTCACATCGACATTTAGTGGTGAAAATGAGGAAGTACACCTGCACCATCTGGTAAACTGCTCCTGTAGTGTAAAAATACATCCAAATGAACCCTAACTCTAAACCTTAACTCTAACCCCTAAACCCTAACCACTTACATTAACAGATGGCGCTTGTGTAGTACCTCATTTTTCACCACTATATGGCGATGCAAGCACGTGCGCTTTCCAAGAGGCGGCGTCGGTTCAAAAAAACAACAGGAAAGGACTATCTACCCCAGATTTTTTTCGGTTCCTATGCCTTTGGCGTAATTTCCATATTATATTGATCCCGGCAATCAAAGGGTTAATACATATCATTGAACTTGCATGGACTATAATAGTAGATTCATTGCTTTTTTATATTGCAACATTTCTGGATTGTGGGTAGCAAATCGGACTTCTAAACAAAAATTGATTGTGGATTAAACGCCATGTTTTACTGACGTCATGATGACGGTCTCATTTACTATTTGTTGTGTCTAAATTGTAGTTTACGGCCTTACTTAATTGATCATGATTATGCTATAAAATGCTACATATGATAGCATGGTTTACAATTTTGACTTTCGCCCATGTAATTGCGGACTTGTTCAATTTAATAGCTCTGTAACTGTTGCAAATTTCAACTTAATGAGACCCAGAGTCTACTAAAATTATGATTTATTATAAAAATGTGTTTATGCTCATGGCTTACACTACTGCTACTGTTATTAGTTTGTTACATACATCACAAACTTGTGAAGTCATTCCTAGACAACAGTGAGCAACAAAATTCAAAATAGAATTGTTACATTCATTCCCATACATATTTAAACTTGTCTCAGTGTTTTCTTTTATATAAAATGAATGTAAGCTTAGTGGGAGCTTCGTCTTTAAATAGAGCCCAATAACACAGGACTCATAGAGTAAACCTCACTTACTCCTCCAGACTATGCAGGGTGACTTTCCCTCGAACGATACTCTTTACTGAAAGTCTACAACACATTGCATTGGCCAACTGGAGCCAATAATAGCAGCTGAACCCCATAAATTAGATTTAGTCACTATGTATACACCTACTAATACTCTATAGTTTTGTTCATGGAGACTATACAGGCAGAAGTTAAACAAGGTCACATTCCCTACACATTTCACCTGTGAGTCACACAACTCATGACGCAAGGTAATGGATACAGAACATACTGGCTCCTGGTCTGAACCCAACCATGCCTTTTCTATCATGTATAATGTAGTCATGGGTCACTATCATACGTACAAGTTCTCAGGGTCTGGAGGTTTCACATGAAATCTCAAGACTACTTTGGATTATATACAACCCAGTACTGTTTTCTTATCTCACTCTTCACATAACAATTTGTGTTGTTGTCTTGATATGTGTGGTCATGCAAGTAACAAATGCACTATTTGTGTTGGTGCTACTAGGATGCCACAAAATAAATAAATACCCCAAAGCCAAATATTGATTAATACTAAAATAATAAATATGTTGAAACCAACAACGAGAAAATAAACAGTACCATGCCAAGTAATACTAAGTTATAGCAATATATAATAATGGAACTAATCAACACAATGTTCAAAGGTTATAACATGTATAAAAAGAGGACGGAGTACATCAAGGTAAGTATACATAAGTAATATGCATATTAATAAAGTAAATTATGTCCAAGTCACAAAGAACACTAATAATAAGAGATGTAGTTCTTTATGAATGACGCGTTTCACATAATTCTCTCCATTACATATGTGAAAGTATAATTCAGACTGAACTGCAATGTTTATGTACCAAAATGAAATAACAAAAAAACTGTTAATGGCGACATCTCACTAATGTATGAGATAAACGCCAGGGCCCTCATTCAATTACAATTTGGCCAATTGAATAGGGGTCTAAATAAGCACATAACATATTTTTTTAAAGAAGTTTTTAGTTAGTAAACATCTATCGAAAAGCAAGGTTTTCACTAACTAAATACTTCTTTAAAAAAATATGTTATGTGCTTATTTAGAGCACTATTCAATTGGCCAAATCGCAATTGAATGAGGGCCCAGGGAAATTGGCCAGATTCCATCGGATTTGTAGTGAAGAGCCAATCATGGCTCATTACGGCACCTCTCTTCATGGTATAAAATTATTTTATTCCAATTAGGTCCTGTCTACTCACTTTCTAGCTTCAACACTATAATGGTTGCAAGTGATGGAGAAGCATAAGTGGATTAACACATTTAATTGGTACAGTAGTCCATTATATTAATCTGAAGTGGTAATAAAAATATTATGGATAACTATATTATATGTGTTATTTGTTGGCTGATTTCTATTTTAATAGAAAGCTGCAGCTTAAAATATAATTATGTTGTGACTTCTATTAAAATAGAACTCAGCCAACAAATAACACATATAACATAGTTATCTTATAGTTAAGTAATAAATATATTCATAACATTTGTATTCATAATTGGGGGGCAATATACCATAATACAATGTGATTATTATGTGACTAGGCACCCAGCCATATATCAGATTGCAATGTTAAATAGCTCTTTTTCTTAGTGTATACAGGAGAAAATGTTGTAATGAGTAGTGAGATGATGTTCAAGGGTGGTGCTTTACATATATGGCACCCCTAAAGCACCCTAAGGACACCCCATGAATATGCAACAGGATAAGAGCTTATTTTTGTTGTGACTTTCATTAAAATAGAAGTCAGCCAAAAATGTACATTTAAAATAAATTAATAAATATGTTCACAAAATTTGTGTTAGTAATTAGGGGCAATATACAATACTGCCGTATTTCAGATCACAATGTTGAATAGCTCTTTTACCTGGGGTATAAAGGAGAAAGATTTGTATTGAGTAGCGAGATGAAGATCAAGGGTGGTGTTTTATTCACATCACATGCCTGACGCACCATAAGACCCATACCCCATGAATATGCAACAGGATGGGAGCTTACTATGCAATGTTACTTAGTGAATACAGTGAAGGCCTGAAAGCATGGGGGTAGGAACTGGGGGGACAAGGGGGACAAATACCCCCAGATGTTTAAATGTGTGTGTTTATGTGTAGAGAAGCAGTTATGTGGTATTTTTTTACTATATGCTGTATCCCCCCAGATTTTCTTTGGCTCCTACACCCATGCCTGAAAGGGACTGTGAAACTTTGCTGCACTGCAGGTCCTTAAAAATGAGAATATATTGGCCATTGAGTGATAACAATGTGATAATAGTTAAAAAAAACTAAACAAAGACATTACTTTGCAGGATTAGAGAATTACATCTCCAATATTTTTGTTAGTTCTGATCTTTATCGCTTTTGTTTGGTTGCAAAACTTTAGACTTGCTCAAATCATTGTTATGAGATGCGATTTGCCAAAATAAACACAATCCCGCTCTACCAGTTTCTTTGTGCGTTTATTTATATGTACAAATTGCAATTGACTATAATTGCTAAGGAGCTCTCGTCTGTGGAATCCCATCCAGGGTTTGAAAACACCTGGTGACCCAATATGGGTGGAGAAGAATGTTTCTGTCTTATACAACAGCAGCATGGTCTCTTATGTCATAATTTATCTTCATGACATCATAATTAAAAAAGACCCCACCTACCAATGTTTTTGTTTGCTTGGAAGTTTAAATAAATGTAATTAAAACTGTCTAAATGGCCAATGCATGGGATTTTCCAGTGAATTATATTTTAGTTCAACATGAATATGAGCAAAATCAGCAAATAAAGGCTATAGCAGAAAATATAATTGAAAAGAAAAAAAAACAAAGTTACTTTCAACAATGGCTGCTGCTGCACTCTTTGTCCCGTGCTCCATTGTCCAGAAGATGTTAATTATATAGGCCAGATTACCTGGAGTACACTCATTTTGGAGAGGCAGGGGCTATGGGATTCCAGCCATAGCACCCTTATTCTTACATGATGGCCTGTGTAATTAATGAAGATCTTATTTGCCGTTTTATTAAGACCTTCCTCTGCCTGTTATGTCTAAACTTCAATGGAACCTTCTTGCTTGACGAGCAGATAAGCAAGGTCAGTTGGGGAGCTAGTGAGTGATTGGATGGTCCCTGGTGCAGAATAATTTTTAAGACCCCCTATCTACAAGGTAGGTGCCCCTGAAGATTAATAAGAAAACCAAAAATATATGTAGTGGTCCTATTAACCTAGGCTGATCACCTTTCTTTAAAAATATTTATCTGCTTCTCTCCCATAATAAATTGAGTTCTCTTTTGCCTCAGTATGCTGCTGGTAGCTACCTTGTAGTGGGTCCTGGTGCTTTGCACCTGCTGCACCAGCAGTAACTCTGGCTTTGGTCAATTGTCTGTATGAAAGTGCAAATGGTAATTTACTGACTGTCAATGAGCTAATATAACAAGATAATACATAATTATTCCCAATATATGGGAGTCAACAATGGAGATGGATAGGACAGCAAATAATTGGATTAATAGATAATAATTTAAAGGTTGTTTGGATCATTCCTGTTATGACTGTGCTGGCAGTAGCAGAAGCATTCACAGCAAGGAGCTTCTAGATGGTGCTGCTGAAAGTGTGCACAGTTTGCAAGCGCTGCTCAGATCATATACTATTTCCAAGCTTAGACCTTTACTCTTACCCTAGCCCTTACCCTAACCCTAAAGCTATGATATCGGCAGCAAAATTTCAGCAGCGCCATCTAGTGGATGCTCCCTGCCACTGCTGCTGCCTGTGCTGGCGGCCTACCGGCTCTGTCATAACAGGAAAAGACTGGTTGTTTTTTTTTTTTTTTTTTTTACCTAACATTAATAGCATGCCCCTTATCAACACTAATTTCTAAAAATAATAATAAAACCTTGGACTACAATGTCTCTTTAACCTGTGGCAGAGCTAGTGAATGGAGAGCCCCAGGGAAAAATAATTTGGGACCCCCTTGCAACTTGTCCATGCCCTTCGTAAGGGACAATTAAAAAGCCAAAAGCATATGCAGATAGTCAAATGACTAATATGGTGATCAGATCAACTTTCTATAAAGTAACGATTGGCCATCCTCATCTAATAAATTGATTTATCTTTAGTGCCAGTAACAACTACCCTGCTGTGGACCTTGATGCTTTGCACCTGCTGCACCAACAATAGCTCTGACACTAGTGTATAGGGCTGTAAGATGATGGTTTGGGGAACCTGCAGATGAAAGAGAGCGCACAGATATTTCTAAAACAAAGGACTTCACCGGCCAACTGGAGCCCTAATTACAGAGGATTTGTAATGTCAACAGCTTTGTTATTGCTGGAGCCTAATATAGACTATTTACATAATCATTCCTAGGTGTGTTAAATACTGTGTAATAATTAATAATCATTTATATAGTAAATTTCTTCCATTACAACTTGCACGCCAGGCATATTACTGCTAGGTGTTATCATTCTTGAGAACTTTCCAAAGGTGCTCACTGGCGTACTGGAAAGTGTTATATATATTGTCTTCTGGAGTTTCGTAGTACAAAGTAATTTATTAATTTGGAGCCACCATCTTTCTTTCTAATGCACACCACCACTATTTTTGTTTACAATTACAATGAATTGCAAACATTATTACATTATTCTTTATTTGAAAATGAGAGCACAGTTGGGACCCATTGAGGTTGAGGAATTTGTAGCTTTACGGCCTGAGAATACTATGGACAAATGTTCATATTTGTTGTTTAATCATTCCGTCAGGTTAGACTCTTCATGACCCTATGGACCACAGCACGTCAGGCACATCTGTCATCCACTGACCCTCTGAGCTCCCTTAAGCTCATGTTCATAGCTTCAATGACCACATCTATATGTCTCTGCCCCTGTTGTCCCCTTCTTCATGTGCCTTCAATCTTTCCCAATATCAGAGTCTTCTCTATGGATCCCTGTCTTCTCATGATATGGACATAATATATGATCTTCAGCCTCATGATTAAACCTTCCAGTGAACAGTTTGGCTTAATTTCCTGTAAAGTTGGATGACTTTAAGCACCGCCATTCAAAGACATCAATTATACGGCGCTCAGCCTTCTTTACTACTGGGAATATCATAGTTCTAACTATGTGGATGTTTGCTGAAAATGTACTATCTTTATCTATTAATAGCTTATCCAGACTTGCCATAGCTTTCCTCCCCAGAAGCAAACATATTTTAATGTCATGGTTGCAGTCATCATCTGAAGAGATTTTGGAGTCCAGGAAAATAAAATCTGCCACTGTGGTAATATTACTCCCCTATAATCACTGTAAAGCTTTTTTTTACTGAGGATGTAAGCAGGACAGCAAAGCACAACTTGATACCGACTAACAAGTAAAATAATTAGCAGGCTTTTGTCAAGGTTAACCTTCTCTGTGCTAAGCACATTAAATTAAAGTGCTTGGCTGACTGGACTTCAGATGCCAAGCATGTGAACTTAACAGGCTGTATGGGAAGTTACTTTGGTATTACCACAAGTAACATGGGGATGTGAGAGTTGTAACATTAAGAAGTCTGAGCACTTTAGAATTGAAGCTTTTGAATTGTGGTGTTGGAGAAAACCGCTTCGATCCAAGAAGATCCAATAAATCAATACTACAGGAAATTAAGACAAACTGTTCACTGGAAGGTTTGATCATGAGGCTGAAGCTCAAATATTTTGGCAATATCATGAGATGACAGGATTTTCTAGAGAAGGCTCTTAAAAGGTCAGCTTGTATTATGTGCAATCAGATGCGACGTAGATATCCTGTACTTTAATTTACCCCCCTCCCCCCAATACTCACATTCTCCTCTAGTCTCTGGGGCGATGGGTGTTGGTAGAGGGGATGGGGGCCAGTGTTTGTGCCCACTCCATTTCACAATCATATCATCTCCACTTCTCTGTGGTCCCTGCTCCACGGATCCAGCAGGGAATGGGCCCTTCATGACTATACCATAAAATAACCCATAAGAAAGAGATAACAGGCTATGCTTGGTGCTTGGAAAAACTGATTGACAAGTAAAAAATGCAAACTTTAATGGATGTTTACTGCAAGAAAATTATTTTTTTTAATAAAATTCAACTCTACATAATGTTTATCATTGTTCTTATTAATTTTGACAAATGATCTAGCTATGTGTTATCATTCAGATAACATTGATGAATCTACTCCTCTACACTGGTTAAACACAATCACTATTTAGTACACAAAAAAAGGTTACAAAAATGGCTATTAAAATGGATGACCAGTTTTTAAAGATACCTTATTTTATTTTTGGCTGATTGCAGTTGCAGAAATTAGGGACTTTATTAAACTTTATTCATTCATTCAGTCATGCCTGACTCTCTGTGACCCTATGGGTTGCAGCGTGCCAGGCACATCTGTCATTATGTCTCTGGTTGTGTTCTTGGCAAAGATACTGTTGCCAGTTCCTTCTCCAATGGACAGTGTTTTGTCTGACCTTTCTGCTATGACCGACCCATCTTGGGTGACCCTACCTGGTAGCGATCCAGAAGGGGTATATTACACTACCAACGCCCTATTTAATTAAGGGTTTTAGTGTAAACAAACCAATCTAAAATTAAGATTTCTCTTATTGTACTCGCCTACTATAGATAATTTAGATAACATTCATAGTAGCCAAATATAGCACACACAGGATTTCATAATAACTTATATAGCAGATTCCATTCGTAATTCCTTGATGTGATGACGTCTCAAAATTCAGTTATTAAGAGATATAAATACTGTTCCTAAGACACTATGTGGGAAATGTTTGTGTAAGTGTGTTCTGTATGACCGACATCTTCCAAGCAAATCTTAATGATATGTTTATTTGTTTTCCTTTATAATCTTCTACAGGCAAACAAAACAAAGGACAAGACTGAGCAGAGAGGCTGAAAGAAGCAAGAAAACAACAGGCCAAGGGCAATGAGAGAACTCCCTGGATACAGATACAAACAGGAGACTCCCAGCGACTGGAATAATAAGCAATAAATCCATATAAAAGCATGCTTTGGGAATCAATAGTAGGTGGGCTATATATCCTTAGTCTCTAGACCCGACTGAGTATATTCAGTCCATTTCTGGTGACCATATCTCCAAAAGGATATGAACAACAAATTCAAGGTCATTCGATGGAGGTCAACTAAAATGGTACATGGTCTAGGGAAATACTTAATGACCTTAATAAGTATTAGAGCTAATATGCCAAGGATTGAATAATGTTCTTGAAGAAAGTATCTTCCAGAAAAAGAGAAATGTAACAAAATGAGGTCATGATTTGAGGTCAAACACAGTTCCATAATTTAAGATATGCCTGGGCTAAGCATAGGGCCATCCTGAGACTTAATTAAGGCAATGTTTTAGGTAGATTGAATGGGCAGGCTTATCTGCAGTCAAACCGTTTGTTTGTATATTTTTATGCAGGAGTCTAAAATCCTTCCTGCTGTCCATGATAAATACAACTGTAGATGAGTAGTTTATACCCCCTTTCTGGATCACTACCCTGTTGTGGTGAAGGGGCTTGGGTACTTCAATAAAGCTATATCATGTAGAGTCACCCAAGATGGGCAGGTCATAGCAGAGAGGTCAGAAAGATCGTGATCTACTAGAGAAGGAACTGGCAACCAACTCCAGTATCTTTGCAAATAAAACCTTATGTATATAGGATCACAGAGAAACAAACACAACTGAACAACTGTACAACAACAAAGCTTATACTTAAATAAACATTTAAAAATAAACCATACACATATCTGCAAAACATTATATAATTTAATATCTATATCATTCTATCTATCTATTTATCTATGTATCTATGTATCTATCTATCTATCTATCTGTCTGTCTGTCTATCTATCGATCTATCTATCTATCTATCTATCTATCTATCTATCTATCTATCTATCATTATATCTATCTATCTATCTATCTATCTATCTATCTATCTATCTATCTATCTAATATCTCTCTATCTATTAACCTATTTACATATTTCCCTAAACCAAGTGAGATATATCATTCCTACTATGTCAAGTCTAAAGCTAAAATGACATGTTGTTATTAAATTTAATGAACTAATTAGATCTTGTCCATTTACATACTCTATATGTATAAATACTCACACACAGGTACATTCATTCTTTTGCAAGCACATTTATTATGTAAGTATATATATACATGGATGGTGTGCTGTGGTCCATAGGCTCATGGATAGTCGGTCATGACTGATCGGCTAAATTATAATTGAAACGGTATACCTCAGAGTTTACAGTCTTTGTATGTGCAGAGGTGGAACTATGGCAGATGCAAGGGATGAAAAGTAATGGAGCCCACTACAGGATAAGGGGCTACTTGTATACACAGCATGATATGGTAAAGGACATCTCTTAATTTATTATAGGAGAGGAATGGGGTTGAAAATTATTTTTATTCCTTGGCTTCTTATTGCCCCCAACAGGCACCTAAAATGTAGTATTTACAGGTCACTTACTGTACCTATATTTAGACACCACTTGATGACTTTCCCATAGTTCTTTTGAATATCATACTAACCTTACACGTACCTATGCAAATTAATAAAGCTTGTGCGAGTGCTAAATCTTAAAATAACTAAGTTTAATTATATCCACCATCGGCTATTTACAGCTTACATCACTGATCGTCAACACTAACAATATAAAAAGTGGTGATTCAGTCCTCTTCCTGTTCAGTTACCTTTCACCTCAGTTGCTAATCGAAAGGTTACATCATTTTATTAGGATTAGTAGAAATGTGATTGCAAACCCAACCACAGTAAATAAGTAAGGCAATGTCATTTCGACACACTTCCATGTCTAGTTGCATCACAGATTACTTTGTATAAAGTCTTTCTACTGTACACAGAGTATTTACAAAGTATTAAAGTCATAGCATTGACTATAAATACAATGCTAGAAAAAGTACTCACGGGTAACATTCTTTATGGAACTCGTCAGTGTGAAGCTGGATTATGGCCACTAAGATTGTAGCTATAGTTGGTACTCAAACCAGATACATCATTTTAATATGGTGGAAAAAACTGAATGAAACACCATACACTATAAAGAGAGCACATTAACATGACCACGTTTTCCCACATAACTAACTATTCAGTATACAGGGCTTCCAGTGCAGTTAAGGAGTAAGAGAAGTAAAACATTGAGTCTTCTATACGTGTATGGACATAGAAGGGTACATAAAATGTCTGTTATTTCCAAGAACAAAGTCATCATCTTGTTAAGTAAATGTGGGAACGTTCAAGTTCTCACAAGCTAGAAAGATGCAATGTTTGATTGGACACAGATGCATTATTAAGTGGCCCTATCAAAGTGATTAACCTAACACTGTTGATAAGTCTTCGGAAGGCTACCTTATGAGCGAAGTGGGTGGGTAAGAATGTACAAGGGCACCACTAGGGAAGAAAAACCTTTGTTTAGAACAAGCTCCTCAAAACTGATGTCAAAACTAAGCACCAAACAAGGCACAAAAGAAAACATTTTAGCTTAATGAAAATACTCCAATTTTACAGTTACAGCTTAGCTTATGTTCTGTTTCCTTATGTTATTGACATAGGCCTCCATTCCATTGCTTTTGTAAGAATTGGGCAAACCCCCCTGGGTGCAAATCATTAACTATTACAGGTTTATATTTTGCAGGAGACATAGAATATTCCAGTATTGAGCTTTTCAAAACTCTGTAGTTGAAGGTTAGTCTTCCTTTACAGGAGCCATGTAATGGAGGTGTTGTTTCTTTTCTAATGGGAAAAAAGGAATGGAGGCATCTTTTATTTTCTGATGGGAGCCATGGAATGGAGGTGTTGTTTCTTTTCTGATGGGAGCCATGGAATGGAGGTGTTGTTTCTTTTCTGACAGAAGTCATGTCATGGAGGTGTTGTTTCTTTTCTGATGGGAGCCATGGAATGGAGTTGTTGTTTCTTTTCTGATGGGAGCCATGGAATGGAGGTGTTGTTTCTTTTCTGATGGGAGCCATGGAATGGAGTTGTTGTTTCTTTTCTGATGGGAACCATGTAATGGAGGTGTTGTTTCTTTTCTGATGGGAGCCATGGAATGGAGGCGTTGTTTCTTTTCTGATGGGAGCCATGGAATGGAGGTGTTTCTTTTCTGATGGGAGCCATGGAATGGAGTTGTTGTTTCTTTTCTGATGGGAGCCATGTAATGGAGGTGTTGTTTCTTTTCTGATGGGAGCCATGGAATGGAGGCGTTGTTTCTTTTCTGATGGGAGCCATGGAATGGAGGCGTTGTTTCTTTTCTGATGGGAGCCATGGAATGGAGGCGTTGTTTCTTTTCTGATGGGAGCCATGGAATGGAGGTGTTGTTTCTTTTCTGATGGGATCCACGGAATGGAGGCATCTTTTATTTTCTGATGGGAGCCATGGAATGGAGGTGTTGTTTCTTTTCTGATGGGAGCCATGGAATGGAGGCGTTGTTTCTTTTCTCATGGGAGCCATGGAATGGAGGTGTTGTTTCTTTTATCATGGGAGCCATGGAATCGAGCAGGGGTGGGCAAGGAGGGCTACATACTTGCGCCGGGATTTGAAGATATCCTTTCCGTGTGCAGGTGAGTTAATCAGGATGACTGAAGAAGTGATTAACTCACCTGTGCACAGTAGGAATATCATCAAATCCAGGCATGTATGAGGCCCTCCAGGACCGAACTTGTCCACCCCTGGAATGGAAGCATCTTTTTTTTCTTATGGGAGCCATGGAATGGAGTCCATATAGAGTAGTGTAGTTCTGCTATCCTATGATTATAGTATCTCTGTATTTTGACGTATAAAAATAAACCACACCGGAATTCAGGATAATTATTCTGTTCTCTTGCATTTGGAAGTGCAAGACCTTAAGACCAAATCAGCTTATGCTAGCTCTGACTCTTGGGTTCTGGAGCAACTCAATCTGTCTAGGGATGTATAAGGAGGGAATCACTGTAGAGTTTGGTGTATTTACGGTTTATTCATTAGCTTATTTATGTTCCACTAATCATCATTCATTTGAAGATTACAAACTAATGTCACAGACTAGAAAGTGGTTTCAGAGAGTTACGATAAATGCTCACATGTATTTCATTTTGATGATAGAACCTGTTTCGTTATTGTCTGGAACGGATGTTGTATGCAACCATATGGCATGCAACTGAAACCTAACTCAGCATGAAACAATGAGCAATCTAATGAGCAATTTATGGAAATCAAACATATGGCTCCCTAGTGATGCGTAATACCCAAAGCTTGTGTTGTGGTTTTCTCTCTTCTGTTGAAACCATGCACTGTGGTTAAACAATTTTCTGTTTCTACATTTTGGTCATTTATATCTGATACCTGTGATTGGTTACAGCCCATGACATTCTTGTTAGACCTCCCTCTACCTGCTTTTGATAATATTTAATCATTTTAAGGCAATCAAACAAATAAGTACTTAAACATTTGCCAATTTTGACTACCATGGGTCCAAATACATTATCTACTGACCCAACAAAATGGCAATATGATTTCTCTCAACTTTCTTGCCTGGCTATTTCACTGGTTATTATAATGGATTTAATTTATTTTAATATCTACCATGATGGAGTCCCTGCAGGTGTCCTCCCAAAGTGGGTATGTGGATGAATGTGTTATCTTCCATATGCTGTTTTGTGGTTATCAGGCACTACAGTGATTGTAAAACTCAATAATAAAATGCTGTCACCATTCAGGCTAATGTGAGATGCTTAAGAGCACAAAGAGAGAAATTACATTAATTAATATATTATGTTTTTATAATTACACAGTGTATGCTCAGTTGTTCAGTCATGTCTGAGTCGCCGTGACCCTAATGGCTGCAGCACGCCAGGCACATCGAGGGTGCAACGGCAAGCGTCGCAAAGCGAGGCGAGCCAGCGGCGCCGTCACAAATGCGAGCATTGCAAAGCGAGGCGAAGAAGCCGCGCAGCACTCAGGCTGAAATGAGCGCCGCAGTACTTAGGCTGCAATGAGCGCCGAAGGCTCTCATTGCAGCCAGCGGCACAGTACTTAGGTAACCCTCGCAAAGCAAGGCTCGCCAGTGGCCCAGCACTGTTCAAGCCCTTAAATCTAAAAACCCACCAAAAATAAGAAATCATCAACAAAAAATTATAACACACTCACACACAGCACAGGGGGAGACACAGGAAGCCTGGAAGTGACGTTGCAAGCCAATTACACCCATATTTGGTGATTTTCCTCACTTACAAAATGCACAAGCTGAAGACACTAACACTTACATGAGCAACGCCAGACACGCGGGACTTAAAAAATAAAACCAACGGCAGTCACCGCGCGCCACGCAAACATTCAGCACACACACAGAGGAGAAAGACACAGGGAAGGGACGGGGGGGAGATTCTGGAAAGAGACACATGGCATTCCCAAGCACTAAACTTGTAGGTTAAGGAGACCTGTAATGAGCGGCCCGTACAGTAGGCTAGAGGAAAGGCTTGCAATGAGCGCCGAAGGCTCTCATCGCGGGGCTCACGATGAGCACCGCTTGCGGGAGAGGCTTGCAATGAGCGCTGAATGTGATCAGTGCAAAGAAGGAAACTTGAAGTACATGGGGGGGAGGCTTGCAATGAGCGCCGAAGGTGCTGTTTGTCACTTGCTCAAACAGCATAGCCAGTCATTTTTGACAGGCACGTTCCTAGTGGTCAATAATTGCAATATATTTAAATACTATAGTGTACATAAAAATAAACAAATACACATCTAGTAAAATTGAGAAATCTGCTATGATTTGCTATCCAATGGCCCTTACTAATAGTGAGTTGACTGCTTCTTATATCAAGGATTTTGTCTTCTTTTCATTGTAGTTAATGAAGCTAGAGGAACATGTTCTATTGACAAGTGAAAGCACTTATAGTCTTTCCAAATCCAAAGCAATAAATATGGCATCCTTTGATCCTGGAGAAACTGTTTCACCTTCAAGAAAGTGGCATGTATCCTGCAATTATAATTTGATCAGATTCCTGCATCTTGCATGGATGGAGTGTTTGTTAATTATTATTGAGATTTGCATTGAGAAACTATTGGAAAGTACTAACCAAAACACGATTACAGTCAAAACCACAAGTCAAAGTCTCAAGTCAAACCACAGGTTCAATTAACAAACTTCCTGCGGTTACAATGATTGCACATTATTCCACTAAGTCAAATTACAATATAACTGTTCTTTGTTCATGTATGCAGCAATCATTTAGCCCACATGTGTGTACATAAACAACATAACCGTAAGTGTACTAGTGAGTCCACAATCAAGGGTTAAAAGTAGTAATGAATTAAGAAGATGATCACATTCTTCAATACCATATATAGAGGACTTACTATAGATTTGTGTTTTATGGCACATGCCAAAAATTTCATGTGATTCTGTTTCTTTTATGTTTGTAAATAGTTGTTGGTTTGTTTATAGTGATATTACCTTAATGAATACATATATAAATATTCTTATATTGTTTATTCTCCCCAGACTTTTTACTCACTTTCCATGTGCTATTATTTATTGTGTCACTTATCCTGTGTCTCCGGTCTCAGCATTATTTTTTTTTTACCTTCTCCTTTGATATAAAGTTATAATTTCTAACATCTGATCAGTATTGTTTTTAACTTTAATATATATTCTAATATGTAATTTTCTCTCTCTCTCTCTCTCTCTCTCTCTCTCTCTCTCTCTCTCTATATATATATATATATATATATATATATATAAATCAATATACCTCTATCTATCTATCTATCTATCTATACACACACATATATATATATATATATATATATATATATATATATATATATATATAATCCAACAAAAAGTGGTATATACCACATGGATAGGCACTCATGAGGCTTTTCAAAATAATAATTTAGCAATAATCAATTTTCAGTGCACATTTATCTAGATGCACTTACTGCACTTTAGGATGTATTATAGAAATATTTAAATGGAGTACCTATGCAAGAGGTACAGGAGATGTGAGGGCAATATCACAGGGGATATATAAATATATATATATAAAATATATATATATATATATATGGTGCAATATATATGTGAATGGGTATATATATATATATATATTTATATATATATATATATATATATATATATATATATATATATCCATTCACATATATATAGCACCATCACATTCCATGCAAATGTTGTAAAAAGTAATTAATCAGGGTGGAAACTAAAAAATGTGATGATTCATGTGTGCACTACCTGGGGTCAGGTAAGAAAAATCCAGATTATGTGTACTAAGCCCAGCATACAATCATACATAATATCCTTTCATTAGTCTCATGTTAGGAGCGGCTCATACAAAGGGAAGACGGAGCATTCTACTAGGGGGGTTGGAATATATGGTGAACTTGAGACTGCACACCTGGTGCATCAAAGAAAAAGCCCACACACATTTTTTGTCCGTTGGGATATGTCTGGTCATGTGCTTGGCCCAAGGGCGTCGGACATCCGGTGGTCTCCTTTGAATTGTAAATTTGCAGGTTTTCAATCTTACGGTTTGGAAACAAGTTCTATGTACATTTGATTTTAAGGTAAAGACAGGGCCCTCCATTCTTTTGCAATGTGTTAATATTGTTTTTTTTTACCATTTTTAGGATTGCTACCTACTCATGGTGAAGGAGCTTGTGTAACACAATGAAGCTGTGAGCTATACCATGTAGTGTCACCCAAGAAGGGCAGATCATAGCAGAGAAGTCAGACAAATGTTGGTCCACTGGCACCTACTCCAGCATCTTTGCCATGAAAATCTTATGGATTAGCAAACCCAGACACAAGATGTGCCTAGCATGCTGAGGTCCATAGGGTCACGGAGAGTCAGACTCGAACAACTGCAACAATATGGTTTTTATTTTAAAATAAAAGACAATAATGATAGTAATACTATTCTGAATAAAGATCAGGATGATAGTATCTTAAAGACATAGATGAATGCAGCAACAAGTGGTCATGGTGTGAAGTCTGGAGGGTGGAAGATTTAGGAGTAGTGCTCCAAAGTAAACTTTACACAAACATGGTAGGGGGTCAAATGCGGTCCAGAATATCTTTATATATTATGAAAAGGGCTGTATATTTATGTCTTTAAAAAAAAATGTATTTTATATTTAAATGTATTTTTCACTTTTATAATTTTTGTTGTATATTCATGTAGTCTGGTTTTGGGGCAAATCGATTGGGAAGAAATGGAGCCCGTGACAGATTGTATTTTCCTGGGCTCCGAGATCTCTTCAGATGGTGACTATAGCCATGAAATAAAAAATGATGGCAAGTCGGGATAAGCTATTAAAAAGTAAAGATATATCACTATAAACAAAGGTCCTGAAAGTTAGAACTATGGTGTTCCCAGTAATGACATACGGATGTGAGAGCTGGCCAATAAAGAAAATTGTGCTGTTGGAGAAAACTGCTTAAAATCCCTTGGATTGCAAGAAGATTCAATCAACCAATACTACAGAAAATGAAGCCAAACTGTTCACTGGAAGGTTTGATCAGGAGGCTGCAGCTCAAATTTGTCAATCATGAGAATACAGGATTCCCTAGAGAAGACTCTGATGCTGGGAAATACTGAAAGAATACGAAGAAGGGGGTCATGGAGAGTCAGGAGATGGCTAGATGAGGTCACTGAAGCAATGAACATGAGCTTTGCGTACTGCAGTCAATAGAGTCAGATCCAACTGAATGCCTAAACAACAACTATGCGCATATATATATATATATATATATATATATATATATATATATATACATACCGTATATTGACAATTGATTTCGTACATAACAGATGACCCAAGCACTTTACATACATTAAACAAACATTTTTGATCCACTTCTATGTATTTACTAGTGACTTGCCCGTCAAAAATGATGTCAATTAAATGTAAAGCCTGGCAATGGTGTATGCCACACATTGCAAGGCTCTCCGCCGCTCTACTTTACTGGCTTTGCAATGAGCGCCTTCGGCGCTTATCACAGGCCTCGCAATGAGCGTTAAGGCAATCATTGTGAGCTTCTCCCCCCTCTACTAGACGGGAGGCGCTCATTGCGAGCCTCTCCCCCCCTCTACTTCCTCACCCTCCTCTGTATCTCTTTCCCCCTCTACCTCCTCTGTGTCTCTTTCCCCCCCTTTCCCTCCCCTGGGTTTCTTCCCCCCCATCTCCCTCCCTTGTGTCTCCTTCCCCATCTCCCTCCCCTGTGTCTCTTCCCCGGTCTTCCTCCCCTGTGTCTCTTCTCCCTCTGTCTCTCCCCCCTCTCCCTCCCCTGTGTCTCTCTCCCTCCCCTGTTTCTCTTCCCCCTCTGTCTCTCCCCCCTCTCCCTCCCCTGTGTCTCTTCCCCCTCTCCCTCCCTTGTGTCTCTTCCCCCTCCCCTCCATCCTCTGTGTCTCATCTCCCCTTCCTCCATCCCCTGTGTCTCTTCCCCCCTCCTCTCTCCCCTGTGTCTCTTCCCCCCTCCTCTGTGTCTTTTCCCCCTCCCCTGTGTCTCTTCCCCCTCCTCTCGCTCCTGTGTCTCTTTCCTCCCTCCTCTCTCTCCTGTATCTCTCTGCGTGCACACTCACGAGGCCGCCCGCCCACTCGCACCTCCGCGTCCCCTGGACCAATGCGCATGCGCAACTTGCAACTTTAGCTAGTTTTGGTAATCGCGAGTTGTCGGTTACGCAACTTTTAACATAGTGTGACCGACAATTTATACCACAACTATTATAGTTGACTAGTCACTTGCCCATCAAAAATTACGGCAATAAAATTGTAAGGCAGGTAATGCTGTTTGGTCCAGACATAAATTTTGTTGTTGTTCCGAGATCCTTCGGTACTCATTGCGAGGCTGTTGGTTGTATGTTTTTTTTCTGATAGGCGCTTTTGCTGTTATTGTTTGGGTGGCGGTGATCTGCTTTTTGCGCCTTATTGCAAGGTTTTTTATGCTATGAGCAGTTGTGCTTTGAGCAGTTGTGCTATTAGCGTTGGCGCTCTTTGTGAGTGGTGCTTTGAATGTCTTTTGTGTTTATTGTGATTTTTTTTTTTGTGTAAATTAAATAATAATAAATTAATAAATGAATATCCTTTACCTATTTGAAGTAATATATGCAGGAAGCATTGTGTTGAAGAGCTGACAACCTGTTTTGATGTTCCTGCAGCATACAATGTAGGTCTGCAGTGTTTTGGAGCTGAGGAGTAAGTGTCAGCAATGTGTAGTGTAAATAGGCTGTGTGCGCGAGGAAAAGCCGTTAGGGTAGCTGAGTACTTCGGCATTGTGTAATGGCGGTGGATGTGGATGTGTTACACGGCTGTGTATGATGTAGCATCCTTGCTAAAAGTGTATCTTGTACCTCGTACAGCTTTTTTGAAAAGCTGTATGTGCTTGGTGGTGTTTTGCGTCTTTAGGGTCCTGTAGCCTCGTTTTCGTTTTTTTTCGGTGGCCATTTTTTTTCTCACTTAGGGGATTTTCGAGTGTCTAAACTCTGGAATTTGGACCTAAATTGAGGTGTAAGTTCACTTGCAGAGGTCCTGGGTGCCCCCCCTTGCTTTGGGTAAGCTTTTTATGTATTTTTTGTGTGTATTTTTTTTTTTTTTTATGTTTTCAGGTGCTCGCGGTTCGGCCGTTAAGGTTGTATTTTTGCGAGGCCGTAATAGTTTTTTGTCAAAGTCCTGCGTCTCGTATTTTTTTATGCTAAGTCCGTAAATTTTCCGTTCTAAGTCCCGCGTCTCGGCTAAATCCCGCTAAAAGTTCTAAGCCTAAGTGCTCCGGGGTACTCGGGTCGCCTCGCTACGCAAGGCTCGATGGCAATGAGTGCCTTCGGCGCTCATTGGCTAAGTGCTCCGGGTTTAAGGCCTCGCTTCGCTATGCGAGGCTCGCTGGCAATGAGCGCCTTCGGCGCTCGTTGCCTAAGTGCTACGGGTTTAATGGCTCATTGCCTAAGTGCTACGGGTTTAACGGCTCTCCTCGCTACACGAGGCTCTACTGCGATGAGCGGCTGCGGCTCGCATCGCTAAGTCGGACGGACTCCGCAAACAGCTTGACGACGACTCGCAGTTGGACTATTATAATATGTGATATGTTTTGAGTATAGCAACTACAGCCTCTGTACTGCGGTGGCACTACATCAATGCAACATGTATACACAAATGAGTATCATTTTCTATTCTGAGGAGCTTACAATCTGTTTGTTCTACAAAATAGCAAACAATGAACATGGGACTTAATGGTTCCATTAGGTATAATGGTGTATTAGGTATAATACAGTTAAAACAGTCAGCTGAAACCTGCTTTAATTTAGCAATAATGTCATTGTATAAATAATTCTTATGCTTAGTTTTATATCCTCATGAATTAAAACAAATCAAATTGATAATCCACTTGATGACGCTGTGCTAAATGCAACAACACAACAAGCAAAATTAGTCTGCAAGGATATTAAGAGATGGAGTTATTTACCCTGCACTCATTCACAGCTCCTCACCCCACACTCCCTTGTCCAACATTTCTTTGTGTGAAGAAAAAAAGAGGCCAGTTCTGCCTTCTTCCAGCAGAAAAGGACATTTGCAACATTGCTAGTTTCACCAGGTGTTGTGAGCAGAAAACAGGATAACATAGTACTTGGATGATGGATCATAAACCTATCTATGATCCGGGGTGCAAAAGATTGCCAAATTATTGTCCAAACCAGGAATGGGGGTCAGTTTACCACAGTCAGTGGAGAAGCTACTGTCGTGCAGCAGGTGCGATGCATCAGGGCTCACAGTATGGTAGGGGACCCCTGCTGTCTGAACTGATGTGATACACCGGCGCTCACAGTATGGTAGGGGGCCCCTGCTGTCTGAACTGATGTGATGCACTGTGGCCCACAGTATGGTAGGGTGGCCCCGCTGTCTTAACTGATGTGATGCACTGGGGCTCACAGTATGGTAGGGGGCCCCTGCTGTCTGAACTGGTATGATACATCGGGCCCCCCCATGCTTCCAGATGTAGTGGTGCTGCAACATGAGGGCATTACGTTGGCATTACTAAGTAGATGCAGTAGTAACAATCACCGCAAAGATGTCTCTACACATTTCACCCACTATATGGATTCTTCTGCAACCACCAACTGGATAGATGAAAGGTTTGTCCAAGGACTGTGGTAACTTTGCTTTGCACAAAATATAGTTTTTTTAAATATTGCTCGAGAAGCTACAAAACCAATCTAAACAACAGCACCCTTTAATATATTATTTTATCAATTCTGTGTCTTAAGCAAGTCTCTGGGAAAAAAAATGTTTGTATTTATAGAAAATTAATAGTATGTTATGTAAAGCATTGACTTCTTTGGGTGTGGTTTCTATGTACATGTAGAGGATTTGGGTTACAGAGTTTTAAGAAGCTCAAGGTTATAAAGTAGCCCGAAATTAAGTCTCTAGCGTTCTGTTGGAATACTTAGTTCCGAAATAGACATGAACCCCCAAATTACTTTTTTAATATGTCTTTATAAACTGACAACATGGGGCTGGTTCTAATACGCATCTTCCATGCACAAGTGAAAGCACACAGGGCACTTCACTGTACAAATATAAATGTAACAACACCCCTTGATTACTTTAAGATTAAAGGTGCTTTTTTAGACTTTATAAATTGTCAAAATCGTAACTACGACCCATCAAAGCCTTTGATCTTTGAAGGCTGCAAATGTTCCAATAACTAAAAGCGCAAATCGCTATGAAATTAAACAATTCAAAAAGCCCGCAATTGCCTTCAAACCCCAAATGTAGCCAAAAATTCTATGAATACTAGAAAAGACTCACAAGGGGGTTAAATACCTGTTTGTAACACTGCAAACGCAAATAAACACGCACTACTGTACTTAAAAAGACTGGAAGAACAATGAAAGGCATAATTAATTGTACAACAGTCTCAAGCATGCAAATCTCCAATAAAAACATTTTTTTTATGTGTAATTGCCGTGTTATGTCGATCCCAGCAATCAATAGGTTAAAACATATCTAAACTGATGCAATACACCGGGGCCCACAGAAGGGTAGGGACCCATGCTAACTGAACTGGTAAAATGCATCAGAGCCCACAGAAGATTAGGGGCCCCTGCTATCTGAACTGGTGAGAAACACCAGGGCCCACAGTAGGGTAGGGGCCCCTTGCTATCTTAATTTATCATAGATGGGCATAAGAATCTGTTCATAGAAAGGTGATATAATCACCCGATGGGTGATCAGACCAACTACATATATTATGGTCTTTTTTACCCCTGTGGATCTATAGTGATTTGCCAGAAAGATCCCAAATTATATTGGACTGGAGTCCTCCGTTCAGCACCTCCATTCTGAACTGACCACAGTCCTTAGGTAATCCTTCAGTGTATCCAGTAGTTGGTAGTTGGTAACTGCAACCCCCCCCCCCATGATTCCAGATGTACTGGTGATGCAACATGAGGGCATTAGCATTGGCATTACAAAGAGGAAACAGTAGTAACAATCACCACAAAAATGTCTCTACACATTTCACCCACTATATGGATTCTTCAGCAACCACCAACTGGATAGATGAAAGGTTTGTCCAAGGACTGTGGTAACTTTGCTTTGCACAAAAGATTGTTTTTTTAAATATTGCCCGAGAAGTTACACAACCAATCTAAACAACAGCACCCTTTAATATATTATTTTATCAATTCTGTGTCTTAAGCAAGTCTCTGGGAAAAATAAATGTTTGTATTTATAGCAAAATAATAGTATGTTATGTAAAGCATTGACTTCTTTGGGTGTGGTTTCTATGTACATGTAGAGGATTTGGGTTACAGAGTTTCAAGAAGCTCAAGGTTATGAAGTAGCCCGAAAATAAGTTTCTAGCGTTCTGTTGGAATCCTTAGTTCCGAAATGGACATGAACCCCCAAATTACTCTTTGGATATGTCTTTATCAGACTTTTCATGTATTCAACAATTATATAAACTGACAAAATGGGGCAGATTCTAATAGGCATCTTACATGCACAAGTGAAAGCACACAGGGCACTTCACTGTACAAATATAAATGTAACAACACCCCTTGATTACTTTACAATTAAAGGTGCTTTTTTAGACTTTATAAATATTTTAACCATATATTTATTTAAATATTTTACTATATATAACTTATTAATATTATCCTTCTCAAAGTAATTGTCATATAACATTTACACTTCACTTTCTTCTAAAAAGCCCCCAGAGTAAAAGATTATCAGTTTTTGGAACTCTTGTAAGCTGTTCACAGCTGTGACCTAAGGCATTAATTAAGGGGGAGGGGCTTCACAGTATCAGTGTAAATCTTCTGCATGCAGACACACAGCATGGGCCTCATTAATTTGTCCAAATTGTAGCTACTATAGCCCATAATGTAGCTGCAAAAGTTACTGCTATTTAATTGGCCTCTTCCAACCCCAAATGTAGCCAAAAATTCTATGAATATTAGAGGCAACTTACAAGCCTGTTAAATACCTGTTCGTAACACTGCAAAAGCAAATAAAGACACACTACTGTACTTAAAAAGACTGGAAAAGCAATGAAAGGCATTAGATTAATTGCACAAAAGTCTCAAGCACGCAAATCTGCAATCATACATATCATTGAACTTGCATGAACTAGAATAGTAGATTTATGGATTTTTTTATAGTGCAATATTTCTGGATTGCAAGTCTGATTGCAACTTCTAAACACTGATTGATTGTGGTGTAAATGCCATGTTTTACTGATGTCATGATGACGATCTCAATTACTATTGACTGTGTCTAGATTGTAATTTACAGGCTTGCTTAATTGATCATGATCATGCCTGGAAATGCTACATAAGGAAGCATGGTTTACGGTTTTGGATTTCCACCATGTAGTTTGCGGGTTTTTTCAATTTAATTGCTCTGTAACAGCTGCAAATTTCAAGCCTTACGTGCTGTATGAAGGCAACTGCAGGCAATTGAATGGAGGCCGCATGTCTAATTTATTACTTTTATATTCAATTACACTGCTTAGTTTTCAGAAGTCTACATCCTGAGGTGGGAGGAGTCTTTGAACATAGAGGAAGTTTGTATCTACACAATGGGAATGGGGCAGATATATATGCTAGTTATCATTAGCTTGATGAGGAGTGGCAAAATATTTACCATGCCCCCCCATTCACTTGCTCTGGCACTGGACTACTGTTGTTTTTGTTCAGTCGGTCAGTTGTCTCCAACTATGGACCACAGCATGCCAGACACATCTTGTGTCTGGTTCTACTAATCCATAAGGTTTTCATGGCAAAGATACTGGAGTGACATGCCAGTTCCTTGACTAGTGGACCACAGTTTGTCTGACCTCTCTGGTTTGACCTGCCCATCTTGGGTGACACTACATGGTGTAGTTCACCGCTTCATAGAGGTACACAAGCCCCTTCACCACAACAAAGTAGCGATCCAGAAGGAGACCAATGGACTACCTGCATCTTTTTTGAGAAAAAGAAGTATAGTAGAACAAGAGATCATGATCTGATACTAAAGCATAACAGTTTCAATTGTAATTTAGAACACTTCTATTTTACAGAAAAAACAATAGATACCTATATAGCTTTCCAGCAGAAGTGGTAAAATACACATAATTCTACAGTTTGTGAATTAATTTAATAAAATAGTTCCAGAAGACTAATTAGAGTTGCCAAACATTATCCAAATGGTCCAAATGTTCCTTGTTATCTGTAATTAAATATATGCCTGTGTGTGTTTTTCTGATCCTGTCTGTCCGTGTATGAGAATATTCTGTATCACAGATTTCATTACCAACCTCACTGTGGAAATTATTTGAGATTTCCCAAGACACAAAGCCATAGTGACAGGACATAATTCTATGCCCGGGAGGGCAGGTACATAGGGTGGCAGAACAATGCTGGCAGACAAGCACTAAACAGGGTGTGTATCACATACATATTTATATTCTGCATTGCTCTTTACATTTTACTGTGTAGTACATGAGACCTTGAGAAAGTCATGCAATTGTTCTTTTTTTGGTAAACACTCAACCAGTTGACTCTATTTCACAAAAGTGAGGATTTTGCTAAATTTCATTTAGAATATTTTGATTTATATGAAAATTCTAAAGCATTTATTTAATCTTGATTCTTCATCAGTAGACAAAATCATGTTCTTTCTGCCTCCACCCCATGTTCTTATTTCTTACAATGAATATTCCACATTTGCTTCTCAGCCAATCAGAAGTCATATCCAAGGATGTTTTTTTTTTCTGATTGGCTTGGAGCAGAGGCAACATGTATTCAGTCCTTCCCAGTGGGACAGCTTTACAAATACAAAAAAATGCTAAAAAAGTTTTATGTTTGGTAAAAGTAGATAAAAAAAAACATTGTCCTTTATTGTTTACATTATGGCATGTACTTAAATTGACACAAAGAATTAATTCCATTTTTTTAGAATTGCATATTGGTACTTGGTACAAGGCATATAGCAGTCAAATAAGTCGTTGCTCTTCAAAAATAGAAGTTGCATATAGCATAATGAAAGCCCTATTAGCCTATTATGTATAGAGTTATAAATGTACTATACAAAGATCATGGAAAACATCAATCTCAGTTCCTGACAGATAGGGAAGAAGTGGAGGCAGTGGCAGAATTTATTTTCCTGGGCTTCAAGATCTCTGCAGATGGTGACTGCAGCCATGAAATCAAAAGAAGATTGTTCCTGGGGAGGAACGCTATGGCAAGTCTGGACAAACTATTACAAAGCAAAGATTTGACACTTTAAACAAAGGTCTGCATAGTTAGAACAATGCTATTACCAGTAGTAACATATGGCTGTGAGAGCTGGACCATAAAGAAGACTGAACACCGTAAATTTGATGCCTTTGAATTGTGGTGTTGGAGGAAACTCCTTAGAGTCCTTTGGACTGCAAGAAAATCCACTCAATACTTGAGGAAATCAAACCAAACTGTTCACTGTGAGGTTTAATCATGAGGCTAAAGCTCAAATATTTTGGCCATATCATAAGACAATGTTCACTATAGAAGACGCTGATGCTGGGAAAGATTGAATGCACGCGAAGAATGGGACGGCAGAGGCGGAGATCTCATCTAGTGGCGCAATCTAATAAGATTTTACTATCCATTATGTTGCCATGCCTCACTTCATTGATGCAATTACATATATCTTGTCTTAAAGTTCCACCTAAATGTCATTATTTTATGTTAAAGAGCACTCTTAGAAAAGATAAAAAGTCCACATGCTCTTATTGAATTTGCTGGTGTTTGTGATGTAAAACCAGAAATCAAGACAAACCTTGTCAGACATTGCTTGATCTTTAATGTCCCATTGCAATCAACAAAATTGAGGAGAATAACAAATAGTTGATTAGAAATAAAAATAACCTACAACAACCTGGTCACATAAGTGTGGTCACACCGCCTTCACAATTTATAGTTTGTGTAAGCACCTTTTACATTTATTACGTCTTTGTGAATAAGTCACTTTGCACACCTGGACTTTGTAATTTTATGCCACTCTTCCTTGGAAAAGAGTTGAAGCTCGAATTGACGTCTCTCTTTAGGTCATTCCACGGATTTCCTATGGGATTGAGGTCTGGACTCAGTCTAGGACATTCCAAGATTTTGATCTTCCTTTTCTGAAGACATTCCTTTTTTTACTTGGATCTATACATGTTGTGAAGTAAAATTACCCTTCATCTTCATCTTTCTGATGAAGGCTAGCAGGTTTTGTGCCAAAAGATCTTGATATTTGGAGCTAGTCTATCTTAATGAGAGACCTTGTTCCAGCTGAAGAGAAGCAGTCCCAAAGCGTGATGCTGCATCCACCATGGTTCACAGTAGGTATGGTGTACCTGCCTGGAATTCCTGCAGATTCTTTAATATTGCTGAAGGCCTCTTAATAGCCTCTGATTAGTGTTCTCCTTGTCTTGCCATCAACTTTAGATGCTTGTCCTGATCTTGGCAATATTCCTACAGTGCCACATTGTCTCTACTTATTGATGCAAGTCTTCCCACTGCTCCATGGTACATCTAATGTATTTTATATTTTTTATACCCCTCTCCTGATGGGGACATTTCAACAATAAGACCCCATAGATATTTTGTCAGCTCCTTGTAGGATATGACTATCCTAGTAGGATGCACCCACAAATGTTTCAAGGAGATCCTGAAGGAACAGCTGATTGTTATTTGGGGTTAGTCTGAGTTACTTTCATTGAGGGCAGGTGTATGATACCAATGTTTGATCATGGTTTTGAATGTGTTTGGTTATCTTTAAATACAACTACAGACCCCATTATAAAAGAGTGTGCACATTTATCCAGGGTGTTGTAAGTGTTTTTTTTTTATTTCCATTATATTTCCTTTTAACTATTTGTTTTTCTTTTGAATTGTGTTGCTTGCAAAGTCCCATTAAAAATAGAAAGATATCTGTCATGATTTACCTTGCATTTTGACTTCTGTGAGAGTTGTGTAGAAATCTGTGAGAGTTGTGTACTTTGCAATTTTTATAACCATGTATAACCATTGTATGTAAAAGCTATGAAACACGTCTAGATTTCTAGTTACTCTGCTATGTTAGAGGAAAGCTGTTGGGTGTAGCAGCCAACACAAATTATAGACCAATTGAAACATTCTTCATAGAAAACATATTGATCCCAGTATTGAACTTAATATTGTCAATTATCCCTAATGGCAGTGATGACCTTTCTTTGAGGTGTCTAGAAGTAAGAAGTTGTGGTCCAAGCATAAGGATGTGAAACTTACCGGCTAAACGATAGGAAACAAAAGTGTGCTGTCAAAAGAACATACTCAGATTGGACTAATATGGTAAGTGGGGTTCCTCAGGGCTCAGTACTACATAGTAACATAGTTAACTAGTAATTAAGGTTGAAAAGCATGTTAGTCCATCAAGTTCAACCTTTTTAGATCACTTATGATCCTTGTACTAATAGAACTTCTGCATTAATTAATAATTAAGATGCAGAGCTGTCTCCATATTTGTTGGTGATACTACATTGAGCAATGTAATACAATCAGAAAATAATGTACTTTTACTGCAAAATGAGCTAAGTGCCAGTTGAGATAAATAAATCTGAAGATATACATTGAGAAATAAAAATAACCATGAAAATTATAATCTAAATTGAACAAATCTATGGGGTTCCAGAAGTAGTGAAGGATTTTGGAGTGCTCGTGGACAACCACCAATATAACAGTGTTCAATGTCAGTCAGCAGCTGCAAAGGTAAGTAAAATATTAGCATGGATCAAGAGGAATAGAAGCAAGGCAAGGAAATGTATGGTAATTCTGCCACTATACACCCCAGGTACAACTTCAGTTGGATGATAGAGTACAATTACGTGTACCACTTAAAAAAAGGCTATTGTCAAGCTTGAAAAATGTACAGAAAATGTTAACAAACTTAATAAGGTGAATGGAGGGTGTAAACTATCAATAAAGACTAACCAAATTTCGACTTATTTTCTCTAGAATAGAAACACCTAGGTGGATATATAATTACATTATATGGTTGCATCCAGGGTCAATATAAAATGTTTGTAAGGTGAGCTGTTTTACTAAGAGGCTTTCCATTGACAAGAGGTAACACATTAAGGTTAAAAGAAAACAAATTTCACCTTAAAGAACAAAAAGAGTTCTCCACAGTGAGGGCAATCAGACTTAGGCACTAGGGCTGAAAATAGAGTTGGATTCATTCAAGTAATGTATACTATATTTTGATTTACTATATTTGTAATAATAGCTCTATATAAAATAGTCATTTACGATATGAATTATTTGTCCAATTAGTTTAGGCTATTGCCTTATTCTCTAAGAAACAAAATCATTAATACAATTTAAAAAAAAATCTCTCATCTAGTTAAGAAACAGTTAACTTAAAAAGTAACAATTCCGGTGGAACTGCTACAATAACCAGTTTAGTGTTGGCTCATACCAGTATTTCCATTTACAAACCTAAATAGGGGTCTAATCGCTGAACCATGAGAATGACTTTCCCAGGCGAAATAGATCAATATCTCACCTCATTGGTTTCCTAATTATTGCTTCTCAACACCTTTTCTAAAAGCATTGTGAGAAAGTATTTTCTTGGGGCCTCATTCAAATGCAGTTTTGACAATTGAATAGGGCTCTATATAAGCACAGAGCATATTTTTTTACAGGAGTTTTTAGTTAGTGAACTTCTATCCAAAAGCAAGGTCTTCACTAACTAAAAACTTCTGTAAAAAAAATATGCTATGTGCTTATATAGGGCCCTATTCAATTGGCCAAATCACATTTGAATGAGGCCCTTGGTGTGCAATTTGTTAGAAATGAGATATTGAGTGGGTAATAAATTATTTATTTCTATGTTTTTACATTAACATCACTGGCTGATGTCATTAATTCAGTTTGTGCCAATTGTATAATATTTGGTTCTACATACTTCAAATATTGTAGAGGTATTAAAGAATTTCATATCATTTGAAGCCATAATCATTTATAAATGTCAAATAGAGGACTGTTTTATTATCCTAAAGGGTAACTTGCCTTATAAATATTTATTTTTTATTTTACTACAATACAAAATCTAGCAAGTGGTCTAATCACTGAGAGGACCACCATTTGGTTCCCTTCCAGCTTTAAAGTGACACAGCAAAGGTCTAAATTTTAATTATAATGCACACTACCTCTCTTTGCCAGTTCTCATATATTGAGAATCCCATTACACTGCTTACTCCGCTCTCTGACAGTTCTCATTTACTGACAATCTGATTATAATGCACTATACTTCTCTCTGACAGTTCTCGTTTATTGAGGATTTCATTACAATTCTCCCACAGCTCTCTTCCCATTCTCATTTACTGGTAATCCAATTATAATACATCATTCTTCTCTCTGCCAAATCTCATTTATTGAGAATCCCATTACAATGCTTACTCCGCCCTCTAACAGTTCTCATTTACTGATAATCCAATTATAATGCTTCCTACTTTTCTCTGCCAATTCTCATTTATTAAGAATCCCACTACAATACTTCCTACGCCCTCTACCAGTTCTCATTTACTGATAATCCTATTATAATGCACCCTACTTCTCTCTGCCAGTTCCTATTTATTGATAATCCCACTAGAACGCTTCCTCCACCCTCTGCCAGTTCTCATTTACTGAGAATACTATTATAATGCACCCTAGTTCTCTCCACCAGTTCTCATTTATTGAGAATTCCATAACAATGCTTCCACAGCTCTCTGCCAATTCTCATTTACTGATGATCCAATTATAATACACCATCCTTCTCTCTGCCAATTCTCATTTATTGAGAATCCCATTACAATGCTTACTCCACCCTCTGACAATTCTCATTGATTGAGAATCCCGATGCAATGCTTCCTACACCCTCTGCCGATTCTCATTTACTGAGAATCCTATTATAATGCACCCTAATTCTCTCTGACAGTTCTCATTTATTGAGAATTCCATTACAATGCTTCCACAGCTCTCTGACAATTCTCATTTACTATGACCCAGTTATAATACACCATCCTTATCTATGCCAATTCTCATTTATTGAGAATCCCATTACAATGCTTACTCCGCCCGTGCCAGTTCTCATTTACTGAGAATCTGATTATAATGCATCCTACTTCTCTCTGACAGTTCTCATTTATTGAGAATTCCATTACAATGCTTCCACAGCTCTCTGCCAATTGTCATTTACTGATGATCCATTTACAATACACGCTCCTTCTTTCTGCCAATTCTCTTTTATTGAGAACCGCATTACAATGCACCCTCTGCCGATTATCATTTACTGAGAATCCCATTCCATCTAAAAAATGGCGGCGGATTTAATTTTCCATAAAAATACAATAAACACGTTTTTGTAAATAAAAAAAATCATTCAAATTATTATTTTTATATGCAACTAACAAGATTGTATACAGAAATAGAATGCAACAAGGCATAAATAAAAGTAGAAAAAACATGTTTTCATGAAATATATGACAAAACCGATAAGTAAAGAGATCGGAGAAAACAAAAGTATTAGTTACACTAAAAACAGCAATTAACAGAATAAACAGAATCATAATTTACATTCTAATCAATATTTACAGTAAATGAAGGCATTATTACCAGGAAACAAAATATTAGCATCCCACGCCAGTTTTAATTGTCCCGTCAGTAAATTCCTGAGGCAAGAAAAATATTATTTCTTATTTTTGGTGTCCAGGAAACCCCAGACCCTCGGGCAGTTGAATGACCCCAAGACTTTTGATACTGTCCAGTATATATGACGACAATGTTTGGGATTACTTGTAGGGCAGACAACTTATATACAGTTCATTTAAATTTAAGAAATTGGCTTGAGTGCAGTTTATTATCAGTTAATGTAATGTAATGCACAGAATCACATATATAGCTGTGAGCGTACGGGCCGTTGCTCACGCGTAGCGAGGGCTGCGGGCCTCGGTTGCTGGGATGGAGCGCCGAAGGCGCTCCATCCCAGCAACTGAGGACCCTGCCCGCAGCGTACGGCCCGTTGCTCACGCTTGCGAGGGCCGCTGCTCGCGCAGCGAGCCGCGGCCCTCAGTTGCTGGAATTGAGCAGCCACCTCCTCCCCACAATGCCCCGCGCAGGGCCGCCCAGTCCCCGGTTCGGGTTCACCCCCCGCACAGCAAAGCGAGGGCCGCTGCTCGCGCAGCGAGCCGTGGCCCTCAGTTGCTGGAATTGAGCAGCCACCTCCTCCCCACAATGCCCCGCGCAGGGCCGCCCAGTCCCCGGTTCGGGTTCACCCCCCGCACAGCAAAGCGAGGGCCGCTGCTCGCGCAGCGAGCCGTGGCCCTCAGTTGCTGGAATGGAGCAGCCACCTCCTCCCCACAATGCCCCGCGCAGGGCCGCCCAGTCCCCGGTTCGGGTTCACCCCCCGCACAGCAAAGCGAGGGCCGCTGCTCGCGTAGCGAGCCGCGGCCCTCAGTTGCTCGAATGGAGCAGCCACCTCCTCCCCACAATGCCCCGCGCAGGGCCGCCCAGTCCCCGGTTCGGGTTCACCCCCCGCACAGCAAAGCGAGGGGCGCAGGCAGGCCCAGGAGCACAGCGAGCCACGGACATACACGGGACTCCCCCGAGCACACACAGGCCTGCCCCCCGGGCTGGACAGGTGAGTAGAGCCTGATAGGGCTTCATGTGGGGTGACAGGGCACATGATAGGGCCTGGGACCACAGGAGTGAGCTCTATATAGGTGTGGGAGAAAACTATATGTGTATGTGTATATATATATATATATATATATATACTGTGTTTTTTTTTAATATACATATATATATAACACACAGTATATATATATATATATATATATATATATATATATATATATATATATACTGTGTGTTTTTTTAATATATATATAACACACAGTATATATATATATATATATATATTAAAAAAAACACACAGAGTATATATATATATATATATATATATATAAAAAAACACACAGTGGATGTGTGTATATATATATATATATATAAAAACACAGTATATGTATATATATATATGTATATATATATATATATATATATATATATATATATATATATAAAAACACACAGTATATGTATGTGTGTGTGTATATATATAATATATATATATATATATATATATATACTGTGTGTTTTTTTAATATATATATAACACACAGTATATATATATATATATATATATATATATATATATATTAAAAAAAACACACAGAGTATATATATATATATATATATATATATATATATATATTAAAAAAAACACACAGTGGATGTGTGTGTGTGTGTATATATATATATATATATATATATATATACATATATATATATATACTGTGTGTTTTTTTAATATATATATATATATATATATATATAGCGTATATATAGTGTGTGTGTGTGTGTATATATATATATATATATATATATATACACACTGTGTGTGTATATAGTGTGTGTATACAGTGTGTGTGTGTATATAGTGTGTGTGTACAGATATACAGTCAGTGCATACACCTATATGTGCATGTATAACATACCGGCACATTACAGTCAGTCATTGTATATGTGCCTCATCTCCATCTTATTGTGTGTGTGTGTGTGTGTGTGTATATATATAGTGTGTGTGTATATTGTGTGTGTATACACACATTATATATACACACACATTTTATATATATATATATATATATATATATATATATACACACACAACATAATGTGTGTGTATATATTGTGTGTGTGTATATTGTGTGTGTGTATGTATATATAATGTGTGTGTATATATATATATAATGTGTGTGTATATAATGTGTGTGTGTGTGTGTGTGTATCACAAATATAGTTGTGAGCATGCGAGCCCGCTTGAGCCATTGCTCACGCTTGCGGGTCGCCGAACAAAACGAAAACGAGGCTACAACACACTAAACACGCAAAACACCCCAAGAAACACGCAAAACACCACAAAACACCTACGGATATTCCGCTACAGACGCATACCACACATTACCCGCCATTTTAGAACAATGCGGAAGTACACGAGTACGCTAACGGTTTGGTCTCGCGCACGCACAGTATTACACTGCACACATTCACCACGCTTACACAGCAGCTCCACACCACTAATGCTGCAGTAACATCAACACAGATTGTCAGCTCTTCCACACAATGCTTCAGAATACGTAAAGTATATTACTTTATTAATCTATTAGTTATTTTATTAGTATACACCAAACAGCATTAGCTCCCTTACAATTTCATTGCCGTCATTTTTTGACGGGCAATTCGCTAGTTACTAACATAACAGTCATTATCTATTATCTATCCTATTTATTATCCTACTGTCTCTTCCCATTGCTTTGATTCATTGCTCGCATAACTTTAAATAATTTGAAATAATGACCTATAAATGCATTAATTTTCGATTTTGGAATTTTGTGCTTCAAGTTACTTAACTGATAATATAACAATATTTTTATATTGTATGCAAAAATGTAATTAATTATGAACCCTGGTCTGGAAAGTATATTCAATCTTTTGTGTCAATAAAACAAACATCTTATGCAATGTTTTGTAGAAAAAGTTAACCTTTAACCAAGTATTCATTGTATAAAGTGTAGATCTTACATAGCGTCCCCAAAAATGCTGTCAATCAGGTGCCCCCCAGCCTTGGGTTTCCTGTTTAACCTACATTCAGGAACTAATTAAATGTCTTGCCTTGGGTGGTCATCACAAACAGGCCATTTAAAACAAGTGGTACGGCATACTGCTACTAGCACAGTGTAAATAGTGCTGCAGTTATTGTAAATATTTAGTGTAAATATTGGTTTTAAATGTAATTAAAACCTAAATTCTAGTAAACAGTTTACTTAACGTTTTAGTGTAAATAATAAAGTTTTACTCAAATCCTTTTATTTAATGTATTTGTCATGTGTTTGATTGCTTGACCAATTGTTTATATTTTTATTTTGTATTTATACATTTTTATTCTTTCTTTTTGTTCGTAAATAAAAGCTTGTGTTATATTAATATATATATATTTATATATATATATATATATATATATATATATATATATATATATATATATATATATATATAAACATCATTTTGAAATAGCAACTTTAAAAGTGACATATTTGAGATAATCATTTAACCATATAACATATAATGTTAATTTAACCATATAACATTATTATTAATCAAGCCAAGCTTTCAACAAGAGAGAATTGGCAGACTCGATTGGACTTTTTGTTTTGTATCAGCTATCACATCTATGTTTCTATGTTAGATACTTGTTATTGTTGTTCAGTCTTTCAGTCATGTCTGACCCTCAGTGACCATATGGATGCAGCAAACCAAGCACATCTGTCTGTCCTTCTGGCTGTGCTTAGCCATGTGGTTTTCTTGGTAAAGATACTGGAGTGGGTTGCCAGTTTCTTCTTCAGTGGCCTGCAATTTGTCTGTTCTCTCTGCTATGACCTGTCCATCTTGGGTGATCCTACATGGTATAGGTGACAGCTTCATTGAGATAGATGCTTTTTATTAAGAAATAGTATTTTAGTAAAGAAAAGCACATCATATATCAGTTACAATGGTTTACATCATTATTTTTAGAGCATATGTCTTTAAAAGAAGAAGTTGCATTTTTTTGTACTTCCACTTTTCACTTCCATTTCCTTATATTTCTTCAAGTATCAAAAGTTTCGTAAACTTACTTGAAATATACAGGAAATGTATACAAAGTACTGGTGCCTGTAGGTCTCGCTGTTAGACATTACTGATACAGCTCAATTCTTTCACATTAACTTACAGAACCCAAAGGCAATTTTACATTTATCTTGCATTTTGTACAGCTATTTCCTTATGACCACAATCATTCTTATTTGGATGTAATGGCTCTCAAATATTCCTCTAATTGTTCTGCTCTGATATGCTATGACTTTCATAGCATATCTATGATATGAAGCCTTCATTGCCATTGTATCAACACTTATTGAATGTCAATATCTATGGAGGAGTTATGCTATAGATATTGACATTCAATGGTGGTGGATCCTCCATCCACCACCATTGGTCATGTGACAGTTTTCTTTATCCACACATTTATGATACTGGGCCTTCACTGCCTTTGGTCATATGTCAATTTTAATTGAAAGTACATTTTTATTTGCAGTATAATCCTTATTTAAGCAAAATAGTTTACACTAAAACCATTATTTACAGTAACTAACAGCATTATTTACATTCATATTATAAAAGCATGCAATACCACTTAAGTCAACTGCTCTGTTTGAGGTAAGCACTTTAGGAAAGCAGCTTAATTAGTTAAATTGGAGAATTATAAAGTAAGCTTATACAACCATTGGCCTTGTGTCAACGTTACTTTAGCATCAGTCTCTATAGCAGAGCTTTTATGGCATGGAACCTTCACCATCATTGGTCTTGAGTCAATATTAATTGAACATAAATGTTTTTATTGAAGAATTTATGATATGAATTTCATCTCCGTTGGTAATGTCTTTATTGGAGCTTTTATTATGTGGATCTTTTACATTGATTTTGTGTCAATATTAATTGAATATGAAAATACTTGGCCATAATATTCTACTGTATAGTGGAAAAGGGCACATATATGTCCCTTATTGTAATTATAGTTTTAATGTGATCACTTGATTTATCTAGAAAGTAGTTTGTGTCATGACCAATAGGTTATCAAAGCAATATATTTCCTTTATACTCACAGTATATTTCTCTTGAATAATTAATCCACAAGATTTAACAGATAGACAATGAATTGCTTGGGCTCCTCCTGCACAAAGAACATTAAAGACAACACAAATAGAAATTGAGGAAAACAGCATTATACAGTATAAACATTATTTACACTAATTAACAAAATTGTTTACATTATAACCATTATTTACAGTAATTAACAAGATAATTTGTATTAAAATGTTAAAAGCATGCCATACCACTCAAGTCAACTGGTTAGAGGGTAAGCACCTTAGGCAAGCAACTTATTTAGTTCCTAATTTTAGATACTGCTGAACTTACCCACTATTTTATTGTTTTAGTCACATTACCACATCCTAATATTTTTGTAGTAGTTATTATATTAATTTATTTATAAATGGTCACATGAATAGATTGGTGATGTCAACAACATGGTTAATCCAGCTGGAGGTGATGATGTTAAGTAGATATAGTTTATGCTTTCTTATAACATCATGTCATGTCCAATAGAGCATCATAGCAATCGATTTTCTATAAATTCACAGTGTACTTCTCTTGAATGATTAATCCACAAGATCAAAGAAATAGACAATTAATTACTTGGGCTCCCTCTACATCCTAATATTTAGTCACCTCAGATTTTCTCGAGACAGCTAGTTTAGAAATTTTATTCAAGCTTCAGAATAATGCATATTTATTTTTGTGTCTATTACAAATTAAATCTTCAATTATTATAAACAATGTAATACTATTTACCATTGCTGTCAAGGGTAATAACTTGGTATTCATGGCAGAGATACTGGGCGGTTGCTAGTTCCTTCCCTCAACAGCATACAGCTCCTGGTATTCCTAGGTAGTTTCCCGTCCAAGTACTGACCAGGCCCAACCCTGCTCGGCTTTAGGATGGTGTGGCCTCTTGGTTCCCTGACTGGAACTGAACCCAGGCCGCAGTGGTGAAAGCACTGAATCCTAACCACTGGACCACCCGGGAACCCATGTTGTCAAGTTTATTGTTGGTCAAAAATAACTTGTTGTAAATATTGGACTACGGTGGTTCTTTACACTTTCCAATATTTGTATAGTTAGGCCTGTAATTGGTGGAACGCCGACCTACGCGCGCTGGAGACCAGCGTGTCACCATCAGGGCGCAGAGAACTGCGCTCTGATGATGCTCTGCACTCCAGCATGCCCCGAGGCTGACATGGCTAAGGTAAGGGGCTATATATTTGTGGGGCAGTGGGACTGGCATGTGTAACACCCTTACCTTAGCCTTGGCAACCTATGGTAAATATGAGTTAGAAATAGAAATGCCAAGGTGGAGCCAGTATTGATCTCCTGCCCTTGGTACTTGTTTGATAATGAGGAGATCACTCCCATCACCCCATCATAACCTAAAAAAATGTGAATAAAATAAAAAGTATGACCTTAAAATATTTTTCTAATAATGGTAATAAAACTTTTAAAAAAAATGCTTTACTGAAAACTTTCTTTTGCTTCAAAGAACTCATAACTGCCCCCCCCCCCCCCTCCATGGTTACCATGGGGATCCCAGCGGGTTGATCTTTGGTGTTACATACATGATGTCTTGTATGTGATGTTACATGACCCAGTGATGTCATCATACAGTCACAAGATTGCGGATCACCCAGGAGCAGCATGGGGGTTTCACAAACACCGTCTCACCTCGCTTTATGCCAATGATCAGGCAACCAACAGAGAAGGTAAGTACCCACATGGGCGTACATGTTGGAGAAAAGAGATAGGCCCTTATTCAAATGAGCAATTGCTGTTTACTGGAGACCATAATGGAGCCCGTAAAATAATTTGTTATTTAATTGGCGTCTTTTAGAGAGCCGCAAACAATCTAATGGGTTACAGGCTGAAAATCCCTGCGGTTGCCTAAATCGTAACTCATCTAAGCCTTTGATCTTTTAAGACCACAAAAGTTACAATCACTAATATCACAAATCGCTATTCAATTACTACACTTACTCAAGCCCATAAATGTTACAATCGCAAATCACTATTCAATTGCTACAATTCCTCAAGCCCGCAATTGTCTTCACACCCGTAAATGGAAAATGTAGAAGAAAAATCCTAGAGGTACCAGATAGGACTCGCAAGGGGGTTAAACAACTCATCGTAGCACTGTAAATGAAAATAAAAAATCAATACTGCACTTTCAGAATTTAATTGCACAACAGTCTCAAGCTTGCAAATCTGCAATAAAATATATATATTTTTTATGTTTCATTTCAATGTCAGATCAATCTCGGGAATCAAGGAGTTAATACATATCAGGCCACCCACATGGACTAGAACAGTATTGCCATTCATTTTTTATATTTTGTACATTGCCGTATTGCGAGCCTGATCGCACATCGGACCTCTAAACGCTAATTGATTGATGTGTAACCTCCATGTTTTACTGACGTCATGATGACGGGCTCATTTACTTTTGGCTGTTTCTAAATTGGTATTTATGGCCTTCCTTAGTTGAAAATGGTCATGCTCTGAAATGCTTCATACAATTGCATGGTTTACGGTTTCGGCCTTTTGGCCAATAACTTGCAGGCTTGTTCAATTGAATCGCTCTGTAATTGTAGCAAATGTCAAGCATGCAGACATACAGCCTTGCAATTGAATAAAGCCCATAGTATTTAATAAAGTGGGACAAACATTTTTGGAGGTTTTATTACCATGACTAAAAATATATTCTATTGTAATTATTTTGGGTTTCACTTTTAATCTAATTTCATTACTCGTGGGCAGTGTAAAAAAAAACTTTTGCTCTTTCCAGTTGCCAGTGGCCAGATGTTGCACTGCAGTGATCATAAATATGTATAAAACTATACAAATCTTTACATCTATTTTCTATAAATCCAGCGCTTTCATTATTAGTTTAATTTTCAAATATATAATTTGTTTTAGTTGATAAAACAGAGGTATAAAATGAAGGAAAACATATATTTTTAATACTTTTTAAATTAAATTAGTATTTCTAAATGTTACTTACAAAACGCTTATCAGATATACCATTGGAAAGCAGAACTTATGCTGGAAAAAAACAATATACAATTTTCCATATGGAGATAGAAATATGCTCAAAGAAATCAAGTTTAAACAGATGCATAGCAAAATCAGGAAAATGCGTCTGGCCTCTGGGGTGCTAAAAAATACCTGAACCCCTGGCTCTCAAATGGTTAATATTAACATTCACACATGTATTTCCGTGAACTGTAATACAAAATTACAGTCGGCACGTACTCCAGAGATACTTTTGAAACATGCAAATAATAGATTTGTTTAATATTTCCATGCATTTGTTTGCATACTCGCCCGGCGTATCAGGTATTTGGGCAAATAACATTTTATAGCATTGACAATATGTCATGTGGCTTCTAAATAAGAGAACTGGATGCAGTTGTTGATCGTGGTTTCCTTTTGGAGTAGATGTTTGCTTTAGTACACTGACTCCTTTCTGATTCAGGAAGGATTAGAGGAGATGTTACAGAGTCCCACTACAAGCAAAATCTCTAGAAGAGGAGGCAAATATAAAAAAAAAAATTTTTCACATGCATTTGTTTAAAAAAATACAGCAAAGTAAAAATAAAATAAAAAAAACACACAAAAAAAACACAACCCAATAGATGACAAAGACAACAAACAAAGAAATTGTGGAAAACAGCATTATTTACAGTATAATAATTATTTACACTAATTAACAAAATTGTTTATACTATAACTAATATTTACTGTAAATAACAACATTATTTACATTAAAATATTAAAAGCATGCCATACCACTCAAGTCAACTGTCTGGTTAGAGGTGAGCGCATTAAGCAAGCACCTTAATTAGTTCCTAATTCTAGATACGACTGAACTCACCCATTATTTTATTGTTTTAGTCACTCTACCGTATCCTAATATTATTGTAGAAGTTATTATATTAGTTTATTAATAAATGGTCCCATGACTAGATTGGTGTTGTCAACAACATGGTTGATAATTATAACAAAAAGAGAAAGGAAAGTACACCTTTAATTCCAATGATATTGTTTACCCTCATGAAATGATCCCACATATATGATGGAAAAATCTAAATCAAATATATGATGGAAAAATCTAAATCAAATACCTTATTTTAAAATATAATTTTATTAATGTACACAATATACAAAAGACAATAAATATATTAAAATCACGGTAATCCGGCCATCTACAGCATTAAGTTAAATTTATGTAGAACCAATATATTCCAATAATTATTAAATCACTCTGTATATCAAAAGAATGAACCCATTAATATGTTAAATATGATCAAAAGCAAATCAAAACAAATTAAATCAACAATGGGCTGGTCAGTACCAGTCTGTATTGTTAGTTAAATATTCATACAATTAGAGATTGATTATCATGTGCATTTAATATACGAGTTGCATACATGTAGATTACTATACAATCGTTAATGCTCAGCAAGTGCCACCTTCATTCTGTAGTGGGGAGTGTATAGGCAGGTAGGGGAGACTACAGTTGTACCTCTGTGGCCCTCTCTGTAAATACAATAGCAGATTTGACATATGGAGGCCCGCTATTTATCTCCCTAACTACCTATACAAACTAGGTCTATACTATCTATTCTGGGACTATGCCCACCACCTGCCCACTTACCCACTCCAGAATGACCTCTGTGGACTGTAGGCACAGCTAAAAACAGCAGCTGAACCAAGATCCTACACAGACGGAGGTACGCCAGCATGGAATCCAAAACCAGAAGTAGACAGTCGGAACCGGAAGTGATCCGACGAGCACATTTCGTGCCAGCTTCAACAGGGATCGTGGTTGATCCAGCTAGAGATGATGGTGTTAAATAGATAGGGTTTATGCTTTCTAAAAACAGGAGTTAAAAGGGAAGTTTTTAAAATAAGGAACATCATTTAAAACATGTCATGGTTCTTTAAAATTATAAGTTACATTCAGTGTAGTGAAAGCCCAATGAAATAAAGCTATGAATTACTATTTTTTTCATTTCTACAGTATCTGCTTATATCTAGGCAGCTGCCATGTTGGTCTCGCTACCTCATTCAATTCATCAGTGTGTCACCAAGGTAAATATATTGGCAACAAGCTATGAATCTCACATGAGTCTCCATATTGCATGTTCCAAAGCAAGCACATCACAGCCCGTAGCTCCAGAAAAAAAGATTATTAATTTGAGTTTAAACATATTGATAACGGTGGTCATTGGTCTGAGTGATTGAAGTGGTTGACTATAGACAGAAAAGTAGGCTCTTTTTATAGGTATAAATGAGGTGAACTGTAGACAAAAAGATGAGGAGTTGAAAAACTCTTGAAGATGGGTGGAATCACTGTCAGAAGTGCATTAAAATGGGGTGGATTGACATAGGCGTAGATCACGTAAACTTTTCTATCCAAAGATTGGTCGTCCTCCTCCTCAAAATCATTTTGCTTCTGGGCTTGTTACAAATAAGGAAACCAGAGAGTCATTTCACATGAATTTGTTTTCTTAGCAACAGCCACAACTTGCGTGTAAGGGCTCCTCAGGCCCCTATACACAGCTGTGGAAAGCACTACAAGTCCAATCTAGTGAATTTAGATTTTCCTAAATACTCAGATATTTGTATATAGCATAAAGAGTCAAATCACAGACTATGCAACAAAGGTCCAAAAACTGCTTCCGATTCAATAAGAGTTTTTGTTTTTTTCAAATATGAGAAATAAGTATGTTTCACATGAAATTTGATATAACAAATATTAATAATTTTAGATATCTTGTGCTATCATATAGCATGCATGCTTTGTCTTTAACATATCACATATGCGTGTGCAAGTTCTTGTGTGCAAGTGAAATCACCTTTCATTAGATAAATGATTTATAATTAAAACAATAAGACCAAAACATCTACTTTGAATAAACATATTAATATGTGAATGCTATCGATTATCCAAATTGTAAATTAAAATAACACTTTATTTTTTTTCAGCCTAGTTCAGAACATACAATTTACCAAAAATTAGATTGTTAGCAACACTGATTTTTAAATTTCCCTGTCTTTCCCTTTTTCTAATCTAACACACACATTACATTGATTCTCTATACACATATGGCCTTATTTTATAAAAAAAAATAAAAAACATAGGCAGCTGGTACTAACCAATATAAATACTGCATTCAAGTACATTTTATAACCGTTTTACTAACCTTCCAGCCAGTAGAAGCACAGTGCAGAAATCCAGAGTAGCACCTCTGAGTTGCATCATTCAACGGAGGAGACAGAGGTGGTTTTGGGAACAAAGACTAAAAAAGCCATGATGTTTTAATCCAGGGGCTTTTGAATCTGTTTCTGATTGGCCAACAAAAATTATGAATTTTATGCTAATTTCACGTGGATTTTCAGGGGCGTTCCTTCTCAAAATCAACTGACAGAAAACTGAAGAAATCTAGCAAACTCAAGGGTAAGTTTATGTATTTTTATTTTGGGATATTTTTCATGCAAAACAGTTTTCATACACTTCTGATTCTCCTCTATTAGATGCATTCATAACCTATGAAACTTCCCTATACCTTTAAGTTTCAAATTAAATATATCTAATTTATTCCCAAATTATTTTCCTATAAATTCAACAAAACCTAAAACAGTTGGCTCTATGTTCTAAATATTGAAATGTTGGAGAGCTTCACACTTAATTGTAAATGGCTCTGCACACTTTAAATTATCTGGTTTCCAGTTATATAAAATACTGGGGGCCTCATTCAATTGCGATTTGGTCATTTGAATAGGGCTCTATATAAGCACATAGCATATTTTTTTTACAAAAGTTTTTAGTTAGTGAAGACCTTGCTTTTGGATAGAAGTTCACTAACTAAAAACTTTTGTAAAAAAAATATGCTATGTGCTTATAAAGAGCCCTATTCAATTGACCAAATTGAATGCGGCCCTGGGTAAGGTTGCCCTGTGCCTTCATTACTATTTTCTCTATGTGTAGAAGCATTACAGTGCTGGTCGGAGGTACAGTACATGGATTTTTGTGGGAATACATTTTTCTTTTATTCCTTGCATTTTAGGACCTTCTAATCCATCTTGATAAAAATTAAATTGAGTCTCTTTAGCAATAACTATGAACAATCATAAATAATACTAACAATAGAGGTGCTCAGGTAGAGAACAAAATATCCTTAATAGGTTAGTTCTATGGACATGATAATCCACGCTAAGAGCAACCTCTTTTAGCTCACTTGTGCCCTTCACAGGTAGAAATATCCTGTAGTATATCAGTCTGGTCTCACTCAAAATAACGAAAATACAGAAACACTAGGTAATTCTACACTGGTGAAGAGAAACAGCAAATTCCAGATCCACATTTCGGCCTTAATTGTTAGTATTGTAGATGCAAAAGACACTTAGGGCTTAGTCTCCCTAACGGTAATAGGGGACTCCAGATGTGGACCCCTTGCTCACTGTACTTTAGGGAGTTCAGCTACACCTAACTGATAAGGCTCAATTAAGTTGAGTGAGACCAGACTGATATACTATTTCTCCCTGTGAAGGGCCCAAGTGAGATAAAAGAGGATGCTCTCTGAGTGGATGACCATATACATAGAACTACCTATTAAGGATAATTTGTTCTCTGGCTGAGCACCTCTATTGTTGGCATTGCTTATGGAATAATAAATAACTGCAAAACAATGTATTTTATATCCACCTAAAAGTCAAGGATAGGTGGGAGTCCCCAAGTCTCTCCGTCCAAAATGTCACCTAGGGCTCTTCCATTATATACAGAAAACACAAGATGGAAATCAAAATAATAAATCAAATAATACGCTCTCTGAAATCTTTGTATAATAGTCCTTGACTAGGCAAGAGATCAATGACAGAAAATGATAGAAATTCACTTACAGAATATATTGTAAGAAATTAATGTCAGTAGAGCAAGGTCAATACAGAAGAGAAAGATCAATTTTAACCACCTATAAAAAACACAACATTCCCAGGAAGTCTGGGTTCATATAAAGATGTCTCTATTACTAATTATCAAAGAACAACCTTTAATTAAGAAGTGGTAACAATATTGAGCTATATTCTCTAAAATTAAAGCTTTCTCAATACAGAGTTGAGAGTTTATCAGTTCCTTTATAATTTGGAATGAAAAAAGGCTTCTAAGAATTAGACAGGAATTAGGTTAGTCTCTCCCATAATATTTTTCAGAAAAAGATGGATACAAATGGTATGAATTCTTTAAAAGTTTGAAGGGTGAATGAGGAATAATATGTGAAAATACTACATGAAAGAACAATTTGTAGATATATGGAATGGTTTTCCGACAGAAGTGGTAAGGAAAAACAAACAAAGTAAAGAAATGCATGTACTCTTGTGATATGCATAAGGTCCATCACAGAGGAGAAATACTGTGAGAGTATTATATATGCATACATCTAGAAATGTATGGGAGATGTACATCAGAAAACAAACAAAACTCAGCTTATCCTATAGGATGGTACCCACTAGGTTTCAGTCTTTTTAGTTTAAACTCTTTTGTGACATTAAATATGAGAAAAACATTAGTTTTACTAAATAGAAATGTTTTTTTTCTTCCTGCATAAAAATTACCTAATAAAATAGTTCTTTGCTAACAATGTTTCATTGTCAACTTTCTAAATTATCTTGACGGATGTCGTAGATATTCTGATGGACTAATGTATGGACTTGCGTCATAAAGTGGGTGGAGTAGTAATGATACTTGCTCCTGCGTCAGTTAGTTAATATTGTGATACTCAAACAGGACAATTATCTCTTAGCTAGGAAGTTATAATCTATGCGTCATTTCTTGTAAAATTAATGGAAGTTGATCATTACCCTTTCATGTAATTGTATGAAGATTACATGAAGCTTACATTAAAAAACATGATGTGATAATTACACTCATACCGTATGAGAAAATTAACAGCCATGTGGGTCTTTCAGCAATTTAGGATCTTAATTGTAAACCACATTTTAAACTCTGATTTGTAACATTTCACAAATATTTTACAAATGCACATTACATGTTAGTTTTTTTTTATAATTTAGCATTAACATGTCCCAAAAATATAAAGAACAGTCAACTATCTAATGGATTGGAGTGTAATTGTCGCAAGATTTCAAATAAAATATTATAATGTTTTTTTACATAATAATTTTATCATTGAATTTTGAAAAAGAGTGACATGCAAATTCTCACAAATAAAGAAAATACAAAGTTATTTTGACCAGTAGGTATAAAATGTCAGTTGTTTACCCAGGAACCACATTAGTACAGTTGCTCCCTAGCAGGTCTAGGTAACAAATTAGCTATAGAAAGATGTAATCATCAGCAACATTGCTGACTGCAATTTGAAAGTTACAATACAACTGGACTTTTTTGATGATTGAATATGAAGTGTAGGCTATGAAACTATTACACTGATCTATTGGCACCTATCAGCAATGTTAAGGGTATTATTATTATTATTATCATATTTATTATTATAAAGTGCCAACATAGGCCTCTATTCCACGGATAGCACAGTTCAATAGTAAAATACTTCTTACAGTACATAGTTACATAGTAATTGAAGTTGAAAAATGACTTTAAGTCCATCAAGTGCAACCTTTTTAGATCTCCCCTGACCTTTGTAATATGTGAATTAATTGATAATTAATTGTTTATTGATCCAGGGGGAAGAAAACTGAAAAAAATACTGACTGAAACATTGACAATTGTCTCAAGGTAATCATATCCCCTCTTATTATAATTGCTTCACTTGCTTCTATACCCTTCTTAATATATGCTAATATTTTACTTTCCTTTGCAGCTGCTGCTTGGCATTGAGAACTGTTACCTAGGTGGCTGTCCACAAGCACTCCCAAATCACTATCAATATCTGATACCCATAGATCCATTGCTCCATTAGGAATATAAATTGCATTTCTATTTTTCCTTCCCAGATGCATAACTTTACATTTATTCATATTAAATCTCATCTGCCATTTAGTCGCCCATTTCTCTAATGTATGCAAACCCTTTGGAGGGAAAGTAAATTATTTTCTGATTTAATTACCTTGCACAACTTAGTGTCATCAGCAAAAATGTAGACAATACTTTGCAGTCCTACTTCTAAATCATTAATAAATATTTAAAAAGCAGAGTATCTAATACTGAACCCAGAGGAACCCCACTTACCACATTAGTCCAATCTGAGTATGTTCCATTTACAACAACCCTTTTCTTCCTGTTTTTTAGCCAGCTCCCAATCCATTCAATTGCAAGCCCGTAACTACCTTCATACAGGCCTCATGTCTGCGCTGCGGCTTAGAAATGTACTACAATGCAAGCTGTATTCAGTTGACTCAAGGCCACAATTACAAAGCTAAAGTCTTAAACCGCAAACCATTCCCGCCACAGCAAGTTACTAGAAGGCTGGAACACATTGGTTCCGCAGTTACAATCCAATCCCATAATTACATTGTGGACCACAGGCCTGCATTATGATTGACAGGGAGAGATAATTAAGCTGCGTTCCACCGGCCCCAGGTGTTGACTGTATTGTATTTTCTCATGAAGTAACACGCAGGCCCCTGAGTTGGTGGTTGTAGTATTAAGTGAGATAGAGTAGGCGTTGATTGAGAACATTTTCTAACGGTTATATTTATTTATATTTCTTAAATACCAATTTTACATTTAATCGTTGGAAATACATATCAACTGATAACACATAATACAAATACTCATAGAGTAAATGTGACACATAGATACACATTTAGATAGGTCACCACATACACCCCCCACCCTTTACCCCAACAATTATAAATTACACATGGTAATATATGTACCATTTTTAAAGAAAACATGAGTGAGCAGGCAAAACACATTTCTTTTATTTCTTATGGGATTCATATTCAACTGTAGGTTACAACAGAATGGCACAATCATAAAAACAAAACATGGCAACAAAGAAAAAAATGGAATTACCTTGTTCAAAAGTTTTCAAACCCTTAATACTGTGTATTGCCCCCCTTTAGCATCAATGACAGCGTGCAGTTTATTTGTAATAGTTGTCTATGAGGCCCCTAATTCTTGCAGGTGGTATAAGTGTCCATTCGTCTTGGCAAAATGACTCCAGGTCATGCAAAGTCTTTGGTCGTCTTGCATGAACTGCACTTTTGAGACCTCCCCAGAGTGGCTCTATGATAATAATGTCAGGAGACTGTGATGGCCACTACACAATCTTCACTTTTTTCTGCTGTAACCACTGGAGGGTCAACTTGGCCTTGTGCTTAGGGCCATTGTCATGCTGAAAAGTCCAAGAGCGTCTCATGCGCAGCCTTCGTGCAGAAGAATACAAATTGGCTGCCAGTATTTTCTGATAACAGGCTGCATTCATCTTGCCATCAATTTTCACACAATTCCCTGTGCCTTTAGAGCTTACACCCCCCAAAAAAAATCAGTGAGTCACCACCATGCTTCACAGTGGGGATGGTATTCTTTTAACTATAGGGTTTGTTGACCCCTCTCCAAACATAGCTCTTATGGCTGTGACCATAAAGCTCTATTTTGGTCTCGTCACTCCAAATTACAGTGTACCAGAAGCTGTGAGACGTATTGTAACCAGGCTTTTTTGGGGCATTGGTGCATTAAAGACTTCTTTCTGGCAACTCGACCATGCAGCTAATTTTTGTTCAAGTATCGTCATACTGTGCTTCTTGAAACAACCACACCATCTTTTTCCAGAGCAGCCTGTATTTATTTTGAGGTTACCTGTGTGCTTTTCTTTGTATTCTGAACAATTCTTCTGGCAGTGTGGATGAAATCTTTCTTGGTCTACCTGACCTTGGCTTGTAATCAAGAGATCCCCACATTTTCTACTTCTTAATAAGTGATTGAACAGTACTGGCTGGCATTTTCAAGGCTTTGGATATCTTTTTCTATCCTCTTCCATTTTTATGAGGTTCTATTGCCTTGTTAGGGAGGTATTTTGACAGTTTTTTTCTGCTCCCCATGTTGTCAGTATCTAGCCTGCTCAGTGCATCTACATGAGAGCTCATTGACTATTTATACACAGACATTAATTGCAATTTAAAAAGCCACTGGTGTGGGAATTGAACCTTTAATTGCCATTTTAACCTATGTGCGTCACCTTGTGTGTCTGTAACAAGGCCAAACATTCAAGGGTATGTACTCTTTTGATCAGGTCTATTTGGGGTATTTCTGTTATCATTATGATAACTATAAATGGCTTCATATGATCACTATCCTTCAATAAAATGTTTCTTTTTTTTGCATGATCACCCATATTTTTAATATAAATGCCAAAATGTCACAATGTCTGCCAGGATATGCAAAGTTTTAAGCAAAACTATATATGCATCAGTCATGCATCATTACATCCATGAAAGTGACAAATCACTGTCATCAGTGGGCACAACACGAGTATTCATCCAATAGGGTGTGCCCACTGCAGCGTATGCAGATACAGGCCACACCCTGAATCAAGATGACGTCATGAGCCAATAACAATCCGGCTCATGATCCAAAGAATAGATCACATCTAGCAAAATATAGCTACTCATAGTCAGATAGGAATGAACAGAAGGATGAAATGAAATAACCACTATATCATTCAACATAAATAACACATATTCCATTCTTTTCTCTTCCAGCTGGCTGAGGACTGAATCCAGTGGTGAGTCAGAGGCAGGGGCATCGTCTCATTCGGAGCCAGATGTTGAGGACCGTTCCCCCGCCCAACACGATCCATCGCAAGAGGAGGAGGTAACAAGAGGAGCCGAGGGCCCGGGATCGGAGAAGGAGGACCCAATAATCTGGGCAGTGGGCATATGACTCCACTGCCACCCTCCTCCAACAATTTGGTCCACCAACTGGGCCCTCCCATTGGACGCGGCCACTACCAGGCCCACCACCACCCTGAGAGAGCCATGCTCCAGCGGGGCCACAGCCCTTCACCACTCTGCCATAAGTCCATTCCATGCCTCGCCTCTAACCTCCATCCCAGGATCCACCACCGGAACCAAGCACACCTTGATGCTCAACGGCAAGCTCTGGTACCAAGCAGCACCTCCTCCACCCCAGAGGCCTCCCCCACCCATCTGCAGCCTGCTCCTCACTTCCTGCGAGACCTTCGCTGCCTCCAGTGGCGCTGCCTCCTGGGGGGTTGCCTCCCCCCGCAACCCTCCTTCTACTATGGAGAAGGCGGGCGCCCACGGGGGGTTTGGGTCCTGTGCCAAGGCAGAGGAGGATGTAGGGGCTGCACATTTATTGGACCATCTCAACAGCACTACTCAGTGACAATCTATTGGTCCGAATGTTAACCTAATCTAGCCTGGCTACAGTGTATTGGATCATGGCCTAGGGTACGCAGATGGCTACCTCCCATCACATGGTCCACGATCCTTTTTTCTGTGGACACGTAGGGTTCTGTTTAATATTTCCTTAATTGATGGTCAGTTTGGAATGCCGTTGAGACGAGATGCTACAGCCCCTTTTCTATTTTTAATCCCTTATTCTGTTGTAAATGTATGTTTTATTTTGATTTCTAGGCACAATTCAGAACCATGAAGGCATCATCTCCTTTTGCAAGCATAGTCCAAAATATGAAGTAAATTTAATATACTCATAGTGGCTCTGATATAGGAATTCCTTCAATGACAGCTCCTCCTAAACATGTTGCTTTGACTATATTAATTCTATCATATATCCAGATTTATAAGACAATATTGTTGTTAACTTATATTTACACAAATACAGCTATGGTGGTGGACCTACTAAGTCTAACAATGGCATATTAATCAAAGCCATAATTAATACATGCACTAGTGGAGGATGTAATCCTCTCCACAATATCATTCTGAGAACAGATACTTGTGTTTGATGTAAGTAACACTGCATATAGCTTCTGACCTTTGCGTCCTATTACTATTAATGGGTAGATTTACAAAACTTATTATATCATGAGTATTCTTTAAAATGTGCTAACACATGTATAGCAGATGAATATGATATCAGTGTTGCTAAACAATATCAGATGGTAAAGATGATAGTACACCTGGACCGTTGACTGTGGTTACAGCTAAGCAGTTATTGTGAGATGACATCATTATTAATGGTCATGGCTAGTGATATATCATGACAACTACCTAATTGTCAGTAATGCTTGCAGATGGAGATCAGGTAATTTGGTATATTGTTACATTTACAGAATTTAGCACTGTAGTGTACATGCAGGTTGTTTTAGTTTTTTATCCTCCTCTGACTTTTTTAGGATTGCACCACCTTTTTTTCAGATTTTAGTTTTGGGAACAGACTGTATGTGTATAACTGGATTGGATTACATAGTCCAGGAGTTTATGCATCTGTTTAATTGAGCAGATGAAGACCAGTTGTAAGAGCTAGGCGCATTACTGGTTACAGCAATTAGGAGAATAATTGGAGTGATTTATGATGATCCTTTTTTCAGCAGATTATGGTTACTATGGTGTAGTGACCACATGTGACCCTAGTAGATGCTGTGCGTCATCATCATTATGCAGTATTACATTTCCCCCTTTAAGTATTCCCTTTTTCCCAAAGAGCCTCTTGCCCTTCCAGGATCTGCCCACACCACACCTATGGTATTAATGCACAGTCGTATACATTTCTGAGTGTGCTCTGTGTATCAAATACAGTTTTGTTATACTGTTATCATCGTTTCTGTGTGTTTTCAATGGTTGGGGTTTTGGTACATCAACACACATTACATGTCTGTCACGTTCATATATCTGTAAACTAATGAGCCTGAGTTACTGTCCAATAGAATTTTATGTGAACATTCCAGCCCATTACAGAGGCGTGGTTTCAAAGTAGTCACATGTATTAGTCATGACTACTTTAGGTTTCATTCTCAGCATTGGGATATCATGCTTGCAGAACATTCTTGGTGAGGTTTGTCACTTAATACACATATAAATTGTGATACTGTTGCATATTAACATTCCCCTGAAGAGTTGATCACATAATGACAGGTTATATTATGAATTCATTGATACAAGAAACCCTTGATATGGGTTCACAACGTGATAATGGGTATACATGTTGCCACATGGCCAACAGCAATGATGTGGGACTTTACGAGATGGGCGTAGCCGAGATTGGCCCTGATGGAGATGAGTTGGCTGTTGCTCCACGTGCCTCTGCTTAGCCTCCATGTGTGTTTACGGCCCTTCCTGATGGGTTTTACCACATTAGTGTGGTGTATGTTCCCCTAGTACTTGATATATGTCATGTGGCAGTGTCATTTTGCCACTGTTTATTTTTCCAATTTGGATCTGATGAGTGATATATATACATTAATTTATTATTATTTTTAGGGCCCACATTTGAGCCTGTGTAAGGGATCATTCGTCAGACAGTTTCATGTTTTTGTGTTGCGATTTAGTCATGTAGTGTGTCTTTAATTGCTTTATGCATTTTGCAGCAACACTATTCATATTGGCATATGCATGACCAGTCAAAATTATTAAAAGAAATAAAATATTTTTTGAGGTCTATATGTTCCTTGGGGATTGTTGTGCAGTTAATTTTATTGCCTTCCATTGCTTTCCCAGTATTATAAAGTACATTATTGTTGCAATTGGATTGTTGCAATTGGATAGCGATTTGCAATTTTAGCGATTGTAACTTTTGCGGCCTTGAATGAGCAATGGCGGAGATTGGTCGGGCTGCGATTTTGACACCCCACAGGATTTTTGAACCTGTAACCCGCAAATCGATTGCAGATAGCTAGAAGAGTCCAATTGAATAGCAACAAATTTTACAGGCTACATTAATTACAATTTGCTCAATTGAATGTGGGCCATATTCTTGTATACTATCCATTATTAACCCCTCTAAAAGCTTTCCCACTAAAGAAGTGGGGCTTACAGGTCTTTAATACTCTGAATTTGCTCTTGCTTCCTTCTTAAATATAGGTATCGCGTCATCTATTCTCAACTCATCTGGTAGCGACTCTGTATTAAGTCAGTCGTGAATAATTATATATATTGGTTTTGTTATTACAGAACCCAGTTCCCTCAGTACCGTTGGATGTATTCCATCAGGACCAGGGGCTTTATTAACATTTATTTTTTCCAACCGCTTTTGCATTTCATCCTGCATTTCATAATGTACCCTTATATTGCGGTGTCCCAACCATTTGTACCTCAGAAGAAAATAACCTATTTAGCTAATTTGCCTTTTCCTGGTCACTAATTATCAGACAACCTGTTTCCCAAGTAACGTTCCAATCAGCGGCAAAACTATCACTGCTGCACCCAGGGGAAATATTTTTGACACTGTGCATCCTGTCTCTGCTTGTAAGAACCAAAGTGCAGTATGTGCCTGTAATGGCCAATGTGCAGCCTGTTCCATGTTAGAGCCAATATGCATCCTATGCCTGTAAAAGCCAATCTGCAGCCTGTGCCCCTAAGAGATAATGTGCAGCCTGTGCCTGTAAGAACTAATGTGTAACCTGTGCCTGTAAGAGCCAATGTGCAGATGGTGCCTGCAAGAGCCCAAGTGCAGCCTGGGCCTGTAAGAGATCAGGTGCAGGCTGTGCCTTTAAGAGCCAATGTGCAGCCTGTTCCATGTTAGATCCAATGTGCATCCTATGTCTTAAAGAGGCAATCTGTAGCCTTTGACTGTAAGAGACCAAGTGCAGTATGTGCCTATAAGAACGAATGTGCAGCCTTTGCCTTTAAAAGGCAATCTGCAACCTGTACCTGTAAGAACGATAGTGCAGCCTATGCCTGTATGAGCCCAAGAGCAGCCTGTTCCTGTAAGAACCAATGTGCAGCCTTTGCCTATAAGAGCCCAAGTGCATCCTGTGACTGTATGAACCAAAGTGCAGCCTGTGCCTGTAATACCCATTATGCAGCATTTCCCTGTAAGAGCCAAAGTGCAGTCTGTGCCTGTAAGAGCCCAAGTGCAGCCTTTGGGCCTCATTCAATTGCGATTTGGCCAATTGAATAGGGCTCTAAATAAGCACATAGCATATTTTTTTAAAGAAGTTTTTAGTTAGTAAAAACCTCGCGTTTGTATAGAAGTTCACTAACTAAAAATGTATTTAAAAAAAATATGCCATGTGCTTATTTAGAGCCATATTCAATTGGCCAAATTGCAATTGAATGAGGCCCTTTGTCAGTAAGAGTCGAAGAGCATCCTGTGCTTACAAGAACCAAAGGATGAGTACCGAGGTACCACTATAGATAATATATATATAATCTTCACTATATATATAACTCACCCCAGGAAGTGGCGTGCAGCATCAGGCAGGTAAATTGGTAAATTGGTAAATTAATATTTAATATATATATTTATATATCACATACAATAGTTGTCATAGTGTGTAACGCTCCTGCCGGACATGCATATTGTGACGAGCATGCACAATGCACTGTGCGAACCGTGCATGCGCTATGCACCTCGCCAGCCACGCATGCGATATGAGCAGCACCGCTTGTGCATGCTCATTGCGCCGCATCAGGGGAGAGAGGGGGAGAGACATAGGGGAGGGAGAGGGGGAAGAGACACAGGGGAGGGAAAGAGGGGGGAAACAAAAGGGAAGGAGAGGGGGAAAAGAGACACAGGGAGGGAGAGGGGGGAAGAGATACAAGGGAGGCAAAGGGGCAGGGAAGAGACACAGTGGAGGGAGAGGGGGAAAGTGACACAAGGGAGGGAGAGGGGGAGAGGGGGGGGAAGACGCATGGGAGGGAGAAGGGTGGAAGAGATGCAGGGGAGGGAGAGGGGAGGAAGAGACATGGTGGGGAGGGGGGTAGAGACGCATCAAATATTATCCCTTCATTTTTGACAGGCAAGGTACTAGTATATATATATATATATATATATATATATATATATTATATATATATATATATATATATATACATATATAAAAATAATTGAAGAGTGAAGCAGCTGTGAATGTTCAGTAATCTAGTAATTTGGTAATTATTAATCTATATATATATATATATATATATATATATATATATATAGAGAGAGAGAGAGAGAGAGAGAGAGAGAGAGATTAATAATGAGTATTGCAGTATATTATGATACCTTTTGTATTGGAAAAACAACTTATTTATAGTAAGAAGCTTTCAAGAGGTCTGAAGCAATACTGACATGAGATGGAACCCTCAGTTTGAATAAAAACAGCAAAGAGGGTGGAAGCAGCATCTGACATCATCAGGTCAATACATATAGGGGGGATCAATACAGCATAATATTGGAAACATATATACACATACTATATACACATATACATCAATGTATACATGAAAAAACAGAGCACTGTAGTCCACAGTGATATCCTTCCAGTTGGACAAACATCTCACTAAGAGTGCCAAACCTGTTATTATAAAATAAGAAAAAATGGATTAAGCCAATTCAGTATTAAGTCCTGTATTTTTAGTGTCGAAAAATGTCATCATCTTTATTTCAAACGAGCAAATTGCCCTTCAAGAAATTAATAAAATTGTAACACAAGTAATGCTGTTTGCCACACAATGTAAGTGTTCTGGTCCTCTGAGTACCTTTGGCACTCATTGCGAGCCTCTACCCTTGTGTTCTTTTGGTCGTCTGAGCATCTTTGGTGCTCATTGCAAGCCCCGGGCTGAGTTGGTGCTAATTGCGAGCATCTCCCCCTGTGTACTTTTGCTCCTCTGAGCACCGTTGGCGCTCATTGCGAGCCTCTCCCCTGCTCTTTTTTTTAATATATATATTTTTTTTTTGTTTTAGCATAATTAATTAATTATTTAAATAATAAATTAATATACTTTAACTTTTTCTAATTAATATATGCAGCAATCAATATCCTGAAGAGCTAACAATCTGTTTGTATTGTCCTGCAGCATACAATGTACATTTGGACTGTTGCTAACCTGTGGTGTAAGTGTCAGCAATGTGGCAAATGTGCAGCATAAATAGGCTGCGTGCGCAAGGGCAAAGCGTTTGTTTACTTGTGTAAAGAATGGTAATGTTATTAGTTGCAAGTTAGTGTTGTAAAATCTGCGATCGTCTATGTATTACGCGGGTCTCAAGCATTTTCCGTACTTCCTAACAGTGTAATTTGTAACTCGTTAGGGGTCGTGTAGCCTTGTTTCGCTTTTTTTTCGTCCGCCATTTGTTTTGTCTCTTAGGTGATTTTCGATTTCCGAAACTGGGCAAATTGTGTGTAAATCGGCGTGCAACCTCACTCCCAGACGTCCTGGCTATCCCCCCGTGCTGTGTGTGATGTTTATAAAAAAATGTTTTCTTTTATTTGTTTTTGTTGATTTTGTATGTGCGCGGCACGTCCTTTAACGTCGCATTTTTTGGACCTCTGATTTTTTTTTGTAAGTCCCGCAGCTTGCGTTTGTTTTTTTCTAAGTCACGCTTTGCAGTCTTATGTGCCTGGCGGTGTTTTGTGTGGTTAGGGGTCGTGTAGCCTCTTTTTCGCATTTTTGCGGCCTCCATTTTTCTTGTTGCTTAGTTGATTTTCGAGTGGCTAAACTCTGCAAATTGTGTCTAAATTGTAGTGCAACCTCACTCCCAGAAGTCCGGGCTGTCCCCCCGTGCTGTGGGTGATGTTTTGTTGTCATTTTTTTTTTATTTTCTTCTAAGTGCCTTCGGCGCTCACTGAATAAGTCGTAAAGGGGTTTGTAGGGATGAGCGCCTACATCGCTCATCTCCACCAGTGCAAGGAGTGCCTTTGGCGCTCATTGCAAGCAACTGCGGTGTCAGCAACAATCTGTATTGCTCACAATTATATATGTGATACTTTTCTCTCTTGGACATTTTTAACTTTTCCTTTGAGTATTTTGATTATTAGGTTTTGGATTGAGTGATCATTCTGGCTAAAATAGTGTCTTCATTATGCTTTCTAATTGAATGTCTGTGTAAATTCATCCTGAAACAAAAACTTGTCAGCAGAAGATTTGCCAATGAACAACTGAACTTAAGAAAGGGAACTAAACCTTGTAACAAAAGTGCCTGTAAGTTAACACATTTTGACAGCCACACATAACACCAAGACTTATAACATCAAAGGATCATGTACATGCATGTCCTCCAATGAAGTTTATATAAATCAATGTACTTGTGACACAGGCTGTTACACTGGAGAAACCATCCAAAAAATGCCCTTAAGGATGAATTTACATACGCATTTAATAAGAAAGCATAATGAAGACAGTGTCACAGAAGACGCAGAAGCCTGTGTCACCTAAAGTACACAATGTATTATATGAACTACATTGGAGGACGTGAATGTATACGATCCGTTGATGTTATAAGTCTTGCAGACACATTAAATTGCAAGCGTTATGGCAACGGCACACCCGCAAAGCCTGCGGGCTTAAAATTCTGCTGTGTTACAGAGCTATTACATTCAACAATGCAGCGAGTTATGCGACATTGACCCAAGCCCGTAAACCTTTTCCTCGCAAGCAACCTGTTAAGGGGCTGGCTGAGCCGTGATCTCTGGTACGATCCAAAACCGTAATCATGTTTTTGGACACATGCCCTACAGCCAATCGAAAGTGGGGAAATGCAGTTAACACAGCAGGAATGGGTTTTAAAGGCTGCGAATCCCGTAAACCACTGACTGTGCTGTAGTTGAGCAAGTGAACGCACAGGTCTAGGCTCTGGTGGATTTGTGACCATTGGAGAGAGAGCGAGAGAGAGAAAATAAGAGAGAAGGAGCTTTGTAAGTAGTTTTGATATTTTGACATCTAATATATATTAACCCTTAATTTTCAACACACATAATTACTGATATCACATAAGTCACACACATAGATTAATACGTACACATAGCTATACATAGTGGTAGTCCACAGCACATCTACACCCCCCATGCCACCACCTACCACTCCCCCATACAACTACTATACTACACATAATACTCACATTCTTGTTTTACCACATGCACATCCACTTATATATTATTTATATCCTTATTTTTATTCCATAAATCATAGTAGGGTAGAGGAGGGGAGGAGGAAAGTGAAGAGAGAGAAGAGGAGGAGAGAAGGAGAGAGAGGGGAACTCTGGAGGGGGAGAGTGAGGAGAGGAGGAGAGTGAGGAGAGTGAGGAGAGGAGGAGAGGATGAGCGGTAGAGGTATGGAGAGAGGGAGAACCAGGTAAGGGAGGGGAGCTACAGGTGGAGGAGAGCAGGAGGGGGGGAGGGATGTGCCCCCAGATGTAGACACACAAGGTGTAGGGGCAAAGGGTCAGGGGCTTGATCCCAGGAGTGGAGGTAATGGGTATGAGGGACCGGACCCAGGGAGCAGACAGGGTGGCCAGGAACACCAGGCACAGTTCGGAGGGCAAGAGGCTATTGCAAACTACAGGGCCCTCAATTATTGCCCAGAGAAGATGGACTTCCTCCTCGGGGAAATCTGTGTCCGCTATCGGATCATACATGGTGGGAGAGATGTGAGGCCTAGTCAGAAGGCAGAGACCTGGAGTGAGATAGCTTCAGCTGTTGCGGCATTAGGGATTGCAAATAGGGACGTAAAGTCTGTCAAACACAGATATGACGACAGCCGGCTGAAGGTGAAGAGGAAGATGGCAGAGAAGGCAAGAGCTGCACGTGCAACCGGTGGTGGGCCAGCAGCCAACATTCCTTATTGTAGACCCTGAGGGAGTGGATTAAGCCAGCGGCAGTAGTGAGCCTAACAGGACAGGTTGACATGAGTGAGTAACATATCACACCACACACATTGGTGTGTGTGGTGTGGACAAATACACTGCAGATATCCTGATGTTGTATGTATGTATAATTATGCTTTTACTCTGGCTGGTGTATACAATGAGCTGTATCCCCCTAGAATTATTCTGTCTCCTACACCCCTGCCCACACTGACATACAATATCACTGTAAGCCCTATGGTTATGACTAAACATATACTGGGCATCAATAACCATGTAAATCCTGTTAGCAAACATATCCTTTTCATAATTTGTATCAATGAAATGTCTGGCCAATTTAAAACTGATTCTGAGTACAATTTCCTATTAGATCAAGATTGATTTGACATTCAAAAGAGACTACGTGTCTGGGTGTGCACACTGCGGCATATGTGGATACAGACTCTGTAGGACTGCATGTGCGTGTCATATACTGTCCTAACCTGGACCATGTCTCAGCTGCATATTAACAACCATTGCTGGGAACATGTCACAGATTGGTCAGTCTCACCCTTCACAGCAGATCCAGCAGAGCAGGTGTCTGTTGCACATGCAGATGACACACCGACCCTGCAGTACACATATTAATATGAACCATGATCCACAATGTTCATTATGCAGGCCATGGTTCATCTGTGTAACAAGCACCATAGTCAATCACAGGTGACCATGATGTCAAGTATATGGAAACACATAGCTGTTAATTGTGCAGGGAAAGCAGCTTAAATCTTTTCTTTCTTCAATTCCAGTACCAAGGAGGACAAGGCCGACCACACAGGAACAGGGATCCATTGGAGGTGGGAGTGGTAGTCAAAGAGGGCATGGACATTCCAGAGGGCCTGGGACCATCCACACAAGCTGGCCATTCACGTTCCTCGACATAGCAGGAGTGGGAATCCAACATGGCCCCAACATGGCCCAACACCCCAGCCCTGCTGCAGACACCTCAAGCCCTGCTGCCGTCACCTCGGGCACTCATGCCATCACTTCTGGCCCTGCTGCCGTCACCTCGTGCACTCACACTGACACCACCAGCCCCAATGCCAACATTTCCGGCCCTGCTGCTGACACCTCCGGCCTGCTGCTGTCACTTTTGGCCTAAATGCCGTTAAATCAGCCACAATGCTGTCAACACCACTTCCCTCTGACAGTGAGGGAAACATGGCCCGTTTCACCAGGGAGGACATGGCACACAAGAAACAACAGAATGAGAGGCTCTGGTTGCTCAGAAGGCAGTGTAGGCTCACACACACTGGAGAGCACCAGATTGCTCCATTCTGAGGTGAGGAGACACAACAAAGGATGGAGAGATTTGAGGAATGGGCGATTCGGGACAGACAGCAACTCATCGAATTAGCCTCATACCTCTCCAACCTTTGCACAACTGCAACCCGAGACATCGGCCTCCTCATCTTAGACCTCACAACCATCTCAACATGATCCCCAGTCACCCAACATAATGGCACCCCATGCTCCTACACCACCAAGACGTGGAAGAGTGAGCCGAAGGTGGGGGCCCAGTGCTGCGGAAGAGGAGGTTTTAGTACCATCCAGGAAGACCTACTCTTGATCACTCCTCATTGAATACTGATTGGTTAAGATGTTGGCATACTATTGGCTGGCTACAGAGTGTGTACATGTCTGGTTATGTTTAACATTTCAACAATTTATGTTCAATGTGAATTGACCTTGAGATGAGGTGTTGTAATTAATTAGAATATTGTTATGATTGATATCTTCTTCTTGTCTCTGTAGGTGTTAATAGCCAAATCTCACAACTATGAAGGCATATTCTTCGAGTAGTACAATACTTTCATGTGAGTGAACACTCAAATCAGTTCCCAACAGGCATTTCATCAGTGTCATTCACCTCTGCAGATGGATCTGAAATTAAATATATGACTATGTATCTCTTTACTAATGAACAGACTCCCGGATTTAGAGTTGCATGGCCCAATTCGAATCTGCTAATTCAAACCATACATGCGTTTTTGTTGCATTTCATCCCGTTAACAGTATGAAAGCGGATTAATGCATTTTATGTCATTCAAACAAAATGGATAATTTTCTTGTTTTGACATCAGGATCAATGTGCATGTGTTTAGGGGGTAATGTAAACAGTGTAATCTGTCTAGCCTTGGTACCACCCATATACCAATGAGATGTGATATCAGCATGGCACAACTATTCCATGTAGGTAGTGATAGTACTTTTTGCTGAAAGATTGTGTTTACAGTGAAGCATACCTTGTTGTATTACACATGCTCAACATATTCTGGGAAAGCAGATTGAACAGGACAGAATCAATATGGTTGTCACTGCTCGTAGATGACGTTCATGTTAATTAGCTTATTGTAGTGTCCAGAGAAAAAACAATGTACTATAATAATAGCTTATGTTTTCCAGATTCCTATTTTGGAATCAGAAGTAATGTATGAAAACACACTGTGTGTGGGATTGGTATCCACCCACACCACACCCATGATATTAATTAACTTACAGGCACTTTTGTTACAAGGTTTAGTTCCTCCACCTCCGGGACCTGCGTACTACTTTGAAAGAAAATACAACACAGTCTACGCATGGGCGGGTGGAATGCAAATTTTTAATCTTCCTCTGTCAATCATCTGCGGCTAGACCGCTTTCTATTGGCTGAGAGGCCTGTTTCGCACTACGTTATACCGCAATTGGCTCAGCCAGCCTTTTAACAGCTTGCATGCGTGATAAGGGTTTAAGGGCTTGCGTCTACGACCCGTAACTTGCGGGTTTCGGGTACAATTTAGGTACATGAAAGCATCTTCTGCATCTGCAAGCATTATGAAGAAAATGTATGCGGTATAAGGTTTTCACAGAGCCTCTCAGGTAGACATTCCTTCAATGACAGCCCCCCCCCCACCTTAACATGTAGCTCCCACAAACTTAAAGCTATCATATAGCCAGATATACATAGATATACATGATTGTTGTTAGCTGAAATATAGACTAATACCTCTATGGCAGTGGACTTGCAAAGTGTCACAATGGCATGTTAATGACAGCCAGCATTGATATATAAATTAGTGAAGCATGTGATCCTGGCCTACATATCGGTCTAGAACAGATTCTTGTCTCTGATGTAAGTAACAGTGAATCTGGCTGCTGACCTTTGTGTCCTCTGCGTATTAATGGGTATTTTCCCATATTGCTGATTATCCAGAGACCTAGCTAATAGTTAGTAATGCTTGCAGATAGGAATCAGGTGAGTTGGTATATTGTTACAGTTACAGTATTTAGCACTGTACTGTACATGCAGGTTTATTATATTTTTTATCCTCCTCCGCTGTTTTTTTACCACTTTTTTCAGATGTTTTGTTTGTTTTTATTGTCACCACACTGTATGTGTGAAACTGGATTGGATTACACAGTCCAGAGGTTAAATAATCTGTTTCATTGAGCAGATCTAGACAAGTTGTAAGTGCTATGCACATTAATGGTATCTTCAATTAAATGGACTGATTTCTGATGATCCTTTCTATCATCAGATTTTGGTTGCAGTGGTGTAGTGACCACATGTGACCCTGATTAGGTGCTATGCATCATGCTTATTCTAGACTATGACATTACCCCCTGTAGGTATCCCCTTTTCCCCGAAAGCCTCTTGCACTCCCGGGATCTGCCCACACCAAACCCATGATATTAAAGCACAGTCTTGACCATTTCTGATTGTGCTCTATGTATGAAATAGAGCTTTGTTATACAATTCTAACCACGTCAGTTTTTTTTTCCAATGGTTGGGGATATGGGATATTCACATACATCACATTTGTGTCACATTCCTATATATGTAAACTAATGAGTCCTAGTTACTATGCAATAGATGAATACATAAAACAATAGCATTAGATGTCACATAATAATATATAACATATAATCCAAGTAAAGGGTTAATACACATGCAAAGTCCAATTAGTGATACTGTGGAGTATCAATATTCACCTGAGAGCCTGATAGGAATATGGCAGGTGATAATGGTGTGGATTGCCAGTTCCTTCTCTAGTGGACTGTGATTTGTCTGACCTCTCTGCTTTGACCTGCTGACCTACAGTGGCCCTACATGGTATAGCTCACAGCTTCATTGCAGTGTGCTGCAGTTCATAGAGTCACAGAGAGTCGGACATGACTGAAGGACTGAAAAACAAATTATAAAATGTTCACTTGGTACTTGATATATGTGATGTGGTGGTGTAATTTGGCCACTATTTGTTTTCCCAATATACAGTAGATGTGATGAGTGAGATTTATTGTATCAGCAATCATTTATATATATATACAGTATATATATATATATATATATATATATATATATATACCAGGGTTAATATGGTATCAGTTTCATGTTTTTGTGTTGCAATTTAATCAAGTAGTGTGTTTTTAATTGCTTTATGCATGTTGCAGCAAGGTTTTTCATATTGTCGTATGCATGACCATTCCAACATATGATAAAATAAAATATTTTTTAAATGCCTATTTTTTATTTGGGGATTATTGTGCAAGTAATTGTAATGCTTTTCCATGCTTTTCCCATATTTTAATGTCCAGTGGTGCATTTATATTGTCTTTTACACAATTGTTTGTAAACCCTTTGCGGGTCCTATTTGGAGCTTGTAATAGTTTTGCCTCCATTTGTTATGGGTTTGAACGTCAGTGAGTCTTTGGTAACTCATAGCAATTTAATAGAGATTTCTGAGCGTAACAGTTACTGGCTTGACAGATCAAAGGATTTGCAAAAACGGAGTTCCGATTTTGACATCCCGTAGGGATTTTCTGCCTGTAACTCGCAGATAATTTGCAGGTAGCTTAGAGAGGCCAATTTAATAGCCGTAAGTCTAACGGGCTCCGTTACGGGCTACGGGTTTACATGTTGGGGGAATTTAATAGGGCTATTAGTGAGATGTTTGTCCAACTGGAAGGATATCACTGTGGACTACAGTGCTCTGTTTTTCATGTATATACTGATGTATATGTGTATACAGGGAGTGCAGAATTATTAGGCAAATGAGTATTTTGACCACATCATCCTATTTATGCATGTTGTCTTACTCCAAGCTGTATAGGCTCGAAAGCCTACTACCAATTATGCATATTAGGTGATGTGCATCTCTGTAATGAGAAGGGGTGTGGTCTAATGACATCAACACCCTATATCAGGTGTGCATTATTATTAGGCAACTTCCTTTCCTTTGGCAAAATGGGTCAAAAGAAGGACTTGACAGGCTCCGAAAAGTCAAAAATAGTGAGATATCTTGCAGAGGGATGCAGCACTCTTAAAATTGCAAAGCTTCTGAAGCGTGATCATCGAACAATCAAGCGTTTCATTCAAAATAGTCAACAGGGTCGCAAGAAGCGTGTGGAAAAACCAAGGAGCAAAATAACTGCCCATGAACTGAGAAAAGTCAAGCGTGCAGCTGCCACGATGCCACTTGCCACCAGTTTGGCCATATTTCAGAGCTGCAACATCACTGGAGTGCCCAAAAGCACAAGGTGTGCAATACTCAGAGACATGGCCAAGGTAAGAAAGGCTGAAAGACCACCACTGAACAAGACACACAAGCTGAAACGTCAAGACTGGGCCAAGAAATATCTCAAGACTGATTTTTCTAAGGTTTTATGGACTGATGAAATGAGAGTAAGTCTTGATGGGCCAGATGGATGGGCCCGTGGCTGGATTGGTAAAGGGCAGAGAGCTCCAGTCCGACTCAGACGCCAGCAAGGTGGAGGTGGAGTACTGGTTTGGGCTGGTATCATCAAAGATGAGCTTGTGGGGCCTTTTCGGGTTGAGGATGGAGTCAAGCTCAACTCACAGTCCTACTGCCAGTTCCTGGAAGACACCTTCTTCAAGCAGTGGTACAGGAAGAAGTCTGCATCCTTCAAGAAAAACATGATTTTCATGCAGGACAATGCTCCATCACACGCGTCCAAGTACTCCACAGCGTGGCTGGCAAGAAAGGCTATAAAAGAAGAAAATCTAATGACATGGCCTCCTTGTTCACCTGATCTGAACCCCATTGAGAACCTGTGGTCCATCATCAAATGTGAGATTTACAAGGAGGGAAAACAGTACACCTCTCTGAACAGTGTCTGGGAGGCTGTCGTTGCTGCTGCACGCAATGTTGATGGTGAACAGATCAAAACACTGACAGAATCCATGGATGGCAGGCTTTTGAGTGTCCTTGCAAAGAAAGGTGGCTATATTGGTCACTGATTTGTTTTTGTTTTGTTTTTGAATGTCAGAAATGTATATTTGTGAATGTTGAGATGTTATATTGGTTTCACTGGTAAAAATAAATAATTGAAATGGGTATATATTTGTTTTTTGTTAAGTTGCCTAATAATTATGCACAGTAATAGTCACCTGCACACACAGATATCCCCCTAAAATAGCTAAAACTAAAAACAAACTAAAAACTACTTCCAAAAATATTCAGCTTTGATATTAATGAGTTTTTTGGGTTCATTGAGAACATGGTTGTTGTTCAATAATAAAATGAATCCTCAAAAATACAACTTGCCTAATAATTCTGCACTCCCTGTATAGTATGTGTATATACAGTATGTTTCCTATACTATGTTGTTTTGAATCCCCCTGTATGTTTTTATATTTCCACTTTCTGCGTCTGCTGTTTTTATTCAAACTGAGGGTTCCATCTCATGTCAGTATTGCTTCAGACTTGATAAAGGGAGGTTGAACCTCTTGAAAGCTTGTCAATATAAATAAGACGTTTGTCCAATTTAAAAGGTATCAAATTATACAGCAATACTCATTATTAATCTATATATAGATTATTAATTACCAAATTACTATATATATATATATATATATATATATATATATATATATATATATATATATATATAGAAATAGATATAGATATAGATATATACTGTATATTTATACCCACTTATATATAGATATACATACATATATATAAAGATATACACAAATATATACATATATATGTACAATGAACTCCAGCCTTACTTGAATTCTTACCGGATGTTCTTAATGGAGCAAGGAATAAAAGCCAAATTAGGCGATTCCATAGTGCTATTTACAGGGATTCAGTGAGTACATAATACAAAAAGTAACATGCTAGTACAGAAAGTGTTGAGGACTTTGCGCTTGTAAGAGTGTACAATCTAAGTGGTCTAAGGGTATTCAACACAAAAGGAAAGGGGATTACTGGTCTGTTCAGAGCGGCATCAAGATCCATGTACAAGAGGTGGTCACTGCCTTGTTTGAATGCCTGATGACAGGGATCAAGCTGATAATCTTCTATTGAATAGATGGGTTTTCAATGAGTGTTTAAAAGGGTGAAGAGTAGTGGAAAGTATGACAAGGGTGAATAGAGAGTTTCACAGGGTAGGGAATGCAGGAAAAACATCTAGGAGACAAGTGTGAGGAGGTGACAAGAGATGTATATTGTGGGAAGAGTGAGTCAGTTAAGGGAATATCTGGAGAATAAAGGGAGGGTGCTGTGTTGTTAAGGTCTTTGTAGGTGAGTGTGAGGATGTTTAACTTAGTTCTAGAGGAGAGTAAGAAGCTAGTGAAGGGACTGGCAGACTGGCAGCATATAATATTGTTAGATATCTGAGCCTAGCAGAGGCATTTAAGATGGGTTGGGGGGGGAGAGTATAGTAAGGGGAAGGCCAGCTTGGAATGAATTGCAGTAATCAATGAGGAAAATGATCCTTGAATTAAATAGAATTTTGGTTGTTTCTTGTGTGAAAAAAGGATGGATTCTGGAGATGTTTCAAATATGTAATTGGCAGGTTTTAGTAAGTGTCTGGATGTGACGAGAGAAAGAGAGTCATGAGTCCAGAGTAGCCCCAAGTCAATGGTTTTGTCATGTAGGTCTGATGGAGCAGTTGTCGACAGTAAGGGCAATGTCTAAAACTGGGAAGGTAGTCATTTGACACCAAAGAGGTTAGGTGTATATACATTTTATACCATATGTATCTGTCGTTACAGTTGATATAGGTGTGTGAGGTGGGCACAAGTGTGCTATCTGTTTTAAATATTGTGTATATGTCTTTCCCTAAGTATTTAGGGCTCTGCACAGACCTGAACAGCTTGAATAGGGTATTATTTATCATGAAGGTAAAAGCTATTGATAAACTAAACTGGTAGCAATGTGTTCACTGGAGTTAAGAAGTGTGTTCAGATCCTGTGAGATAGTCTGCTGGCAAAGAGGTTCAAGAATGGTCTACATATACATTTTTTACTGGTAGTTTTGTGATACAATTGTCCTCAAATGAAAAGTTGTTAACAATATTAGATGTTTTTTTACCAAAGTCCATAGAATGGAAAGTATTCTCACTTACTCATTGAGGGGATTTTGCTAAACCCTCTCACCTGGAAGCGAGAAGAGATAAGGTGAGAAAGGGCTGTTTTAGCCATAGGAAATAGTGCTTAGTAAATAAAGAGAGGCAAAACAAGAGGTAAGATTTACTTTAGATGCTTAGTAAAACCCCCCAAGGTATATAAAATCCAATACACAGAAATGTATTCTCAAATATATTTATTTTAAAATCACATATATAAATATTTATGAAAATAAATATTTAAAGACACAATTCCCCAAAAGTAAAATAAATAACATATAAATATTTAGATTAATTACAATATTAAAAACATTATTTTCATTTTTGTTTCAAAATTTTTATAAAACATACCTCATTCCAGTCAATAATAATAATAATAATATAATAATAATAATAATAAATATGGTTTAGTCCCACACAAACATACAGATTTTAAAACAAGATTGACTTTTTTTGGCAGTAAATGATCAAATCTGTTACAAATAAAACTTACAATCTTATTCTGTCACCCAGATTACACAATATTAAAGTGAAGGGCAGAAAGCAGGACTATCTTGATGGTAACAAGGTGTCCAAGAACAGACTTTTTTTTTTTTGCTTTTCTTGATATAATTATATCATTTTATTTCCACCCTATAAAAAAATAGTGCAACGGGTGCCAAGTTTTGACCACACTCAGTGCCTGCTTCACTTTAACACATTTAACCTCATCCAAATATTCATTCATGAATTTAAAAATATCTATCCCAAAGGAAATCCTTAAAATTTAAAATAAGAAAAATGATCAAAATCTATTTTGGTCCACCCTGAAATATATTACTTTTTCAAAATTTAAATTATACATTTTCTAGAAAGTACAACAATATTGCCTATTCAATAAAAGCACACATACTATCATACATATTTAAGAAACATTCAAACTCGTTTGGAGGACAAATGAGAAAATACAATGTAACTGAAAAAATAGTATTTGCATTATATTTCAGTAACCAACTTGTTATGCATTTCTTTGATTGTATTATGTATGAATAAGACCAACATATGGTACTGTACTTATGGACATCTTGGTGCCATTGTCATGTATATTGAAGTAACTAAAAGAGTACAAAAAAATTCTTATGCTTAAAGATCAACCCCATGAGTTAATCTATTTCCCCCATTTACACAGTTTTCAATATTCCTACAAATTGAATGTGTGTGGGGGACCTGCAGGTATTGTGATCCCATCAATTAATAAAACAATAATGTGTTCTGTACTAGTAGACCAGATTGGGACACATTTAGAGATGCATCTACAGTAGTATGTATGTAAGACCAGGGGAGTGCCAGCCCATCACTATATGTGCATGAGTGTGTGTATGCATGTATACTCTCAATGGAATTTCAATTTATTCAACAACAACATTTAGGTGCTATTTTGTTTATATATATATATATATATATATATATATATATATATATATATATATATATTCACTGGAATATGTAAAGGTTGAATAAATTGGAATCTAACATTGTCAGAATTGTAACTGCACATATGAAAGTAGACATTTCACAGCCTATAAGCATTAGCCTTTGTGTGGATACTGTAGCCCAGCTACATCGTACATGGATTTGCCTGTTAAACCAAGATTGGGCCTTTGTGGCCTACACAGAAATACGCCGCTAGGCATAATAAATTGCATGTCAGTGCCTCAGCTAATGATTAGAGCACTTATATTACCTAAAAAAACGACAGTAAAAAATTAGAATTTTAGAAAACTATTTGATCAATAATATATTAATACTGGCTTCTGTTTCAGAAGATTGGTTTGCATAATTCAAGTATTAACAGTACACGTCTTGTCCAGTGGTCCAGCCTTCATGGTGATAATTTGAAGATGCTTTCATCCTCAGAGGTTTCTTCTACTGTGGCCAAAATCCTTATAATAGAGTTTAAAGTTCTGAAGAGTGTTCTTTCAGTAGTAATGTTGGGTTTACATCTTCCAGTGCAGAGTTTGAACTTACATTTATGGATGAGTTCTCAGTAGGTCTGCCATTTGGCACATTAAATGCGACATAAGGACAGTCTTTAACGTTGTTGCAGATGAGCTTTTGTAAGGAGGCTGTATTCACAATCTCAAATCCTACTTTGCCGCCAAAGGTACTGGGTTTCCAATATTCTGGAGAGCAGATAGGATTTCCCATCAAGCCTTTCAGAGAGAATGGTGCACCAAGTTCTACCATGGTCTCACCAAAAATTGCTCCAGCTCTGGGTTCTTCCACTAGCAGCCCAGGGTAGAGTTCCATGGCGTCAATATCACCATAAAGCTGTTCAAGTTCAGCCGCCATTTCTTTTTCACCTGAAATCATAATTGATATTGAATTAATTTAATATCAAATTATCATGTTTGGTACCCACATTGACATTTTCATTGCTTAATTTTACATTCCAGAAATTTCTCTTCAGATTTTTGTAGACAATTTTATATAACACACAAAAAAAAATAGTTATACTTTTCCCATTTAATAGAATCTCACTGTTTTATTAGCTCAGACTAAAGTATTTTAAGTTCTCATATGCTATTAAATAATAAACATAGCTAAAATATTCTGTTTCACTTTAATATAGGGGAATTTACATCACATCACCAGAAATAACAAACTAACATTAGCTAATATTATTAAAATTGGTTAGCGCAGTTTTGTGAAACAATGTAAATTCTTTGAACTGGATGGAAATATTTCTCACTGTGACATGTATGAAGCATCAAAGTGCTCTGATCTCCAGTAAACACAAGGTTAAATACTGAAACTCTATTGTCTAATCTTATGCTTACGTATAATTTCAACATTTTTTGTTTTCACGGCCATTACTACACACAAACGATAATTTCTGATAAGAACTTGGACTTCAAGTGACTTTGGATACATCAGTGAGCAAAATGTTTTGCCTCCCTCACTGACTGACTGTCCTAATGTGTACAAGTGGCAGATAAAATAGAGAGAAAACAAAAACTGGGCTAACCTGTTAGTTGTTCGAAGGATTCAAAAGGCTTGAGACCAAAACGTTTTCTGTATGCGTTCATTGACTGGTATCTCATTTCCCTGCTTTGCTGAATGGAAGCCAAAGCCACCCGTGCCACTGCAGCTGGGACATTTCTACCTCCGGCAACCTTAAATAAAGACAATACATAAGATTAGGGACCATTCTTCTAAGGCAACATATTTGTTCAACATAATATGATCAATATGGTGGCTCTAAATTGTTGGATCTTCATTTTTTCCAATGCCACATCTCAATCTACCTTAGTAGATTTAACGAAACTAGACACTTTAAATCCATTTACTTTATTTTGAAGCTGCAGTGATTTGTAACTCGAACCATTAACTCCAAGCATTATATGAGCTCTGGTGTGGGTAGAAACTGTGCAAGATTTACCCTTGCCAGTGTTGAATGACCATTGAAGATGGGTGGAAGATGCAAGATCGAGTCCCAAGTCGGGTCAGCTTCAAAATAAAGTCAAGTTGTCAAGCCCATAATTAATTATAGAAATTATTCTTACCCTTCCTGCAATTTGCTTGGTGAATGATTCGACCATTTGAGAGATGCCGTGCTCCAGAAGGACAGTGTTATTGTACATAAACTGCTGGTAATTGTATTCTTTATCATGAATGAGGAAGGAGTCGGGGAGAAGAGGGTGCCAGTGGTACAGAGTGTTGAACTCAGCAGCGATTCTGTTCTGATACTGGAATCTCTGGTTAAACAGCAACTCAGGGTCAAACTTCAGCTTGAAGTGGTATCCACTCAGGTGTTGAACATAATCTTCAATCACAATCTTGATGGTCTCACCTTTAAGATCAAAGAACATGTTTTATAGACATTATTATATTGATATTTGTTTAAGAAATTATGCCCAAATTAACTAAACCTTGACACCCTAATATGTCTTGATATTTTTAAGCTAAACAGATCTGTGGCCCTAGCGTGGTATTACTGTGTAAAAGGAGCTCCAGTTTAGATAGAAATAGTGCAAACATTTCCCTTGAAATGAAGTTAACTAGCTTTATCAGCACACTAAACCCATATTTGTCCATGGAGAGGTAGAACAGTTCAGGGTGGAAATTTGACCCAACTGAAAATCTCCAGGAAGAGAGAGATTCAAGTTCAAGAACCAACACATTTCAGCTTCAGACAAAGTGGGTTTTGTGTTGTCAGCTTCTCTTTAGGTTTGCAACATCTTAACAAACTGAAAAGGATTTAAGGTAACACTAACACGTGACATTGTAAGACCGTGGTCTAATAAACAATGAGTAATAATGCATACCGCACAAAGCTTTGATTCTTTCCGAAGGTGTTTAAAGCCACGTTATGTTTGATTAGTCATGACTGTCTGTGCATGGTCTTACAAAGTCATCTGTCAATGTCTCTTTAAACATAAAACAGCCAACAATAGATGGGAAAAATGTCTACACTTATGATCTAGCCTGATCTTAAGTGAGTTGTAGGTCTGGCTTCTGGGGATGATGTTAGTCACATTAAATGAGGATTAGTAGCTCTGATACTGACAAGCAGGAACACGGATTATGGACCTTGATAGCTGGAGGGCAAAGCCTCAGTGAAATAATGTCAATGCTTTTGAAACAGCTAAAATGCTGTACACCAAAAGCAATGATTATAACTTTATGTCAAATGAAATGTTGCATTTTTCTAGAAATGTTTAAGTCAGTGAATTTTTATGTCTATTAGCGAAGTATTGATTCCCCTTACTGAAATGCAGAAGCTTTTTTAAGTGTAGATTCCCCAATTTGTAAAATATTTCATTTTCTCATAACAAAAGCTTCCTCTCAGTTACGAGAAGTTTACACTGACTTCTGCTTACATAGTTCAATAACCCTATAGTTTGTGATCATTTTATATTTTTTGGCACTTACCAATCAAAATAAGTCTTGTAGTCTGGAATATGCGTTCATCGTCCCACTCAGGATGCTCTTGGATGAGTATGTCACAAACACGGTTGTGTTCCCTCAACCAAATGGTGGCGTACATCATCAAGCCTGGGACCAGGCCAAACACATCTTGCCCAACAGCAAAACGAAGGTCCTCATGAACATGTGGTGGGTACAACATCTCAACACCTGTGTTCTTTACAGTTGGTGGGTACATTTCTCCATCAACAATCTGTGAGGAATAACAGTATGTATTATTAGACACTGTAACTACTGATACAATATTTTAAATATCACATTAACATCTCAAATCCAGTCGTTGTAGATAGATCAGTATTTCATACTATTCACTCTGTGACTTAATAACAAGTTCTATCAATTTAAAAAAAGTGATATTCTTAAAACGTGACGTGTTAATTGTATTTGAGATTGGACTTGAATCTTTAATGAATATAGTTACTCACCTGATATTTTAATTTTCCTCCCATCTTTAAGCGCAACTTGTGTTGTCTCTCTAGGCTTTCTCCATACACATGATTTAAATCAACCTGCAAAAACAATAATGAAAAGAAGATTAATAAATAAATGAATTTAGTAGCTTATTCAGTGTTCAGATAAATACACTATCGAAGTAGTTAGACTACCATTCATATGGGATTAAATACAATATATAACTTGGGCTTGATAGGCTTTAGCCATGATGTTGAAAGACAAAAAAAAATTTGTTCTTGTCATCATGTTGAAACCTCAGTTAGAATCTACTGCTTGAGGGCAAAGACAGTTCACAACTTTTAAACACATTTTTTGGTAAAATAATTCAAATTTTGTTTAAACAGTAAAACTAAAAAGCTTAGGAAACCCTTAATATCCATTAAATAAAGTTACACAATATTCTGAGTTCACTTTGGGTAAGCTGAAAGGAAAGTTTCCACATCTCTATATATATTTTAGTATTTGTCCTTACCCCATGTCCTAATCCTTTAGTGAAGGCAGCGCCTCTTTTGGTGTCTGTCTTAAAGAACTGATGAGTGAAATGTTGTGCAAAAAAAGCAAACATCATATTGGTTCCTTGAGGGTCAGGAATGAATTTCTTTCTCAACAAGAACTTTTCTACAATTAGGTTGGCGTTGGGTAGCTCCTTGTTTCCTGTGGCAGAAAATAAAAGATAAATAGGTAAACATGGCTTTGAGGTTAGGTTACTTAACAGGACCATATAATATGTTACTTTGTAAAATACATTTCTTTAAATACTAGTGCAATAAAAGTATGATAATAAATGTATCAGTGCTAATAAAAAAATAAGTGTATTATTTACCAAATATTCTACTGGAATTAATAGACTTGTGTAATTAATATAAATTATCTGTAGCATTTATTACGGTAAGTTAATTTTGGAAAAGCTGAATGGCTATTATAAGTTGCCAATTCAATTTTTTCCACAGTTATATCAAATAATATTGATTGTCCATGCACAATAGCCAACATGCATGACAAAGCCTTGGAGTGTGGTACGGTTCTTTTAAAAATGGAGTAATCAACTCTTACCTTTAACACCCATTGCAGTTGGACAGTCTTCCCCTACTGGAGGTAAAGATCTGGTGTAGTACGACAAATTGGAATATGCTTCCCAACTTTTATAGGAATAGTCAGTGTTATATGTGGGTGGGCTATCAATCAAGTGGGACCTCGCTGTCAAGAAAAAATACAGGAATATTAGCACACATAATATTTGCATGACTTTGGTAATACAGAGGTTATTGATGTATCTACCCTTGTGCTTAATTAAATCTTGTAGTCTGTTTATTAGAAAATCTAAAGATATGTTCACTACATTCAAAACATAGACTTTACACAACTATAAAGGGCAAAAAAAATGTTGCTACTTAAAGGAATAGTATTTATTTCCAGTCTACCAGACTAGGTTTTAAGAATATCTGAGCTTGACTGACAAAGTAACTAAGTATGAAACACGTGAGATCCTCACATGAGGTTATGTTGAAATCACCATGGATTCTAGATTTAATCAGTAACAAATACTTACATGTTAACACATATCTCATAATGGCATCTCGCAAGAATGAAATATTGTTGACGATGTTCCAGACACCCTTGAAGTGGGTCAGTATATAATGCACAGTATTAGGAGCAGGTTTTAACGTTACCCTCAACCACGTCAAGAATTCCGCTACAAATAAAAGGGAACAATGTTTAGAATTTATTTTTGCACAATATGATTCCTCAGTAATGGTCTACAGAGGGGATATGCTGAAATACTTACGTTTAGTGCAATTTTCTCCATAGTATCCAGTTCTTGTGCAATCACATTCATAGCTGTCAAAGCCAACTGTCATACACACACCCCTGTTCTGGCATGGAGTGGAACAGCATGGACTTGCTGCAAAATCAGAAAAGTCAGTCAGGATAAGTAACAATATTACATCTAGCATACATATAACAAGGCTAATAATGATATAGAACATTATGGTGCAAAAAGGCACTTTTCATTTTTAGACCTAATTTTATTCAAAAATATAATAAAATATACCACTATGTTTATATATATATAAAATTGAAGAGTGAAGCAGTCGTGAATGTCCAGCAATCATATATATATATATATATATATATATATATATATATATATATATATATATATATATAGAGAGAGAGAGAGAGAGAGAGAGAGAGAGAGAGAGAGAGAGAGATAAATTAATAATGTAGTATATATATATATATATATATATATATATATATATATATATATTATGTAGATGATAATGCTGCCAATACTACTATTATAAATATCAGGTTTAAGTCTGTTAAGATATTATTATTGACACATTTTGTCAATTTATTTAAAATGCTAATACATTTTTGCATGTCCTTCGAATTTTCAGAAAAAATAGCAGTTCTGTAAAACTACTTTTAGTTTCATTTATTTAACATAAGATATTTTCTGGAAAGCATCAATAATGAATGCACAAAAAAACATAAATAAAATGATACAAAAGAATTGACTTTATTATACCTAGTTTTAATACAGCAAAAAGAGAGGACATTTTATTTGTTGAAAATACTATGCAATGTATTAGATAATAATGTAATATTATAACTGTGGTACCTATATATGGGAATATATATATATATATATATATATATATATATATATATATATATATATATATATATACTAAATCAGTTCCAATCAACTTTTTCTAAATGATTTGCTTTTTGTCACAGAGATGGCTTAATGCTTACTTTCCCTATTTTCTGTACTGTGATACCTCTATGTGAAAGGTAACGTCATTTATAGGAGATAGAAAGTGGTTTACCCAGTAAGAAGAGTACAAAAATCATTGGTAGTAACTTTTAATCTATATGCAAGTTCACTATAACTCACAACATATGTTTCAATTATTATTATTTTGTATGTTTTAATAGTTAATGTAGATAAAGACAAGATTATAAACCGCTATCATGTATGGAAATAATAGGAACAGAATACTGGAAAGTTATGGCAGGTATCCACCACCACTTCAATAAGCAACCACTTGCACATATTACATCCATACATTCCACCCTTGAAAGACAGACCAATTTGGTGGCTTTTACTCAAAATTAAACAAAATAACATTTCCAACAAGTCACGTAAAAAAAGACTGAAATATAAATGATTATAAAATAAGACTTACCTGCTTGTGAGAAAGCCAACAGGGAAACCAACACAAGGCTTGGGAGAAACATTCCAGTAGAGTTGGGATTTCTGCAGTGAAGAATTGAGCAGCTCAGTACGTTTGGCCGCCTTGAGGATCTTGGCAGGAGCTGCTATGCAAGTGCTTGTGAGCTTGCTGTATTTGAGCTCTCTCTTCACACTCCACATATTTATACTTCTTGCTCTGACGTCACCGAGCTACAGCCAGGAAATGACTGAGTGTTTCCCCTCCCAGCTTCTTCTAACATGTCTAGCTATATACTGATACAATCAAAGCTTCTCTAAATAAATATAATCAATTAAACTACTTAACAAGTAAATTATCTGTACTTTTTGCTGAAATGTGTGTGTGTGTGTGTATATATATATATATATATATATATATATATATATATATATATATATATATACATATATATATATATATATACATATATATATATATATATATATATATATATATATATATATATATATAGATATATATATAAATATATATATATATATATATAAATATATATATATATATATATATATATATATAAAAATATAAATATATATATATATACATATATATATATATATTTTTTTTTATTTAAATCAATATTTTGAGCAATAAAGATTTGTTCATAATTTAAATCACAATATAGAAGGTGCATATACTTGGATTAAAGGTGTTACCAATTTTATATATTGCATAACTTGCCAGTCTAGACATTAAAGGATTAATGGTACAGGATTGTTTGGTGAATGGGCAAATTATATTCTGAATTTTTCACAAATTAATTTAAAATAAGACAAAAGGATTACAAAAGTGGAAATAAATAAATATTTCCAGATATCCTATATTTCTTTAGGGGCTATATATACATATATATGTATATATATATATATATATATATATATATATATATATATATATATATATATATATATATATGTATATATATATATATATATATATATATATATAGATATATATATATAGATATATATATATATGTATATCCCCTCTTGATAAACAGGGTTCATAGAAATCAGCTATTTTATTATTTAATTCAGTTTAACTCCGCTTAACACTTGTTATCCTCCTTAATCCTGTTTATCACTGTTTATCCCCACTTTTAACAATGTTTGATAAATATATCCAAAATATTTTAAATAAATGTAACACATGTATGAAATAACATTTTCTGTGTATTGAAAAAAAATCTTACATTTCTTTTGACATATAAAAATATATAAAAATAAAAATTATAATTTTGTATTTAACCATAATATTAGATTGTAAGGGCATTTTTATTTTTTTACCCAATACTATAATCTTGACCTTATTCTCTTTTTTTTGTGTGTTTTATATTTTTTACATGTAGTTCTAGTTTTTTTTTTATTAAGCAAAAAATAATAATTTTATATTAATATAAATATATTTTGCTTCTTATTATACAGTAATGTTAATTGAAAGTTATAGAGATTGTGTCTGCAGTGTGAGATACAAAATAAAATAAATGTATATGAGATACTAAATGGTATTATGTCCAAATGTAATACCTTATATTTAGTTTCAGTAGTAAATTAACCCCATTTGTGCTGGAAAACTACAATAGTAATACAGAAATGTACTGAGAAGTTAGGTCTTGTTTTATAACATATACAGACCTGATTATATTATATAATTATATATTATTTTCTCAGTGCTCAATTGAATATTATCTGCATAACATGATTATGCCCAATATTTAGTGATAATTTGGCAAATTGTCATGAACCTTAATCTCACTGCTCCAGGGTATTTCGGTTTGGACAGATTCCACATTGAACTGCTTAGTCAACCCTGCTAGCAATTTTTTTTTAATTTTTTATTTTACTTTTTGTGCCTAACCTGGAGTTTTTTTGAGTGTGGAGTCAATGGTGTGAGTTCCAAATCACTTTGAAATCAAAACGATAATGGGTAGTTTTCAGTTGTCACTATCCCATTAAGCACCAACACTGTACAAGAAGAAAACTATTTATTGCTATATATTACATTTGTGAGAGGTTTTTGGTGTATGTGCAGGGTTACTGGGGTCCAGCTGATTTGCAGTGGATTTATGCACCCGCAGTTGCAATCTTTTCACTAGAGTCTCATTGATGTTTCAAGATATCTTGTGTATGTTGTGTGATACAGGACATACTATATGTTATAAAATTGTCAGCACTCACTGCAGGATGTGGAGTGTTTGCTTCCCACAGTAGGAATCCCATCCATGTGAAATATAAGTCAAAATATAGCCAAACATACCTTTGAAAAATTCCTGATTAATTTCTAGACTTGTTGGGACACCCCATGATATACACTCATTTAATGGGTTTACAAAATATCAGCCTTATTAAATTGCAATTTGGCCAATTGAATAGGGCTCTATATAAGCACAGAGCATATTTTTTACAGAAGTTTTTAGTTAGTGAACTTCTATCCAAAAGCAAGGTCTTCACTAACTAAAAACTTCTGCTATGTGCTTATATAGAGCCCTATTCAATTGGCCAAACCACAATTTAAGGCTGTATGTGTACAAGTAGAATGTTTCAAACAGTGTTTTCCTATTTGATGTTAAAAGCAAGGTAGCAATATCAAAAGATGGGGTTGTGTTTTAATTCACATTACTATCCAGTCCTACACTTATGTCAATTCTTGGAGACCATACCCTTGCAGCCTTTCTAGATCAGCCATGTTCTGCCAGAATTCCTTCATAGATCATCTCCCCTTACTGGTCATCCTTCTTCTACCCTATAGACCACCAACAATAAAAAGCATTCATTGTCTATCTAATCGCTCACCCCAGCCTAACAATACATTATAGATGATCACCTCTAAGAGATCCTTCCTCCTCTCCCTGTACCCCCTCCTATATATTACTTACAAATCATCACCTGTCTCATATTATCAACCCATCCTCTGTATGTGATCACAGACCACTCACCATCTCTCTGAACCCCTTTGTAGGTCATCATACTTAATACATCGCTGACCATCCCTTGCACCCCATCATAGATCATCATATGTAATAGATCATCACCACTTGCAGATCATCCACCATCTCTCTGCACCCCCACATAAGAACCCACCAACAGGTAATTTCTTATTTCATATCATCCCACCTCTTACAGATTAGCCACTTTATCTATGTACCTCCTCAGATTATCACAAATGTCCAATCATCCACACCTTTTCATAGTCAGGTACTCTCTACTTGCTGTCTCTCATAAACCATCACCCCTTCTAGACCATCCACTGAGCTCCTGATCACCCATTACTCTTTACAGTTCACCTGCCCTCTCCACTATCTTCATGGTGACCCCCTTGTAGATCATCACCCCTGACAGACCACCCACACTTTTTCCACATTCATCCATTAGTCTGTACAGTCTCTCTTGCTTCTCCATATCAGCTCTTAGTCCTTATGACACACACAGTCTATTGCTGCAACACTCTCATCCAAACACTCTAGTTACGTCTCTCAGGCCAGAGAGCAGTGCCAGGCAGGAGCTTGTAAAACATATTTTAAGAGCTCTGCAATCCTTCTACTTATCTTATTAAAATACCTTGATAGAGAAATGCCAAACAATACAAGTACAATGTGATATATCTCAGGGCATAAATATAGAACTATAAGTGTATCTCTTTGGGAAGATGAAAAGTGGACAATACATTTCTATGTTATTTTTGATCAGCCTAATTACTATATTAGGAAAACTATTGTCATGTTGATAAACAGGTTCAATACAATATAGCACTTGGATCATTAACCCTACTCTTTGGTTTAACCTACTTTTCTCTGATAAATACACCCCATAGGCTACAAAGAATAGTATATGAAGTTATAAACTCCATCTTAACATAAATATGAGAAATGCAGTCATCTATTATGAAAAACATTTCGGGTCACGGCGACTGCGTAGCTTTAAAGCTTTTAAGTGGCAAAAATTGGCATCAGCGTTCAAAAAAGTGCGTTTATAAGGCAAATTGTGTGCTTCAGACTTTGCCACAGTTTGGAAAAGTTGTAATGTCCTCCAGTCCAAAAACAGTAGCAAAAATGTATACTTATGTTTACTACTTACAAATCAGCAGCCTTATTAAATTGCGATTCGGCTAATTCTAAAGGGCTCTATATAAGCACATAGCCTATTTTATTTACAGAAGTTTTTAGTTAGTGAACTTCTATCCAAAAGCAAGGTCTTCACTAACTAAAAACGTCTGTAAAAAAATATGCTCTGTGCTTATAGAGAGCCCTATTCAATTGGCTGAATCACAATTTAATAAGGCTACAGGATGCTTGAGCATTACAATAGAATGGAGAGGTTCTCCAATACTTCACTCCTTAGTACATCTTGCCCAAAGTAATAATTCAGCTAGATACACACAGGTCTATCTATGTCCCTTTTCAAACCACATTAGCTTTTTTATTCAGGCAGAAGAGAATTAATTTATCAGTATTAATAGCAACAGAATGTGGAGAATGTTTATTCAAAGTTGACACATCACAGCAAACAAAACAATAATTAATTACTTATAAATATTTTCCAACATGGATACAATGTTACGTATATCACATATTAAATTTAGTTTCTTCGAAATATGATAACAAAATATTTGTATAACTCAACTTGATATTTACTATTTGTGTAACAAAAGCAAATAAACAAATATATATTAATAATATTCATATTTATAGATGAGAAAATCATTTTTATAGTTATTTTAGAAACGTAAAAAAGCACAGTCAGCGGGGGTGTAGGAACTGGGAGGGGGAAAAATCCCCCCCAGAGTAAAATGGATAGGGTACACAAAAATAGCAAAATTAAACTTAATTGTGCATTACCAGATTTAGTATAGATGGAGCAGTATGTCTTTCCCATGACAGTTTTTGAGGGGCACTTCAGCAATGCCCCCCCAGAGCAGGGCCCCAGTGCATTGTCCCTGCTCCCTCTCCTGGGAATAGAATTGAATCCCCCACAGATTTTGTTTGTGCTCCTACGCCCATGACTGTCAGCCTAATGAATGAATTTAACAGAACAATCAAACCCTATATTAATAATAATATACCTTGTTGAAGAACTAGACTTAATAATCGGCAGGATATTTTGAGAAAGTAAAAACAGACTTTAATGTATTAGCTTTACAAACAATTGTATTCAAACCTGCCCTATCTGTGTGCTTTTATCTTAAAGTTGGAGGAAGACTTGGATATTGAAATTAAATTAAGTGTATGGATATCTCTCCATATGCTTGCTATACAGTTAATGACCTTCATTTCGAAGGGTTCCTTCTACTTGACAAGACAGATAGACATACAGTACTGAACTGTGTATAAATGGAGAATAAATGCAACATATTTTTGTAATATTTTCCATATATATTTTGCCCATAATTAATTAATTCTTTAAAATAACATATTGCAATTATGGGGCGCTCATTGCCAGCCTTTTTCTAAGTCGCGAGGCATGCAATAAGCCCCTGTCATTTCAAAGTTGTGCGGGCATCGCAATGAGTGCCTTCGGCATGCGCAAGCCTGTAATTTTTAACATGGCGTGACCGACAATTTGTAACTAACGCAACTATATATATGATAACAACAAACAAATCCATCCAAATCTATATGATCATGATGAGCTATCAAAAAATTGAAATTTGGGGTCAAAATTAATAATTTACTTTTTATTCTATTCTCTGAATCCTCAAAAGATGAAAAGTGTGGATAAATAGACACTATAGAATAATATAGAGAATTCAATTAGAATTAGATAAATTGCAAAAAATGTAAATAGGGTAGTGGAGGTGATTTGCTATTTATAACCTGTTATCATTATGTTATTTCAGTGACCAGTTTATTACCTATTGCAAAATTATAAACTTTTAGACTTATTTTTATTCATTGCAGCAAAAAAAAACTCAATGAGTCAGGTTAAAAAGTCACACAATTAGGTAAATCCATGGAAAACTTTGTGGGGTGGGCTGTAGTGTAAGCAAAAATACGGGAAAAAAAGGAAACTGCCCATATAAAGACTTGGATGTAGACACGTCTCTGCATATACATTGCAAAAGTGTCCGCCTCTGCATGCCTCACACGTCAAAAGGGCAAAAGAACGTGGATTCCACACTAGACCTACAGCGTGGCATGTCTGCAAGCTGATATAGGAACGCCCCTTTAATGCAGAGTGGGGAGATCTACAGATAACAGACAACTGTTATCTGTTGGTTGAACCACTCTGTATTATAGAGGGGACCCCCTTTTTGGCTGGTGTTTGGAATAACTAAACTTGGCAATGGAAATAAGTATTTTAAGATAAATAAAGAAATAAATACAATTATTCTGTACTGCAGTGTTGCATTTTCTTTTTACCGCTAATTTTGTCTGCTGCTTCCTCAGGAGGGATCAGAAAACAATAAAATAGTAGATTCCACATCAGCATACTTGCATATACAAAGTAAAAAACTATATTATTATTTTATTTTACATTATAAAAAGTTTTTATGTGTAATTGTTTGAAAGCAGGATATCTTAAGTATATGACTGTAGTGGTCCTGTAAAAATAATGGGGTAGATTCACTAAACTATCACAGATTCTGCAAAGGGCTGGGAAGGGCTTCCCTATTGAAATTAGACAGCAGCAGCTTTTAGAAATCTTCTTCACAGCCCCCGTGAAGCTTAGTCGACGTAGAGGAATGTGAGCATGTAGAGAACATACAATTTTTGGGGGCAGATCATATTTAAACCATCAGTAAAATTGATTTTCTTTGTGAAAAAACGTAAAAAAATCGAAAAATGCATATTTACAAGAAAGATTTCTCTAAGAAAATTAAATTTTAAAAACAAGTATATGTTTATCCTACTGTATACTGCCATGTGCCATTGGCACTTTATAGGGATATGGAAAGTATTCTGAAAATATTACTAGCTGTACAATATCTCTCTGTATCTATTTACTTTTATGTACTTTATTCTATTAAGAAGTGCTTATAAGCTCTGTGTTACTGCCTAAAATAGTCCCTGTATAGGTCTGCCCTCTTCAGTGTGTGCAGACACAGACTCTGTTATGCTCAGTGTAGTGTCCTAGCCTATCAGGGGCCAGGTCTCAGTAGCACATTGTAGAATATTGTTTAGCAGAGACTGTGTCTTCGTGAGCTGCAGACGGCAGACTCAAGCAGGTAATATTTGTTTGATTTTTGGTAATCAAAATAGAGCTTTTAAGATTTTTTTAATAAAATAAAGAACATAAAAGTAAATAGATACAAAGAAACCTCCTTCCATATCGCTTTAATATAAATGTATTTAAATCAATATTAGACATTAGCACCCATGCAAATTGAGGGTGAAATGATCTATTATGTAAATATTATTAGGACTGTAGCCAATCCTCTTGGTGGTTCTCTCTTGTGCTTTGAAGTTCCCTTAAAAGACCACTGACCATTGGGAAAAACTTCAGATATTTGTGAATTTTGTAACAATTTAAAAACATTAGCAGTCCTGCATCCTTCTCTGTAATTACCTTTAATTAAGGTGATTAACATACACAGGGCCTCATTCTATTATCGGCCGTAAATCGGCCGTAAGGCTGCGATTCCTTGCGGGGGTTCAGTTAACTCGCGATTCTATTATACGGCCCCGCAAGGATCTCCTTTTACTGCCGGCCGCATATCTTGGAACCGGCCGTAATCTGTGAAATATAAAAACTCAAAAATAAATTCAAGCCTGCACTGTACAGCTCTGTAAATGCTAGGGACCATATTGGGGGACATGAGGATTAAAAGGAACCCACTCTCAAGCTTGCACATCTGCCCAAACCCGAGTTCAAATTAACTGTTTATTTTCCGGCTGCGGCGTGGGCGGGTCTGAGGTGCTCCAAGCACTCTGGACTTTTTACATGGATATTTTACGGATATTAAAAATAAAATATTTTACGGATTTGAGTACAGGATAATTATGTGCTATTTTTTCTAACACCTAAAATCCCTTTATAGTCTTCTCAAAGTGCAGGATGGCTTTATTTGAGCTATTTTATGTGCTTAATTGGTGCTAGCGAGACCTCTTTCCTGCAAGTAAGCTGCGGCTCGTTTTTAGCCTTGCAGAGAGGTTTCCCGGAGCAATTGAATTGCAAATCTCTTGCGGCCGTTTTAGATCAAAGGCTTTCCTCCGGCGCGAGCGGCCGCAAGAGATAGCAAGGCACCGGCCGCAAGCCTGCCGGAGCCTCCGGCCGTAAGGGAATAGAATAGCAGAATAGCTTGCGGCCGGTCCTTGCGGCCCCGCAATGGCTGCGGACGATAATAGAATGAGGCCCATTGTGAGGGAAGGAAGTGCATGCGCATATGAATAAATCATAATGGTCACCGAGACTTTGTAAGATTTAAAACCTTTGTCGTTATACATATTTATACCAACTGCAGATGCAATTTATGCTTTTTTATTCTCAATAATAGCCAGTTGCAATTAAGATTATTTATGTAAATACTTTTCATTTATGCAACAAGAGGACCTTTGCTGTGTTATTTAAATTCCAATTATCCCCATTAATAACTAGATTTAATATATGTATAAATATACAATAATATAGACCATCAAACAAATGCTTTGGTGACAGACAGACAATTATAGTAATCCAAATTGATATGTGAAGCTATTTTATCAGTCGGTATATTTATTAAAGGGACTCTTTCACCCCAAAATCAAGTTGTTTTTTTTAGGTTATTCTTAAAGAGCATGATAAACTGGCTATATACTGTGTTATTCATTTTATTGAGAAATGAATCAGTCCTGGGAAATCCCATGTTCTTATTGCTGTATTTATATGCAAATGAGTGGCTCGCACGTCTATTTGCCTTCCTCTACAGTGGCCAAACTAAAAGACCCCCAATGTTATCTGACACTGAGATCCCTCTCCCACCCTTATCAAGAACTCTACATTAGCAAATTGATCCGCATACATGAGCAGCAAAATCAGTTCTAAATATTTCTGAAATTATTCACTGTAGAGAAAAATTACTATTACAATGTATAGGCCGTTTTTAATGCTCTTTAAATATAAATCAACTTTCTGGAGTCCATTTAAATATATTTTATCATCAAGCCAACACATTTGAATACACAATTTCATGCACCAGATAAAGAGTAAACTCCAACACGTTGTACGTTTTAATCTTTAGCTTGACCTAAACAGCTGAATAAATTCAAGTTTTAGCAAAATTACTTAAAAAATTACGTCCTCATGAACAATTTACAGGTTTGTTTGTTTTTTTCTTAGCAAACCTCCAGCTTTGATCATTCTATGACTTAATTAAATGTTGAATGAAAAGTCACTCAGACAACTCTCCCCGGAATCTACCACAAGGAATTCTCTAAGTGGCTCTTCAAGTTTTTCTTCTAAAAACATTTTTTGGTGAATTTTGAACTTACATTTTGGCCCTAAATGTCATGTGGTACTTGTATAACAAGCTTTATACACACTGAACTATGTGCACAGATCCAAATGTTAGCAACTGCACTCTTCGTTTGTTACATAAACACATTTTGATGATCTCCACTCCTTAATTGACATTTGTTTGATCGATTATACTCCTTGATATTACACATCTGTTTGATAAACTTTTTTATGATGGACTCCACTGCTCCGTAGTTCAGTTTTTGATCATTTATACTCCTCTATATTGCAATATTTTTTGATGCATGCATTATGATGGACTCCACTCCTCCTTAGGTCGCAGTTTATGGATAATTTATACTCCTCCATATTGCACATTTATTTGTTGAATGTATTATGATGGACTCCACTCCTCCTTAGTTCAGTTTTTTGATCATTTATACTTCTCCATATTGCACATTTATTTGTTGAATACATTATGATGAACTCCATTCCTCCTTAGATCACAGTTTTTTGATCATTTATGCTCCTCCATGTTGCACATTTATTTGATGAATGCATTATGATTGACTTCACTTCTCCTTAGGTCACATTATTTTGATCATTTATACTCCTCCATATTTCACATTTATTTGATGAATACATTTTGATGAACTCCACTCCTCCTTAGGTCACAGTTGTTTGATAATTTATACTCCTCCATATTGCACATTTATTTGTTGAATGCATTATAATGGACTCCACGTCTCCTTAGGTCACAGTTTTTTGATCATTTATACTCCTCCATATTGCACATGTGTTTGATAAACACATATTGATGGAATCCACTACTCCTTAGCTCACAGTTTTTTGATTGGTGTATTTTCATTGATTATACTCCACCATATTGCATATTTATTTGATAAACGCATTTTGATGGACTCTACTCCTCCATAGTTCACATTTTTTTTATCAATTATGATGCTCCACATTGCACATTTATTTGATGAATGCATTTGGATGGACTCCACTCCTCCTTAGGTCACAGTTTTTTAATTAGTGTATTTTCATTGATTATACTTCTCTATATTTCACATTTTCTTGATAAATACATTTAGATCATCTTTACTGCCACTAGTCAAGTTTATAGAACTAAACTGCAAGAGATTTGTGTAACAGTTTTGATTAAATATTTCTGAGAAGAGTATACATTTCAAATAATGAAGCACTGTAAAGTTGAGAAATAATTATATTGGTGGAACTACATTTTTGTTGCATTCGATTTACTTAAAATTTTGGATTTTTTTGTGCGTCCAAATTGGAAAATGTGCAGAGTAGATGGGTTTTCTTCTGCTGATAAGTTCTCTTTTTCACTTCTTTATTTCTATAGTGAAATAAAGTCACAAAATAACTTTCAAGCAGATTTTGTTGGAGCAATATATATTAATATATATTAAGAACTAGCGACTTGCCCTTCAAAAATGGCGGCATAACATTTTCAAGCCTTGCAATGCTGTTGTTTGCCACACAATGCAAGCCTTGCAATGCACGGCTTCTCTCTCTCTCCTTCACTTGCTCTGTGTCCTCTCTTTCCCTCTTCTCTCCTTCTCTCTCCTCTCTGCGAGCCTTGCAATTAGCACCTTCAGCACCCATTGCAGGCCTCGCAATGAGTGCCCTTGGCACCCATTGCAGGCCTCCTGTCACAAATGACGGGATAGTAATTCCCCCCCCCGTGTCTCTTCTTCCACTCCCTCCCCTGTGTCTCTTGCCCCTACTCCCACCCCTGTATCTCTTTCCCCCCTCTCCCTCCCCTGTGTCTCTTTCCCCCCTCTCCCTCCCCTGTGTCTCTTTGCCACCCTCTCCCTCCCCTGTGTCTCTTCCCCCCTCTCCCTCCCCTGTGTCTCTTTGCCCCACTCTACCTTCCCTGTGTCTCTTCCCCCTCTCCCTCCCCTGTGTCTCTTTGCCCCACTCTCCCTCCTGTGTGTCTCTTCCCTCCACCTCTCACCCCTGTGTCTCTTTCCCCCACTCCCTCCCCTGTGTCTCTTTTCCTCTCTCCCTTCCATGTATCTTTCCCCCTCCCCATTTCTCACCCACGTGTCTCTTTCCCCCACTTGCTCCCCTGTGTCTCTTTCCCCCCTCTCCCTCTCGTGTCTCTTTGCCCTCTCTCCCTCTCTCCCTCCCCTGTGTCTCTCCCCCCCCTCTCACCCCTGTGTCTCTTTCCCCCAACTCCCTCCCCTGTGAATGGAAGGTCCGTGGCACAATAGTCAGTGGTAGTCCTCAAGAGTAGGGGAGGGGGGCTGGTGAGGTTGAGGGGGCCCTTGGGGGCCGGGGAGATGTGGACCTGGGTTTGGAGCAACCCAACAGAAATGAAAACATGTAATAAAAGCAATTAAACTGCTCTATTTTGTAACATATTAATGATTTTTAAGAGTTCTCCAACACTTTACCCTTTAATACACTTTATCCATGTTTTAAACTCATCAGTAAATTCATGTGGCTACGTGGTCGTTGGGAGGTCTTGTTTCCATGGTATTATTTGTTTAATTGTCGACAACTTGCTATTCAATGTAAACTAACCCAAACACCCTATGTGTTTATTATGGTAACAAATCCTACTATAAAAGAAACATTAACGCACTTATCATCCCACTATATGGAATTAGCGTGTAAATAATTGTTAAAACTCTCAGGCATCTCAACATGCGAGAGAAAGTTTTACAATTGAGGGCGGAACAAATTTGTATCATAATTACCTTATAATTTCACTGTTGACATCATCTGTTGAGCTCAGAGAAGCTGATGAATCAAGTAAAATCCATAAAAGTAATGGATGTTACTACTATTTGGTGGAAACGGAGACAACACAAAGCTAGTCAGAGAGGTAATTGATAGGTATACCCTCAAAGAGCTTCCGTTTGGGCATGAATTAGCAAAAATACTTTTATGATTCATTTTGAAGTTATTGATTTGTCATGCCTGAAAATATAAGCAAATTAGACATTAGCCTGTGGTCTTAGATTTAAAATTAAAAAAAAATATCACCATTTTTTTCCTGGTATATACGGATGTGAGAGTTGGACCAAAAAGAAGTCTGCCTGCATTAGAATTGATGCCTTTGAATTATGGTGTTGGAGAAAACAGCTCGGAGTCCCTTGGACTGCAAGAAGATCCAATCAATCAATACTACAGAAAATTAAGACAAACTGTTTACCGGAAGTTATGAGCATGAGGCTGAAGTTCAAAAATGTTGGCCATAACATGAGAAGACAGGATTTTCATGACAGACTCTCATGATGGGAAGATTGAAGGTATACGAAGAAGGAGATGGCAGACACAGAGATGGATAGATGAGATCACTGGAACAATGAGCATGAGCTTAAGGGAGCACAGAGGGCAGTGACTGATAGATGATGGACACAACTGAATTACTCAACAAAAATAACAAAATATATTAATACTATAATAATACTATATTTAAAACAACATATTAATATGTTACACCTTTTAAATCAAACTAATCATTTCAAATATATCTTACATCATCTCTTGATTTATTATGCACTATTTCCTGTGCTTAAAAACTGCCCTTATCACATTATCTCTTTACACTCATCTCAGATGAGAAAATGTCTAATAATAAATATAATAAAAGTAAAATAATACATTGTTTATTGACTTGAAATATCCATTATATATGAATATCTTAAAGCAATGAAATTAAATAACCTTCTGTGTGAATAAAAGTGATTAAACCGAAAACATCCCTCTTGGTTTCAAAACCTTCCCCATATCACCTTAATAGCTGACCCACAGGTTCCAGCAGGTTTCATGCATGAATATTCTGGTTTGTTTTAAAGGTTATAACAATTTTACATCCTTTGGCTTTCACCTTTAAAAATTATATTCATTAATTTTGTGAATGATTTATCTTCCTGACCTCTGGTCAACTAACCAAAGTGACCAGATCTGTTTAAAATGTTCTATAGTGTCATTATGTATTATTTATTTTGCTTATTTCAACAATTACATCTCAATTTGATTTATTTAGTGCTTAGTTTTTTAATGGAAATATTGCTCATAATTGAAAAAGCAATAGTTACTTTATTAATTTTAACAATGTAAATACAAAATCAATGCGTCAAGAAAGATTATATATATATATATATATATATATATATATATATATATATATATACAGTGGGCCTCATTCTATTATCGGCCGCAGCCGTTGCGGGGCCGCAAGGACCGGCCGCAAGCTATTCGGCTATTCTATTCCCTTACGGCCGGGGATTCCGGCAGGCTTGCGGCCGGTGCCTTGCTATCTCTTGCGGCCGCTCGCGCCGGAGGAAAGCCTTTGATCTAAAACGGCCGCAAGAGATTTGCAATTCAATTGCTCCGGGAACCCTCTCTGCAAGGCTAAAAACGAGCCGCAGCTTACTTGCAGGAAAGAGGTCTCGCTAGCACCAATTAAGCACATAAAATAGCTCAAATAAAGCCCTCCTGCACTTTGAGAAGACTATAAAGGGATTTTAGGTGTTAGAAAAAATAGCACATAATTATCCTGTACTCAAATCCGTAAAATATTTCATTTTTAATATCCGTAAAATATCCATGTAAAAAGTCCAGAGTGCTTGGAGCACCTCAGACACACCCACGCCGCAGCCGGAAAATAAACAGTTAATTTGAACTCGGGTTTGGGCAGATGTGCAAGCTTGAGAGTGGGTTTCTTTTAATCCTCATGTCCCCCAATATGATCCCTAGCATTTACAGAGCTGTACAGTGCAGGCTTGAATTTATTTTTGCGTTTTTATATTTCACAGCTTACGGCCGGTTCCAAGATATGCGGCCGGCCGTAAGATGAGATCCTTGCGGGGCCGTATAATAGAATCGCGAGTTAACTGAACCCCCGCAAGGAATCGCAGCCTTACGGCCGATTTACGGCCGATAATAGAATGAGGCCCAGTATATTTATATTTATTTGTATATATATATATATATATATATATATATATATATATATATATATATATGTGTATATATATATATATATATATATATATATACACACATATATATATATATATATATATATATATATATATATATATATATAAATAGCAAGTTCTTGGCTAGTGCCAAATCATATACAGGTATACCCCGTTTAGCGTGGTATATGGCAAAAAAAAAACTTGCTAAATGGGGATTTAAATGCTCGCAGTGCAATATTGCGAAATTTAGAGCTGTTCTGGGTCTGGCCCTGGAAACAGCGCTATAGCAAATCAGAGCAGCACGGGGTAGCGTTGTGCTGGGTATCACTGTATAGAAATCCAGGACAATGAGAGAAAACACTATAAAAAATGCAATATCAGTTTGTATTTGCATTCATTAATCTATCTGAACGTTACAAATTGCAAGCATAGTAACACATGCATGTTTTAGGGGTCAAGCATGCACAGTTAAAGAGTTGTTTCCATCAGTACATCATAACTGTAGGGAGGGAAAAAAAGCAACTCTTTATGTGAATGTGTTGAGAATGTTTAGAATAAAATGAAATAGGGACACAAAAAATAACAAAATTAAAATTAATCAGGCATTACCAAATTTGGTAAGTGCTATGGAGCAGTATGTCTTTCCCATGAAAGCTTTGACCCATAATTTATTTATCTTCTATATACATAATATATATATATTGTGGAGGGGCAGGGGCATTGAGAATTTAAACAAAGAAATTAAGAAGAAATTAAGAAAAAAGGGGCACTCTCCTCCAGAGCAGAGCCCTGGTGCATTGTTGTACCAGTTGTACCGGTGGTAGATCCGCTCCTGTTTCCTTTCCTGGGAAAAGAGTTGAATTATCCCCTACAGATTTTTTTTGGCTCCTACGCCCATGAAAGGCGCAATATTGGTTGTCATTACAATGGTTGGCATTACATGCTTAATATCATGAACACCACATACTAATCAGTTTTATTTATAACTAGCGACTTGCCCGTCAAAAATGACGAGGCAATACAATTAGAAGCCATTGGAATGCTGTTTGAGACATAATTGAAACCGTTTTGTACTGTGAGGACCTTCGGCGCTAATTGCAAGGCTTGCGCTGAGCGCCTTTGACGCTCATCGCATGCCTCGCAATGAGCGCTTTTGGTGCTCATTGAAAGCCTCAGGACCTTCGGCGCTCAATGCAAAGCTTGCGCTGAGTGCCTTTAGTGCTCATCGCATGCCTCGCAATAAGCGCCTTTGGCGCTCATTGTGAGCCTTTCCTGTTGTGTACTTTTGGTCCTCTGCGAGAGATATATATTTCTATGTATATGTAGTTAAGTAATAATTAATGATTTATTCAGTTAATTAATTAAGTAATAATAAATTATTTATGCAATAATTTAATATAGTTTAATTATTTGTAATTGATATATGCAGCGACCAATAGGCTTAAGAGCTAACAATCTGTTTGTATTTTGCGTCTGCATACAAAATAAATTTTGAGTGTTAGTGCTTATAAAGTGTAATGAGTGTTTGAACTGTGCATTCTAAATAGGCTGCGTGCGCGAGGTAAAGCCGTTGGTTTATTGTGTAAAGCGGCATTGTATAGTCATAATGTTATTAATGTGTTACACGTCTCGTGAGCATTTTCCGGCTTTTGTAAAAAAGTGCGGTTTGCAGTGTTTTGCGCGGTCCGGGGTAGTGTAGCCTAGTTTTCATGTTTTTCCGCAGCCATTTCTTTCCTCGCTTAGGGGAATTTCATGTGGTGAAAATCATCTAAATTGAGTTAACTTTGCGTTCCCAGACGTCCTGGCTGTTGTCCCATGCTGTCTGGGATGTCTTAAAAACATATCACAAAATTATTAAAAAGAAAAATGATTAAACATTAATTTTATACAGTCTTTAATTACATTATTTATATTTGTATATATAAATATTTATATATATATATATATATATATATATATATATATACACAAATATATATAAAATCATCCTGTGATAGTATTATATTTTAGAATTACATAAAACTGTATTACCAATATTCAGCCATTAACATAGATACTGGTGTGGATTGCCAGTTCCTTCTCCATTGGCCTTAAATGTGTCTGATCTCTCTGCTATTACCTGCCAATCTTGGGTGACGATACATTGTATAGCTTATTGAGGTACACAAACCTCTTCACCAGGACACGGTAGTGATCCAAAAGGGGATACAATATTAAAAACATTGTAAAAAAATGAAGGGCCTGGTCTCTAAAGCACTAGAATCTTACGTACATGTGCTTTTTCCCAAATAAAATTGAAAACTCACAAACTTCCAATGTAACACAAGTTAATTAAAAGATGAGTGTCCCTGCACGTGAAGAACTGAGTGATGATGTTCGGCTAATCTGATGAGCTGGCTCTAAGCTGACGGCACACTATAAGTCAGTCATATTTATTGACCAATAAATTATACTCTGTTCTTCGAAGGCTTCATAGAAACGTAAAAAAATTAAATCATTCAGTTAAATTGCATCCGCTTGAAAACATGACAACTTCATGTCCGTTGTTTTGTGTATTAGGATTTGGTAAAACAGATCTAGATTATAAATTCTTCAAGATAACACAAAATGCTTCCTGTCTTTCCCCTTGTGCTTTATCTTGAAGCAGGTCTGATTTGTGTCTTATAGCTTCCTCAAGAGTTAAGGTTTTGGAATATCTTTTTTTTGCCCTAGTTCTGTTCAATGTAGAGTGAGGAGATGATGTTTCACTCCATTGTGACTTCAAACTTAAGGATTTTTTAAAACTCTTTATTTATATATACTGTATATATTTATATATATATATTTTTTTTCTTCATACAAATAAGAAAAGGGATCAGGGATCAAAAGAGTGATACCAAATATAATATAAAAGAAAATAAGAACAACCACCAATAAAGAGAAAAAAAAATAGCAGGAAAAAAAAAAAACCTCCCTCACTCAATCCTAAATATAAGGAGACAGACACCAAACTGGGCTTGGTCAGTACCTCTAATGTTCCGGAAAATCAAGCAGGTCGTGTGGCGCGGGTCACCCTTTAAAGCATATACGCATATAATTGTAGCTGTAGGTATCCCTCTTATTATCAGTGTATTGACCTTCGTATTGAGTACTCAGTGGAGCAATGTAAAAATAGAAATACAATTATTGATTACAATGGAACCAATTCCAAGTAACACAATAAAAAGACCACTTATAATATGAACGTCATGTTCTGAATTGTACAAAAGGCTTACCAAGGAAGCATAAAACAAATGTAATATTTACTTATTACATATAGGTGCCAACGCTTCATACTCACAGCAGGCTCTTCCTCAGTGTGATATCAAAAAGTGTGATCTCTTAGCAATTATTTTAAAAGCACATTTCACGTTTTGCCTTAGACTATCAATGAGTAAAGATATTTTTGTAATTTTCACAAAAAAATATCTCCAAAATACATCCCTACCTTACACAATACACGACTAAAATTCTATTTAACTCTCGCATCATATTTCACCTTGACTACTGCAACTCTCTCCTTGCTGGCCTTCCCATCACCCGGCTTTCTCCACTCCGATCTATATTGAACACATCTGCTAGACTCATATACCACAATCAACGCACAGTGTCCGCAGCACCTCTGTCAGGCACTCCTCTGGCTTCCTCTAGAATATATTTCAAAATCATGATCCTAACATATAAAGCCCTCCACAATATTGCACCCTGGTATATCTCTGTCCTGGTCTCAAAATACATTCCCATCTGCCCTCTTCACTCTGCTAGTGACCTTCTTCTTTCCTCCTCTCTTATCACCTCCTCTCACTCCCGTCTTCAGGACTTCTCTCGTGCTGCCCCAATTCTTTGAAACTCCCTACCTCGCTCCACTAAACTATCTTCCTGCCTCAAATCTTTCAAAACCTCATTGAAAATGCATCTATTCAAAGAAGCGTATCATCTTTAGCCTCTATATGCACAATGCATTGATCACTCTCCTGTGCCTCACACATACCCTTTAGAATGTAAGTTTGCAATCTTGTTAGGTGCTTTAGGGAAAGCGTACATTTGATTGAAAGCTCAATAACAGGGCCTTTCATTCATTTGCATTGTGTTCAATTTGTCTTTGACTTGTACCTAACCCCTGTATAGCAATACCGAATATGTTGGCACGTTACAAATAAAAGATAATAATAATAATATATTTTTTTGTAAAAATAGCTTTAGGAGGATTACTCATTATATTACACTACTAGTGACTTGCAAGTCAAAAATTACTGCAATAAAATTTGAATGCTGGCAATGCTGTTTGCCAGACAATGCAAGGCTCTCCTCCCTCTATGTTGTGGACCTCGCGATGAGCGCCAAAGGCTTCAGCGCTCATTGCAAGCCTCTCCCATCATCTACTTTACAAGCTCATTGCATGCCTCGGCCAACCCGCCACTTTCATTCCTCGCAATGAGCACCTTCGGCGCTCATCGCAAGCCCCGCCATGTGCGCCTTCAGCGCTCATTGCGATCCCCACAATGAGCGGTCTTTGCAGACGTCGTCCAACCCGCCACTTTCATGCCTCGTACTGAGCGCCTTTGGCGCTCATTGCGAGCCTCTCCCCATTCCATGACCTTTTGTGTCTGTTTTCCCCTCTCCCTTCCATGTGTCACCCCCTCTCCCTTCCCGATTTCCCCCCCCCTTATTTCCCTTCCCTGTGTCTCTTTTGCCCCCACTCTCACCCCTGTGTCTCTTTCCACCGTCTCCCACCTCTCCTTCCCTTATGTCTTTCTGCTCTCTGTCCGTGTTTAAGTCTTGCGTGGTTTGCGATGAGTGGCGTTGCGTTATTCGACTAAGTGTTATGGGCTTCGGCGTCGTTTTGAGCCTTTTTCAAAACATTTACGTCTTTACGGCCGCCATTTGTTTCTTCGCTTATCCAATTTTCTGAAAAACGCCAATTAAGCCTCAAATTAGCTTGCAACATCACTCACAGGCTTCCTGTCTTTCCCCCTGTGCTGTGTGTGAGGTTGCAAGTTACTTTTTTTATTAAATGGTGTCTTTTGGTAATTTTCCAACGGTCTCCGAGTTGCTGGCTTGTAAAAAAGTTTTAGGTGCCTCGCAATCAGCGCCAAAGGCCTGCGCCTTTGGCGCTGAGCGCAGGCATCGCCATGAGCGCCATGAGGTTTTGTAAGTATTTTATTCTGTATGTGCAGCAAATGTTCTGTTTTTCCACATAATCTTTACATGCATGTAAATCCTTTTCAGGATGACTTTAAATTTTAAACTAACATTATTTAGGACTTCAAGCTCATCACTGCAAAGGCAGAAAAAATTGAAGTTCCCTTGAAGATTTGATGTCCTTATCAGATTGGACAAACATTCACCTACAAGCTGATAACCTAATCTTTTAAAGTGACTCATGTTAAATATTTCTATTATAAATCATAAAATATAATTTTTATTAATTATCAATGTATAATTAAAATAACTAGCTCCTCTTGTTACTATATTACAGTGTTGCTTTTAATGGACAAGGAGCCCAATCAATATTAAATAAAGAATTTAAATTAAAGTTGTTTTATTTTTGCATGAAGTAAACCATGTTTAAATTTGTAAACTACGATTATTATCAACGTTTATTTGTAACGCGTCAACATATTCTGTAGCGCTATAAATGGGTAAGTTCAATGCAAAAACAATAGCAATATTATCACATTGCAAAGAATGGAGGACGCTGGCTTTGAGCTTAGAATAAGGTGTCCATAGCACTTTACCCAAAGCACCATACAAAATTGAAAACTTGCAAACTTTCAATCTAAAGATTTTGTGTGTGGTACAGGAGGGTGAAAAAAGTGTTGCACATGTTAGGGTGAAAGGTGATAGGCTTCTTTGAACAAATGTGTTTTTTAGTGAGGTTTTGAAGGTTTTGAGGGAGGGAGATAGTCTGGTGGAGTGAGGCAAAGAGTTCCAGAGAATAGGGACAGCATGAGAAAAGTCCTGAAGCCAGAGTGGTGGAAAGAAGAAGGTTGTTAGAAGAACGAAGATGGCGGTTGGCGTAGTATTTGGAGATGAGAGCATAGATATAAGGCTGGGCATCGTTGTTGAGGGCTTTTTAAGTGAGGGACATGATTTTAAAATTTAGAAATACCTATCTTTAAATGAATTATATAACATATACGTAAGAAAGATAGGTTGATATGTAAGTCAACTAAAACGATACATTTAGGGGTTAAGTCATGCTCTATTTCCTATACTGTTGTGTTTCGTCAACTGAATTTCCAAACACATACAGCTTCCAGTAATGTCTTGCACAGGGTGCATTTTTTTGTTCTTTTGTGAACTCCATGGGAACTAAATATGACCAGTTCTCTTAGAAGCAGAGTGATATATTGCCAATGAAAAGTATAGAGGAACTTAGTATAAAGATTATCACATTAGAGCTTTGTATTATGATATTCTAATTAATTATATATAACATGGAATTAGTTATTCCAATGTGCCCATTGTGGTGTCAAAAAGGAGGAAAATAGTCCCACTTATCTTAATAATTTAAAATATTTAGAGGCACATAGTTCATATGCAGCATAGCATAGTATGGTTTCAAATATGGTTTCAAATTGTTTACAGATCCTCCCTCCACTCTCATTATTTCTTCCTGTTAACTGCGTTAAATGACTGGTTTAGCACATGCTCAGATCCTCAGCAGCACAGTACTGGCTGCACATTGGGGGCAGACTGGTATGATACAGGAGAAATCTACTAATGAGGATCTAAGCATGTACAACCACCCACTGACTGAGAGGGGTTGGTAACAAAGAGTGCAGATCTGCTGAATTAAAGCACATAAAATACTACATTGCAAGAGAGTTTTGTGTTACTTAATGATTTTTTTATTTAAAAAAAAATTCCATTGCAAAAACATTGATTTTAATGGTATAACACAACCGGGACACGTTCTTGTGGTTCCGGAGTTGTCTGGTATGGGTGAAGAAATGGTTACATGTAATACTACAAAAGTAAAGCACCAAAGTAGTGGTAGAAAATCCATGAGTGGTGTAGTGGAGAACCTCAATAACTTATAAATGTTGTCATGAGCAACTCCAGAACTGGGAGATAATTTGGTGGAGCAAGAGGGTATGTGGTAATGAAGCAATAAATGGAAAACTGGTAAATGTGGGAACCCCAAATGTAATAAAGAGCTACAGGGATAGTGTTTTGGAAACATTTTGGTAGTGGTAAAAATAGGAAACACCAAACGGGTGAATTAGAGAATTCACTGGATTATGGAATTGAGAGCATCAAAAGCAGGCTAGTGGTAAAGACAATGAGCATTGGTAATACAATTTCTGCAAGTCTTTAGTGGTCTTAGAGTGGTGAAGGTCAGCAGTGGATAAGAGCATATTAACAGTCAACACTACCCAAGAGTAAGTGTTGGTTGCAAATCTTTGTGAGCTCAACTCATATCCATTGAGGTCTATACCTACCTCTCATTGGCCACTACACCACTCTAATCATTTTTGAATTCTCTATTCTACCACCTTTCTCATCTAATCTTAAGGTCATCATCTACCTCACTCAATGCCTACTCATCTCTAAAGGTTCAACAGTTATTCGGTCCACCAACATTCTCTAACAATTAATGTGCTGTGCACATGGGGCCACTCATGAGGACTATATTAACCTTACATGACTTGTCTAATTATATAGAGAATTTTGTGCTGTGAAACCTGTAATATCATTAAGTGGGCCATTGAACAGGTCAGGTAAGGTATTATTTTGCGTACCTTGCTGAAATAATGCATTCTTGTTTTTTTCCGAAAACAAGGTATCAATAACAAAAAATATTCCAGTATCCTGACCTTTGTACAGTTCAAATATTTTAAGTGACCTTCAAGATAGACACAGACGTGTGCAATGACAACCTGTCACCTTACACGTACACTTTGTATTTTCTGTCAGGTCACATTGATGAGCAAGAGGAAGAGATTATGTATTAGTATTAATATTGGACATAAAGTATGCAATTCCCGTTTTTCTTTCCTTGTTCCTGCAACAATTAATTAGTAGCGTAATCTCGTATAACACTCCACTACTCTACAAACAACTTTGCAATATACAAAAAAAAAAAAACATGTATGTAACATTATATCATTAAAAATTGCCATCATCACTGATATATAAAGGAGACCAACATCAAAATGTAATTACTGATCTGGAAGAAAAATAGTCCTTTTTTTCTTTTCATCACTCACTCAAAGTCTCTCTTTATATACTTTTTTAAACTTTAGTTCTATTATTGAAAACGCCCTTTCTCTTCTTTTGTACTCCACTGTTTATATATCAGTTTATAGTTTGTAGGCTATTTTACCAACAGCTTTGTTATTACCCTGTCTCTGTTTTAAAACACATTACTAAATGTTATTACTAGTGGAAAATGCTGATAAAGCCAACTTCAGCTCAATCAGAGCATTTAACCCCCAGTATTTTCCCCAAATCCATGCTATTATATTAATGGTTTACCCAGATGTTGCTAGTTTGGTACTTTTTCTTTCTTTTTTCTTGAGCTACAGTGGTCGTATAAAGCTAAAACTAAACTCTAAAAGTGACAAATTGAACAACTGGACAGTCCATGAGACAAAGTAGGCATTTTGTCTCCTTTACATAGGAATGACAAGTAGGTCACTGAAGTTCTCTGTAGTACAATAATTTGAGTAAGAAATGCTAATATAAAACAAGAAGAGGGGTGGGAGGGACAAGCGCAAAGCCAAACCAATCGTGAAATATGTACATCAAGGTTTATTATAGCAAATAATTAAAACCATTACACTCACATTTAATATGATATCAATTGACGTTACATATGAGATGTCACAGATATTGTCCTGTCGTCCTTATGTTGCTTGGTGTTTTTAATCCAGACGGCCCGATGTTTAGTGTCTCAATAGTCCAATATCCAATTTAGCAATTGTTACAGGGATACTTTTACATTTAAAGATAGAAAACAAATAATAGAAACTGTCTTAGTGCTTCAGTGTACACACACAGATCCAGACCTCAGTCCCCAGACTGAGACATCTATTGTTGAGGTTAGTAGGCCTCACATAAGATGCTCCAATATCAGTGAGTTTGAAGTGAGTGAATGACAATTCATATAATGTTTGCTCTAAGCTTATAATAGTGGATCTAATTGAGACCCATCTATGGAGCCTCTCACATCAGGAAAAAATAGGACCAATATGGTGAAAATAGGTAAAATAGCAGCAACAATAACATAAATAATGAAATTATAATAAAAGATACAAAAATCAAATTGGATCCTACCAGACGCATTTCGGCCAAGTCTTGGCCTTTCTCAATGGTGATCTTGAATAAAGAAATGTTAATATGTAGATATATATTTTATACATGTAAATGAATACTAATGTACTCAGTTTAAAAAAAAATGGTCTCACATTGCCCAGCCTAACAGTACTTATACCAAGTATAACAAGTAAGAATAATCTATTTTACACCACTCATTTTTCACAATCATCTACTAATATTTAAAATCTGAGTAGAAGGCAACATGTGCTACTCAGTGTTTCACTCAAACCTGTTGCACTGCAGTATAATTTGTGATCTGTATCCATTAGTCAGCATTAGTTGCATCGTCTAAAGTAGGATGGTGCCACATAGTGGTAATTTGCATGAAAACATTTTTTTTACCAAAATTTGCAAAAGTAATACCAAAAATATGATAGTTGGCAAAAAGACAGGAATGAGGCATTTTCTATGTACTTAAAGAAATGCTGACATATTTAATCTAACTGGCTTTGCTTTGAAGCTAGTCTGAACCATCCCCTCCTTGGGAGCTCTTATTATACTGAACTAACCCAACTTCCCTATACAATCTTTGAGTATGGACTCATACTGTTGCTTAAAGGGGAACATTTGCTTGTTTTTTGTCCAAAACCAGAGAGAGGTTTTTATATCCTGAATCATAAGCCTTCAAATTGAAGTCAAAATTGAGGTATCAACTGGCATTTAAATAAATTGAAAATAAGCCCTCTATCTTTCCAAGATCTTTCATAAAACTGAAATATTTTATATCATGCATTTAAAAAAAGTATATTTTAGAAAATAAAAAAAAGTTTTTTTGTGCATATAAATGATTGCTAAAACAATATTGAGCATGAACGAATTGCACTATCATACAGCTGTATACGATCTCATAAATTTAAACATATAATAATAGATAAACATGAAATATAATCCTACAATAGTTATGTTTTGCATTACATAACAAAATTGTATTAACGTAGAAAGTCACGCCAAGTCTTTAAAACTTATTTTTAACTTTATATAAAAAGGGAAGATTATTATCAAAATATGTTTTTTTTTAAACAAGTGGCTTCTATTAACATAGAAATTAGATGGTGGATGGGGAAGATAAAATGACTAGAAGGATTTCCAGCTGACGTTTATGGGTATATGCAGTCACTATGGAGGTCCTGGGAGAAATTTCACTTCAATAATTATGTTTCTTATAAAAATAAAATAATCTTAGTAAATTCACTATAAAACCCTTCTCAGTAATTATTAATACATTTAGTCATATGTGTAATAATTCCAGTGTGTTGGATTATTACACAACTATACAGCCATAAGGATTCCCTGGTGGTTAAGTGGTGAAGATTCGGTGCTTCCACTATTGTCAACCTGGGGTTGATTCCAAGTGATTCCAAGGAACCATGATGCCCCCCTGAAGCAGAGCAGGGTTGGGCCTGGTCAGTACTGGGATGGGAGACCACCTAGGAATACCAGGAGCTGCATGCTGTTGTCCACTGGATAAGGAACTAACAACCCACCGGTATCTCTGCCACAAATACCAAGTGGATTAGCATGACTTTGGACATAAAAATGTTCTGGTGTGTTATGGTCCATGCGGCCACGGAGAGTTGGAAACAACTGAACAACGCAAAAAAAATGCAGCCAAAATATGTGTGTAGAACAATATTATATCTTAGCAATGTGGCAAGCAAGTTGGCATAATGAATGTCAATTATTCGTGCCATTTTGGCCCAGAACTAATTTAAACCATTTTACATTAAACGTTAAGGAAATTAGGTAATACCCTAGCCATTATATTGAAATTTTAGTTAAATTTAGATTTTAAATGTATCTATATGAATTAATTGCTAATAATCTATAAAATGGCATGGTTGTTTCTCCCAAAACATATACTTTAATTTTGTAACGCGTTTATATATTGCTTAACTACTTTAAATGAACACTGTAAGGATGTAACAACATGAGCTACTTGGTTTAAATAGACATTGACTATTAATAAAATTTGCATTCAAGGATTTAAGAAAACAATATTCATTCAATATTAAACTTCATATTAAAAGTCCTGCTGCTGCTATCCACCCAACATAAGGTCTAAGGGGGAGGTGGCTTTGTCTAGCAGGCAACGGATACATTTTGTAACATAAAGTGTGTCAACCACACAATGATCTCCATTTACAGAAGACTTATTGTGTTTGAGGTTATCCTTGACGTTTTAGATTTTGCTGTTGGGGCAGCCTATCAATAATTGTTTCTTTCTTCTTGTTGTTGTTCAGTCCTTCATTCGTGTTCAGCTCTTGGTGACCATATGGACGCAGCACGCCAGGCAAATCTGTCTGGTTGTGCTCATCCATATGGTTTTCTTGACAAATATACTGGAGTGGGTTGTCAGTTCCTTCTCCATTGGAAAGCAATTTGTCTGACATCTCTGCTAAGACATGCCCATCTTGGGTGACCCTACATGGTTTAGCTCACAACCTCATTGATGTATACAAGCTAGTTCACCAAGACAAGGTAGAGATCTAGAGGGTGGTTTTCTCTTGCTTGAATGTTTTTAAAAGCCTTTGGACCTATCCATACCCACCTTCCCTTTTATGACCTTATCAGCGTGCAGACAAATTCTCAAGTGGCAGCTAATGCTGTCATCTTTGAAATTGAAATTAATGTAGAATATTGCTACTATAAATTAGTAAACATAAATTATTTAATGATCAAATTAAAAATAGCCAAATCCTCTTGCTAGAGCATTACAGTGCTCCTTTGAATTGTCTAAAATAATGAATATTATCCTTGTCAGTTCAATATCATTAACTCCATATGGAACTTTTAGTCTATATACCCAAAATGTACCTATTTCCAGTAGATCTATTAGTAAAACTAGGCAGTAATAGAGTGGGGTTAATAATCATGGCTATATGTGTAAGATATCCGTATGATCTCATAATTCAGGTGTGATCAGTTTTTCAGTTTTTCCAGTCAAGTGCAAAAATAAATAAGTCAAAGGAATTCAATGCTCTAGGTAGTAGTTCCATTCCTAGTTTGCAGTTCTAGTAACAGCTGCAATATTTTCCATTAGGAAGTTTTGCCAAGTCATGTTGAACCAATATAAAAAAGACGAGTGGAATATCTGAGTGGTAATGTTGTGTTGTTTCTTTAATTAAAGTGTGACATATGAGGCAAACAATGTAAACCTTATATTTTAATAATAGTTGCAGGTTAAGGTTAGTATTTTTACTAATAGGAAATGTAATATCTCAGTCAACCAACCTTGACAATCTTGGAATACAGCACAATTTAAATGACCACGATGGTAACATTTTTAATGGTTATTTTGGGAAACTATATTTAAAAATATATATGAATTTAGAATATAAAGAAAAAAATAATATAGCCTCTAACTTATTATTTTATATAGTTTTATACATGTTGTGGAATCTGCCATTTTGGTATCAGCAGATCAACTTCCTGAGGTGGGAGGAGGCTTTGAATACACAGGAAGTATTTGTCTACAATGTTGAAGTTACATCTGCCTGGGCTCTCAGCAGGAAATAAGGGAAGTTCAGTGGTTTACATGGAAGTGGATATGTGTAATGTTCATGCATTGACTCTAAAACACTCCACAGGAGGCCTTATCATATCAAAAAAGTAGCAAGTATTTATTTGTCATATTAATAAAAATAGTGTAAGGATTAATGGAAATACTAAAACGCGTTTCACCGCTGATTCTGCTGCTTCTTCAGGTAGGAAAACACTACAAAAGATGCATACATATATATGCACAAATTTAACTAAAATTACACAATCCTTTCTTGTTACATATAAAAGACATGCCTCAATAATTAAAGACCAAGTAAATGATTGCCTATACACTGAAAGTATGATCAATAACTATTATATTGCCTAAGTAATAAAATAAATAAATAAATAAAAATGCAAACACAAATAAAAATAATAATACAAACTGATCACAGTGGCATATGTCTAATATGATATACAGTATAATAATAAAATCCCACCTATATTCCTAATACAAATTAATATGTTGACACATTGTATAACACCACCAATACCTGAACACTATTGATATGTTCACATATTGTATAACACCAATACCGGAGGACTAAAATATTTAGCTGCATGCAAGAACCCTGAGATTGATATATTTTAACTATTAAGTTGTATTCAATTTTGCAATTTAAAAAACAATGGTGATATTGTTGTTTTAAATATAAATAAAAAACAACTACTAGCAGTATGGGTCCAATATGAATATAAATATAAAGAACCTAAAAAAAGCTATATAGCTAAAAATGTATGCGTATGTGTATATGTATATATATGTATATATATATATATATATATATATATATATATATATATACACACACACATACTTACATTGTATAGAAACAACTCAGGCTCTCTTGGAGTGACATACATACCGTATATACTCGAGTATAAACCGAGTTTTTCAGCCCTTAAGGCAAAAAAGGCCCCCCTCGGCTTATACTCGAGTAACTCTCCCCCACGTGTGTCTCTCTACCCCCCCCCCCCCCCAGTGTTTCTCTAACCCCCCTGTGTGTCTCTAACCCCCCCGTGTGTCTCTCTACCCCCCCTTGTCTCTTTCCCTCCCCCCTCCTCAACCTAAACCCCCCTCAACCCCCCTCCTCCACCTAAACCCCCCTAAATACCTCCCCCCTCTCCCCTCACTTACCTGCTTGTGCTCCGGCCTCCGCTCCTTGACCCGGCGCCGGCGCGCATGTGACGTCACATGCGCGCCGCGTCATTAGCATATACCGGGTACCGGTCGTCACATGCGCGCCGGCGCCGGGTCAAGGAGCGGAGGCCGGAGCACATGCAGGTAAGTGAGGGGAGAGGGGGAAGGTATTTAGGGGGGTTTAGGTGGAGGAAGGGGGTTGAGGGGGGTTTAGGTTGAGGAGGGGGGTTGAGGAGGGGGTTGGGGTTGAGGGGGATTGAGGGGGGAGGTTGAGGGGGGATGAGGTTGAGGAGGTGGGTTGGGGTTGAGGGGGGTTGAGGTTGAGGAGGGGGGTTGAGGTTGAGGGGTTGAGGATGAGGTTGGGGGTTGAGGAGGGGGTTGAGGATGGGGGATTGAGGAGGAAGGTTGAGGAGGGAGTTGAGGATGGGGGGTTGAGGAGGGAGGTTGAGGAGGGGGGTTGAGGAGGGAGGTTGAGGAGGGGGGTTGAGGAGGGAGGTTGAGTAGGGAGGTTGAGGATGAGGAGGGAGGTTGAGGATGAGGAGGAGCGGTTGAGGAGGGAGGTTGAGGAGAGAGAATAAGGATGGGGGGTTGAGGATGGGGGGTTGAGGAGGGGGGTTGAGGAGGGGGGGGTTGGGGTTGAGGGGGGGTTGAGGTTGAGGGGGGGTTGAGGTTGAGGAGGGGGTTGAGGTTGAGGAGGGGGTTGAGGATAAGGATGGGGAGGTTGAGGAGGGAGAATGAGGATGGGGGCTTGAGGAGGGGGTTGAGGAGGGAGGATGAGGAGGGGGTTGAGGATGGGGGGATTGAGGAGGGAGGTTGAGGAAGGGGTTGAGGATGGGGGGGTTGAGGAGGGAGGTTGAGGATGAGGAGGGAGGTTGAGGATGAGGATGGGGGTTGAGGAGAGAGGATAAGGATGGGGTATTGAGGATGGGGGGGTTGAGGAGGGGGGGTTGGGGTTGAGTGGGGGTTGAGGTTGAGGGGGGTTGAGGTTGAGGAGGGGGTTGAGGTTGAGGAGGGGGTTGAGGATGAGGATGGGGGGTTGAGGAGGGAGGATGAGGATGGGGGTTTGAGGAGGGGGTTGAGGATGGGGGGATTGAGGAGGGAGGTTGAGGAAGGGGTTGAGGATGGGGGGGTTGAGGAGGGAGGTTAAGGATGAGGAGGGAGGTTGAGGATGAGGAGGAGGGGTTGAGGATGGGGGGTTGAGGATGAGGAGGGAGGTTGAGGAGGGAGTTGAGGATGAGGAGGGAGGTTGAGGATGACAATCGTGTGGCAAACAGCATTACCTGCCTTACAATTGTATTGCCGTCATTTTTTGACGGGCAAGTCGCTAGTATATATATATATATATATATATATATATATATATATATATAAATATCATGAAATATAAGAATATACTTTGAAGCAGCTAAGAGCAAGCACCTAATCCACTTATTATTAATCATTTGTTAACTGCTGCAATTGATGTTCAGTGTCCATTATTAACAGTGTTTTAGTAAATAAATTACATTTTCCAATTAATTAAAGACTGATGTTATGTTTTTTACAATAAAATACAGCAATAAAATATCATAATATAACTAATTAAAAATAAAGTTGGGTTTTGAATATTTGAATATAAAAATGAAAAAATAAATAAACAACATAAAATCAAATTATTAGTCTTCAATTCTTGTTAATGTATTTTAATGGGCACATTCATTTTACAAATAGTATGTTTGAAATGCTATTCAGGGCCGCCATCTCTTTTGGAATTTTCTTATTTTTTTTTTCAATTTAAGCAACTACTACTAATTATTTGTTCTTACAATTTCTCAAAATATGTATTTTACTTTCTTTACCCTGTGGATTTGTGGAAAGAGGAACAATGTATAAATAAATGTAATTAGTGACAGAAGTGATTCTCAACATAATTGTATTTTAAAGATACAAGAACAGGATTGAAGGGGAAGGGAGTGACCCGTCCAGGTTTGTACTGGATAGGTCAGTTTTAGACAGCTTGCCCTGGTCCAGTGACCTCTGTAAGGGTTTTATTATCCTTCAGTAGTCTTGAATCTGCTACCACAAAAAGAGGAGAGTAGCTGCTCTACTATTAATTGGTGAGTACTTGTGGGCACTGGGTAGTATTGAGCAGTGGGCACTGTACAACTAATCTAATACTTAAAATCTTGTACAATCAAATGTAAATCTAATGTGATCCAGACTTTCTAATTAAGTAACATTTAAAGAATTAAGGAAAGTATATTTAGAGTAAAGTAGTTCAATGTTGGATTAAATAAAATATCCTTTACACATTACATTTTTTGCACGAGATGTACAAGTGATCTTTAGTTTGACAAAACATTACAGTAACATAAAAGGGACTATTTTGCTAAGAAGTCGGTAAATTCAAACGGTTTGAATGAGTACCGAGCTAACTAATTTAATGATCATTCAATAAGACTTCCTTTCAGCTTTTTTTTTAATTTGCAAGTAATCCTAAAGGAGGAGCAAACACTTCCTTCAATAGCTTTCTAATTTTCTAATATCATATTATTAATTTTTCATATAGGACACAACTCCCACAATGTTTAAAGTATGCTATTATATGTTCATGGGGGAAAATGTATAGGCTCCATATGGCTTTAATTTCTATCATGGGTTATACGACATATATGATATGTTGTTGTTCAGTCGTGTCTGGCTCTCTGTGACCCTTAAGTCTTTCTGGGCAAAGATACTGGAGTGGGTTGCCAGTTCCTGCTCCAGTGGACCGCAATTTATCTCTACTAAGACCTGCCCATCTTGGGTGACCCTACATGGTATAGCTCACAGATTCATGGAGGTTCACAAGCCCCTTCATCATGACATGGTAGTGATCCAGAAAGGGAATAAATGAAATACCATTTCCCATAATCTCTAATGTCTTTCTCTAATATATCACTATAAACATCACTGGACAATTTACTTTAGTTCTTAACCAAATATAAAATAAATCTGACTTCGCTAGAATTGCTGTGTGCTTTTCATGGTGTGCAAATATTATAGCAGTTATTAATGTATCTATAGAATTTCATGACATGACTGAAATGACTAAGGAGCATAGCAGGGAATTAAAGTTAAACTGCAAGTTTTCAATCTTGCTATGTGCTTTAGTGAAAGCTCTGTGTACATTTGATTTTAAGCTCAAAGACATGGCCCTCCTTTCTCTTCTCTTCATTGTGTTAATATTGTTTTGATCTGAAGCCCTTATAGTGCTACGGGGTATGTTGGCGCCTTACAAATAATGGAAATAATAATAAACAGTTCCTCTTTTTTTGTGACTGAAGCTGTTGAGTTGGGTAATATTGGCTTATATGCACTAATGGTCAAAGTAGGGCAAGCAAATCGATTTTGAGCTTAACTGCACCAGGCTGCATTAAGATTTTCTTATTATTATAAAGGAGCAAGAGAAGGATGACAAACCTTTTAAGCACTTTGTTGTACAGAGGATTTAACAAATTCTCATGGTGGATGGTGCCGATCAATAGAACCAATGGAATAATAGTTTTAATGATAGTTTTAATAAATAAAATATTATAATTCTATTGCTAAAATTATATAATTAACATATAAAATAATATAATGTACTATTACTTATCATTGGTCATATAGGGACTTTACCACAAATTACATAAGGATTATTTTAGGCTATGCTCATTGCTTCTTCACTTTTTAGCACATAGATAGAGAAGTGGAGAGAACATAGTTTCTTTATTGGCTTTTTTACATGGGCAAACAACAAAGACAGAGGTGCTCAATCTAAGAACAAACAACACCTAAATAGGTTTGTTCTCTAGGTCTGGTTACCTATTCAGAGAACAGCCTCTTTTAGCTCACTTGTCCCCTTCACATGGAGAAATATTCTGAAGTATATCAGTCTGTTCCCACTCAGAGTGATCCAGCCCTGAAATACCAGGCAATTCTTACCTGAATAGGAGAAACAGCAAACCCCAGACGTACGTTTCGACCTCGTCAGTGAGGTGCAGCTGTACTCCCTAAGGCACAGTGAGCAAGGGGTCCACGTCTGGATTCCCCTATCACCCTTAGAGTGAGAAACCCCCTAAGGGTAATTTGTACACAACAACAAAGTCAGAGGTGCTCAATCTCAATTTTTTACATGGGCACTTACCATGCATATATATTTTGGGAAAAGTTGTAAAAGGAACCCCAGAATTCGCTAGTTCGCTAGTTCTGCCACAATATACCTCACCACTAGTGAACACAAAGCACACCTAGCCTATTACCTCATGTGATACACAGCAAGGCTCATATCACTTTCATTGTATTTCTTACAATAAAGTGGCTACTTCTAATTTCATTTTCCCTAACTTTTAGTTTTAGCTCATTTTATTGTTTAAAAAAAGAATATTTGTGATTGTCATAATTTCTTTAATACTGTAATACAAGAAGGATATATACATATATTGTGATCAGCTTAGCCAAGTTTTGAAACCACAACAAACAAAGCTTAACCACAAATCCGTTGGGCCTATTAAATACATCACGCTAAAAACATGTATATCAAGGTTCATGTATTGTTCAAAATATTTTCCACAGCATTACTAAATCTAACTTATTTTTTCCATTCATTTTCTCCAGTGAAAAGACATTTCAGATTGGGATTATACAATCAAAGGAATACGTTAGCACGCATCAAGAACAAACATTATATTTGTAATTTAGGTACGTTGATGACATCACCTGAAAAGAATAACACTTCACAGCTTAAAATGTGAACAAAAAATTCATAGCCCAGGGCTATGTTCATGTTTTCAAGTGCAAGGTCGTAGGAAAACAGTTCAAGACATAATGTGTTGCTGCGAATAATATGTAAATTTTAATACAATTTCAGCAAATATTGTGTACAACTAAAGTAATGTTCCTATGTTTTATTATGCAAGAGGAAGTGACCATGGCTGTATTCCAATTCACCCTTCACTTAGATACCTGTAGAGAATATTTTTGACCATGAATCTGTACTCAAGAATAATTCAAGAATTCAAGAATAATTTAAAAAATGCATTATCTTGTCTAAGATATACAGGTATGAAATATTTACATTTTGCACTACTGCTCTACTATAATTTATAATGTAAAATGTAGGTATGAAAGAAATGAGACTTATGTATACCCACATGTTCTAAATAGCCCAGAATTCCTGTTTTTCTATAGGTATATATCATATACAATTTTGCAGCTAAGGATTCTGGGTAGTGACATACAATCAAACCTTAGAACATTTGTTATTTTTAAATACATTTCAACAACAAGGCACTTTTCTTTTCAAATTGTATACATTTAGCATTTTTACTCAGAAAGTAGCACTAAGTTGTGTTACCATACAAGAAACACATACTAATCCTTAAATATAAAATATTAGGTCATATAGGCACCAAGGGCAGATCTAACAGTGGTGCAGGCGGTGCGGTGCACCCGGGCCCTCCTCTGAGGGGGGGCTGTATCATTAAAAAAAAAAAAATGTTTCCTTTTAACTTTGTTTCTGTAGTGTACGGTCCAACATGCCTAGGCCCCACTTGGCCCCCCTGTGCCTCCTTGACCACACACACACCGAGACTGAAATTTGTGTGTGCCTGTGAAGGGCAGTCAGCACACTGAGGTTGTGTATCAGGGAAGAAGGTAAGAGATAAAGGGCTGAAAAGTCACAGCAAATAAAGAGAGATCGGTTCTTTGAGGGAGGAACAAAGGAAATAGGGATGGGTGCTATGTAAGGTGGGTGCTCAGAGGGGTTGGGTGCTTTGCGGGGATGGATCCTGAGAGGGAATGGCTGCTGACAAGAACTGGGTGCTATGTCGGCATAGATGCTAAGAAGGATGTGTTGGGGTGATGTTTATATACATTTATATTTGTGTACATGTGTATATAAAGTGGGGGGGAAAGTATTTGATTCCCTGCTGATTTTGAACGTGTGTCCACTGACAAAGAAATGATCAGTCTATCATTTTAATGGTCGGTGTATTTTAACAGTGAGAGACAGAAGAACAAAAAAAAACAAACAAGAAAAACACATGTCAAAAAAGTTATAAATTGATTTGCAGGTCAGTGAGAGAAATAAGTGTTTGATCCCCTAACAATCAGTAAGATTTCTGGCTCCCAGGTGTCTTTTATAAAGGTAATGAGCTGAGATTAATAACACTCTCTTAAAGGGAGTACTCCTAATCTCAGCTCGTTACCTGTATAAAAGACACCTGTCCACAGAAGCAATCAATCAGTTTCCAAACTCTCCACCATGGCTAAGACCAAAGGGCTGTCCAACGATGTCAGGGACAAGATTGTAGACCTACACAAGGCTGGAATGGGCTACAAGACCATCGCCAAGCAACTTGGTGAGAAGGTGACAACAGTTGGTGCAATTATTCACAAACTGAAGAAACACAAAATAACTGCCAGTCTCCCTCTGTCTGATGCTCCATGCAAGATCTCCCCTCGTGAAGTTTCAATGATCATGAGAACGGTGAGGAATCAGCCCAGAACAACAGTGAGGATCTTTTTAATGATCTCAGGGAGCTGGGACCATAGTCACCAAGAAAACAGTGGTAACACACTACGCTGTGAAGGACTGAAATCCTGCAGCGCCCGCAAGGTCCCCTGCTCAAGAAAGCACATGTACATGCCCGTCTGAAGTTTTCCAATGAACATCTGATTGATTCAGAGGAGAACTGGGTGAAAGTGTTGTAGTCAGATGAGACCAAGATCAAGCTCTTTGACTCAACTCGCTGTGTTTGGAGGAGGAGGAATGCTGCCTATGACTCCAAGAACACCATCCCCACCGTCAAACATGGAGGTGGAAACATCATGCTTTGGGCGTGTTTTTCTGCTAAAGGGACAGGACAATTGCACCGCATTAAAGGGATGATGGACAGGGCCATGTACCATTAAATCTTGGGTGAGAACCTCCTTCCCTCAGCCAGGGCATTGAAAATGGGTCGTGGATGGGTATTCCAGCATGACAATGACCCAAAACACACAGCCAAGGCAACAAAGGAATGGCTCAAGGAGAAGCACATTAAGGTCATGGAGTGGCCTAGCCTGTCTCCAGACATTGATCCCATAAAAAAATCTGTGGAGGTAGCTGAAGGTTCGAGTTGCCAAATATCAGCCCTGAAACCTTAATGACTTGGAGAGGATCTGCAAAAAGGAGTGGGACAAATTCCCTCCTGAGATGTGTGCAAACCTGGAAACTACAAGAAACGTCTGACCTCTGTGATTGCCAACAAGGGTTTTGCCACCAAGTACTAAGTCGAAGGGGTCAAATACTTATTTCCCTCATTGACCTGCCAATCAATTTATAACTTTTTTGACATGCGTTTTTCTTGTTTGTTGTTTTTTGTCATTCTGTCTCTCACTGTTAAAATACACCTACCATTAAAAATTATAGACTGAGCATTTTTATGTCAGTGAACAAACGTTCAAAACTGCAGATAGAGGAGCACTCAGTTTTTTTTTTGTCCCGGCGGGGCCCATCCCAAAACATTTTTACATCCTTCCGAGGGAAGCTCTTTTTTTTTTTTTGCACCAGGCAAAAAGCTCTGCCACTGACTATTCCCGTATATCACAATATATTATTTTACGACAGGTCTTGGGTGGAGAGTATTTAATAAATTAAAAACTGGAAAGGGACGATTGGTAACACTTCTAGAGAACCTCTCATTGCTATTTTATTTTGTGGGGCTTATGTGCTAAAAGTATTTATATATTTATGTGGAATACAATGTGTCCAAAAGGAAATGTAGTGTTGAATGTAGTTCCTCATGTACCAGTACTGGGACGGCTTTATAATCAGTTTATTCGGCCGCATATCGGCGATTCCTTGCGATCTGGTTATGGCCCCGCGCATCGCTACGTCTAGAACGCTATTCAATTGTCAGGAGCCGCAAGGACGTTCCCTTTCCCGCTAATCGCAAACCATGCTATCGACAGTAAGTATTTGCGGGGCTTGAACATGATCGCGGACACAAGCCTGTAACTCGGGTTTCAAGCTTGCAAACACTGCACTGTAAATGCAAATATGAATTCAATCCAGCACTGCAAAGCACTGTAAATGATGGGGAACACAATGGAGGACATGATGACTAATAGCAAAACATCCTTAAACTTGCACATCGCCAAAATCCAATATTTAATTTCAGGTTTAATTTACCTCCAAAGTCCTCTGGGCTTGAATGACCTCCAAGCATGTAAATCGTTATTCAAACCCATACGAGCTTGGAGGTTGAAGCCTGCAAACTCGAAGCATTGTAAATGCAAATATATATTCAATCCAGCACTGTAAAGCACTGTAAATGATGGGGAACACAATGGGGGACATGAGGATTAATAGTAAAACATTCTCAAGCTTGCACATCGCGAAATATAATACTTTATTTCATGTTTAATTTCCGTCCAAGACCTCCAAGCCTGTAACTCGTTATTCAAGCCCATAGGACTTCAATTAAATATTGGAGATATATATTTGCATCTACAGTGCTCTGAGTTTGCGGACTTCAACCTCCAAGCCCATATGGGTTTGAATAACAATTTACGGGCTTGGAGTTCAATCAATCCCGAAGGACTTTGGACGGAAATTGAACATGAAATAAAGTATTGGATTGTTCCTATTTGCGATCTTGAGAATGTTGTGCTAATAATTCTAAGACCAAACATCACTTTCACTTCTAATAAAAGTACAGGATTGCTTTTTTATTTGCTTAATTAGTGCTACGTTTTCAAAGTAAGACTGTTGCGGGACCTCTTTGGTGTACGTATACTGTGGTTTGCGATTAGCCACTTACCGGCTTGACGGAGGGTTAATCGTAGCAATTGAATAGCGAATAGGTATTTCTTGTGTCCGCAACTCTAGCGCAACGAAAGATCAAAGGCTTTGACGAAAGTAAGCTGCGATTGAGCAAATTGCAAGGGATTGCAACTCGAGGCTCATAACCTGATCGGAGGTGCAACGTAAGCCAATTGAATAGCTAAGTAGCTTGCGGCCTCGCGGCTCAAACATTTAGCAATAGAATGAGGCCCCAAGTGAGCAGTATTTGCAGTTTGGCTAATTACTGTAATTATGCAAGAAAATTAAATCAAAATGAGCTACATTCTTTAAAGAGAGCTTGTACAAACTGGAAGAATGAACAGGAAAATGGCAGATCAGTTTTAATCGTCAAATGAAAGAACAGATACAGTATATTGGTAGCTGTGAATTTATTATGATAAATATACGATGAGTCTGTTATGGAAAAGGATTTAGGAGCGATTACAGATAAGAACTTTGAGGTCTTCTCAGTGATTACAAAGCTGGTTACTGTATAATAATAATAATAATAATAATAATAATAATAATAATAATAAAGTTCAAGTAGTACAGTTTTCTCTCATTATTCTAAGACCTCAATTTAATTGAGGAGTCCACCTTTAGGAATCTTCCTTTGACATGGGGATTATGGATCATAGAAGAATTCATTGAAAGGATACAAATAAATATTTTTTGGAACATAAGATTTGACTTATATTCATGGAAAATTATGTAATAAGACCTGGGTCTTATAATCCAAATGTAATATAGGCCTGTATCTTATAGACTAAATACACGTTGAACTTTGTACTGATAATACACACAATGCACTATGAATTACAAATGTCAAATGCAGGCTGGTGTAAGGAGACCCTTGTTAGGTGCCCTCTGCACCACAGCTGTATTATTCCCCTGTATCCAACACGTAACTCAAGGCCTAGAGGTATCTCTCCAACTGGTACATATCATTGTGCAATCACTATTGTTGTTTTCAACCAACTTATAAAGGTTGTTCCAGTTGGTATTGCCTACTTATTCACCCCCTCCTTCCTCCTAGACACCTGGGCAAGAGGAAGGAAAGAAACCCTGGTGTAATACTTCACAAAGACAGTTTCATAAAGATATGGTAACAATTAAAGTTTTTGAGTCCGTTGTCTAACAGTATATCATAATAATACTAATCCCATATCTGTGCTATCTAAGGTACCCATTCTGATGCCAGGGTGCAGGTGGGTCCTGTGATGATGATGCAGCTTCCAGTAGAAGCCTTTAAAACGTGTTGAGTTCACTATAGCAACCAGATTCAAGCAGTATCATCATCACGGGATCCAACTGCACACGGGCATCGAACAGGGATTGGACGTACCAATTTTAATTGTAAGAGTATTTTTAAGAATGAAACTATTTTTGTGAAGTATTTTGCATTCTTTCCAATTTCTTTCCTTCCTATTACTGGTGTTTCTAGCAGTAAGAAGTCAGTAAATAAACAGACAAGGACCTTATATACAAGCTAGAAACATTAACATGAGAGTGCAATCATTTATTGTTAAGCACCAGTTGCAATAATAATTTCTACATTCTTTCCAACAACTTGGAAACAGTTATTTATTGAAATATTTTAGTATTTGACATTTTTTCCCTAAAGAATCATATATCCACTTGGAAACACCTCAAGTCTTTTGTTATTCTTTTCTTCTGGATTGAACCCCACCAAATTTAAGACCAGTGCATTGGGCCTATTTATTGATTTCTGGTTGTTTTTGAGCACTTGTGCACAGTCTATACAAGTTTTTACAATACCAACCGGAAAACAGAGCCATAAAACTAAGAAATAATCATTAGGTGGTGTTACTTTTTAACTGAAGTACAAGCTATTAAAAGAACTAAATTAGCTCTTGAACGAAATCGGAAGTGAATTTAAATCTTGTGAACTGAATCATTGTTATTTCACAAGTGGCAAATAATTAATTTTGTGAATTTAAATAATGTCAACTTTGACATTATTATACCATTTGTTTGCTGACTAAACAGCATGAAACCGAAATAAAATGGCTCAATAAAGCCCATCAATGGAATTCGCATGTATGAAAATAAATATAGTGAGAGTAACCTGTGTATTAAAAAAAAATATATATATATACCATAAATCTACCCAAGATTAATCAATTTACAAATGTTTATCCACCCTCTGACAGTTCTCCTTTACACTTAGAATCCAATGTTGCCATGTTTGCCAATCATACTGGATCACAGAGAAAAAAATATCATCTATGTACATAACCCATGACTGATATGAGATTAATTATAGATAAGATGTATGTAATACAATTTAATCATGAGAAGATTGAAGATTCACTAGAGTAAATTCTGATGCTGGGAAAGATTAAAAGCAAATGAAGGAGGGGACAACAGAGGTGGATAGATAAAGTAATTGCAGCAATGAACATGAGCTTAATCGGCTTCAGAGAGGCAGTGGTTGATAGATGTGCCTGGCATGCTGCTGTTCATATGGTCACTGAGAGTCGGACATGACTGAACGACAAAATTTAAACAAATACAATTTAAGTCACAGTAAAATGGGTGGAGCAGATTTCATTCAAATTAGATCATCTTAGTGAGCATCCTCAAGGAAATGATGGAAAGAGCCTTGATAGGTACATTGGCCCTCATTCTATTACCGTCCGTAAATCGGCCGTAAGGCTGCGATTCCTTGCGGGGGTTCAGTTAACTCGCGATTCTATTATACGGCCCCGCAAGGATCTCCCCTTACGGCCGGCCGTATATCTTGAAACCGGCCGTAAGCTCTGAAATCTTTAAACGTAAAAATAAATTCAAGCCTGCACTGTACAGCTCTGTAAATGCTAGGGATCATATTGGGGGACATGAGGATTAAAAGTAACCCACTCTCAAGCTTGCACATCAGCCCAAACCCGAGTTCAAATTAACTGTTTATTTTCCGGCTGCGGCGTGGGCGGGTCTGAGGTGCTCCAAGCACTCTGGACTTTTTACATGGATATTTTACGTATATTAAAAATAAAATATTTTACGGATTTGAGTATAGGGTAATTATGTGCTATTTTTGCTAACACCGAATATCACTTTATAGTCTTCTCAAAGTGCAGGATGGCTTTATTTGAGCTATTTTATGTGCTTAATTGGTGCTAGCGGGACCTGTTTGCTGCAAGTAAGCTGCGGCTCGTTTTTAGCCTTGCAGACAGGGTTCCCGGAGCAATAGAATCGCAACCAGGCTTTTCTTACGGCCGATTTCCTTGCGGCCGTTTTAGATCAAAGGCTTTCCTCCGGCACGAGCGGCCGCAAGGGATAGCAAGGCGCCGGCCGCAAGCCTGCCGGAGTCCCCGGCCGGAGGGGAATAGAATAGCCGTAAAGCTTGCGGGCGGTCCTAGCGGCCCCGCAGCGGCTGCAGCCGGTAATAGAATGAGGCCCATAGAGTCTTAGTTAATCTAGCCCAATGTCTCTTCAGTATTTCCTTTAAATATTATCACTCACATCTGAAAAATATGAGCAGCAACTGTGAAAATATTTTTTTTTGCAGATTTTTCTGTAAAAGTGATCAGGCCAGGAAGTAAAGCTTAATGTTTCCAGTATCAATTTACTTTGCAGGAAAGATATTTAAATTGCTTAGTTTTGTATAGTGCTGCATGCTATTATAATAGCAGATGTGGTAAAAGAAAAAAATCATAGTAGCGAGTTGCTCATGTGAGAATCTCATATTATATATCAGTGCCCAGCTTCAATATATAAATATATCAGTGCCCAGCTTCAATATATAAATATATAAATATATCAGTGCCCAGCTTCAATATATAAATATATAAATATATCAGTGCGCAGCTTCAATATATAAATATATAAATATATCAGTGCGCAGCTTCAATATATAAATGAACAGCAATGCTAACATGCAGCTTCAATTCACTTATGTGCAACAGTGAGCTCATTGTTTTTTCTTATGTTTACAACATGATTTATGATTATCCCAGAGTTAGGCTCTGCCCCCTACATAATTAACAAAACATAGGGCCATATTCTATTAGCGGCTCGCAAATGCCTCAAACCGTACTTTTGGCTGTGGGTATTTTTTTTTTATGTAAAGGTTTAGATGTATTCCAGTTCCTGGATCTTAGCCTATTCCGCCACCATAAAGGACAGACTGCTTGGCTCCAGCCACTGGACTATGTGCATAAACACCTCCATTGCATTGAAATCTGTTTTGTCCCATTGTTTGCCAGACAACATTAATGTACTCTATTTGAGGTCTGGACCACTAGACATGGAGAGAGGAGTATGTGTATTTGGAAGTTGGCCTATTGTTTACAGGTACAAGACAAGATGCCAGACTATTAGACACCACATGGAGTCATTGTTGTGTTGTATACACACCCCTCTGTATCTAACCCCCATAAATATTGTTGAAAAATCAGTTTACTGCTGAGATATATAGAATTTGTATGTTCTCTTATTTGCTCCTGGTTGCTGTGATACTGATCCTATTTCCACCCTGCAAGTAACTTGTCCTAGTCACTACCACAGGAAGGTTACTGAGACTCCTGGAAGTGCTGATTCCTGATGGAGAAACCTTGACTGATACAGAAGCCAGATATCAGAGTGCTGATGCTGAGATTTCTAAGAACCCAACAATCCTTGTGGGTAGTTAACCTGGATCGTCACAGCTCTCACATTTTGTTCTCCAGGCTGAACTCATAAACCCTGCTTTTTTAAGTCTGATTTCAGGGGGCTTGATCATAAGCAAGCCTGTATTTTACGTCTTAGACACAGCCAATAGTAAATGAGACGGTCATCATGATATCAGTAAAACATGGAAGTTACACATAATCTGCAATCGGGTGCTAAGAATTAATGAGAGCCAATAAGTGATAACTGCTGAGCTCACAAACAAGCACTTGAAGCAATCTATTAAATGCATTAGATCATCTACTTTAGTCCATGTGGGTTTCATGACGTATTAAGTTAGTCCCAGGATCAATATTACTCGGAAATAACATTTTAAAATAATGTTTTTTTAATAATTGCATATTTGTGAGTTTGAGAATGTTGTACAATTAAATCTAATGCTTATTCATGCCCCCTCATTTTTTAAAGTACAGTATTGTGTGTTTAATTGCTGTTACAGCTCTAATAAGTGTTTGAAAAAGCCCTTACGAGTCCTATTAAGTACTGGTAATATTTTTATCAGAAACTTCATACAATTTTTAGTTGCGGGTCAGACTTTATTTTTAATCTAGAGCTTTTCATCTAATAAAATATTGATTTTGTGTAAGTTTAATTATTTAGAGCTATATGTAATATTCAAGCTGTGCTTAAACCAGTGGAGTTCTAAGGCCGGTTTTGTGTGGCTGGCCAGTAATGATTGTGGGTGGGGGAACTCGTAATCAGATTGTGAGCAGCTAATAGAATATGTGGCAATATTAAGAGCAGTTTAAGTGTGTACAAATGTATGAATTGGGCAATAGAATGGGCCTTCTTCCATAAAACCACATAATGCACAATTAATGCTACGTGTCTTAGAAATGATGTGCTGTTAAATTAAAACAGGTCTAGGCAATGGAAAATCTTTTTATTGTGTCAAGATAACTCAAAATGGTTTTAAAAAATAATTTTACTGGTAATCAAACAGCTGTAGTCTACTTTGTCTCCCATTCTCTGTGTGGCTCATGTTTAGTGCAAATGGCAGAGTGTTTTTTCAGGATGGGATTCTTATTAAACATACATACTAAGTGGAGGAGCTTCTTCTGGTGTAGTCGGTGCAAAGCACCAGGGCCCACAACAGGGCAGAAGCCCTCTGCAACTGCAGTAAATGAGGAATCTTCATTTATTAGATGAAGGTGGCAGATAATCCTTTTATAGAAAGCTGACCTGATCCTCTACATATATTTTTGCATTTGTGCACTAGCTCCGCGACTTTACATATTACAGGAGTGTTCTGGAAATGGAAACTCTCAGCAGCTCTTAACCATGCAACATGATTGTTTAATACAGGTGAGATATTTATACCCAAGAGTAACTATAACAGGTGTCTCCAATGCACAGCATGTGTGGTTCCAGAGGCCATTCTGGTTCTGAAACAATCAAATCAAAATAGGAACCTAAAATAGAGAAACAGAGAGCACATGGAGCAGAACATGGTGGAAGGGTGGATTAGTACTTTTTCAGTCATCCATATTTTTCTTGGTATATTGTGACAAAATAGGAACCTGGAACATTTTATTTTAATGTAGCTTCCTGATGGCCTATGGCACAGGTGGGGATTCACCGCCCTAGGGGTCTCAGCTTGATCCTTGACATGTTTTCACTCAGTACATGTACAATGTACAGTCATCACTATACAGGATGGGTTTATATCTCAGTTATAGACAGGACCCTTTCTGGATTGCTAACTTGTTGTGGTGAAGGGGATTCAACGAAACTGTGAGCTATACCATGTAGGGTCACCTAAGATGGGCCGGTCATAGATAGAGAGGTCAGACAAATTGTGGTCCACTGGAGAAGGAACTGGCAATCCACTACAGTAACTTTGCCAAGAAAACCTTATGAGTAAGCACAACCAGCCACACAATGTGCCTGGAATGCTATGGTTTATATGGTCATGGGGAGTCGGAAAGACTGAACAACTAACTACAACAACAAAAGACAGGAAGAGACAATAATAGGCTCAATGGACAGGCTGCATGTAGCAAGGCCCATGGCCAGGTCTGCCTTATTGGTGAAATGGGTGGCTATCCAGGGCACCAGCTAACCAGCTTATATAGATTTTCCAAGCAACTTAAGCAGGTATTTCATTTTTCTGATATTGTAATGTATATGGGGGGTGAAGTATCTAAACCCTCGCTTAGGGCACCAAAAGAAAAAACTGCACAAGGAATATGTAATACAGGTACAACACCAATTATCTAGCATTGGATGGTCAGGGCACATTTACAGAAGGAACTTCCTGCTGTAGCTGTTGGAATTGCCCTCGTGAAGCTGTGGCTTTGGCACCCATTTCGGATTCATCTTGGTCTGGTGACTTCTCTTCGGACTGGGTGGTCCAGTAAATTAGTTAATCTGGCAAAGAGTTGGAATAGGAGGATGCCAGATAATGGGTGTTGTACCTGTTTATTCGATGACTCGGACTGAGTTCAGATGGAAAATTCCCAGATTTATAATGGGAGAAAAATGAATGAGAGGAAATAAAGAGGACATAGCTGCCATAATTCACTAAAAAGAAGCAATCTTGGGCAGTAACCCTGTTTTGGTGGTCCAGTGTCTGTTCACTACCCCAGACACGCAGGAGTGTGGCTTCCATAATATCCATACTGACTTCCATTAGGAATCAGAAATCTCTCCAAACCTTGAGAGAGAAACTCATCTGCTTTTCTTTTAGATATAGTGGCTCTCAGAAATTACCTCATTTGACTTTGCATGTTCTGTTTTAAGAACACATCCTTGTCCAAGTAGTGAGGATAGATTTATTTAAATGTCAGGTCATTAGTTAACGTCAAACACACTTGAGAACAAAGTTGTGCTGGTATATTCAACAAAAGAACATTGGATCAAGATCAAGTTCTCACCTGGGCGTTCAGTAGTCAAAATACATCAATTTTAACATTGAATTCACTCTCTTGAACTTTGTAAAGTCACCTCACTGTGTGGGTGGCAAGTTATTCGGAGAAGGTGACATTCTACCATGACAATGCCACCTCTATACTCTCTCATAAGAGAGTTAACCTTATCCTAGTGAGTGACCTTATTCTCTCTTTATTTTATTCTAAGAGTGCAGCCATTAATTGATCACAAGATGTATTTGATACATTTTGTAAGAGTTGATCAAACAAATGATAAGTGCTTTGCCATTTATTCCTCTTCAAAGTGATATGATCCTGTTGAATACAAATTACATTGTGATGAAATCACACATGTTGGTCTCCAGATAGTCAATTCCAGTTGTTTTATTTGCATACGGGCCAGACGAGTTTTAATCAAAATCATAAGATCCATGTATGAGGTCCAGATGTTATTATTGTTGCCTAACAGTTGACGTAGAACGGTAGCAAGAATTGTATGATGAAGTAATTGGAGGCTTATGTCCTATCAGCAGCAATTACAGGAATAAGGCTGTAGATAATGAAGCGCAGAGATAACTGACAGAACTGTACAATTAGTGGGAGTGGTAGGGTCAAACACAGGGAAGGAATTGAAGTATTAATGGAAAAGATATATGAATAAGGCAGGCAATTTAGGTAGATAGAAAGGACATCTTAGATGAGCCCTTAGATTGTAAGTTTTTGAGTTTTCAATTGTGTGTCCGTGTCTTGGAAACAAGCACTATGTGCATTTGATTATATGCTCAAAAACAGGGCCCCCCATTCTTTATAAGGTGTTAAGTTTGTTTTTTGCCATGTACTAAACCCCTGTACAGCGCTACGGAATATGTTGGCGCGATATAAATAAAGATAATAATAATAATAATAATAATAAATAATGAGCCTTTTGGTTTTTATCAGATCTATATTGACTGTGACCATTATTTTTGCATAAATCAGAACCAATGAAAGTCGAAAGACTAAACCCAACTCAACTTCCAGACAGAAGGCTGAAGTCAGGGGTAGATACACAAATTCAATAGGGGGTCCCTAGGGTCAGGGCTTGTAGATGAGGACTGATGCAGACAGTAAGATTCACAGTAGTGGTCAAAATTCAAAGGTCAAGCCAGGTGTAGGGTAAGGATACAATGCGTCAAGATTAAGGCACACGGCCTACAAAGTGTAATGCACATGTAATGAAGAGGTAACAGAAATTCAATAGTCTGTAAAATAGCACAGAGTCAGAACAATCGTATTTATAGGATTTTTGAATAACTGTTACTTATTCTGACCTGCTACAAATACTGATAGACTGACAGACCGATATATATATATATATATATATATATATATATATATATATATATATATATATATATATATATATATTCCTATATATCCTTGTGATGCCTCTGACAGATGGAGGCTCTTGTATTAAACATGTGATACAATGTAGAGGAGTTGGACACTCCGAAATCTAAAATATACTGAGTAGGAGCAGTTTAATGATATCACAAATGAATTTTCATGACAAAAGCATATAATGCTTTAGTTAAACAATCGCTCTAGTTAACTCTCTTCTATCTAACGATCTTTTGAAGAACTTCACTTGATAAAGAGCAAAATGATTTTAGAAAAATCCTCTGCATTAAATGTCGACTCCCAGCTTTGGAGGCTGATTTGCAAAAATCAAAATGGTAGATAACTTCAGGGAATATAAAAGTAATATATTAAAGTAGGGATTATTTTATTTTATTTTTTAAAAAGCTTTAGCATATTTCCATATATATTTTAAATATATACCCACAGTGGTGTTATAAACCCAGCTATGTGAGAACAGAGACAGTTTGATTGGAGCACTGGGCTTGTTGTTTAGATGTTCAGTTATGTCCGTCTCTCTTTGACCCAATGGGAAGCAGCTATGGTCATGCACTGCCCCTCTGAGCTCCCTCAAGCTCATGTTCATTACTTATTTTGTCTATCTATCCATCTCCACCTCCCCCAATCCTTTCTTCATGAGGAGTAGTTAATGTTTCTATGCACATGAGTAGATCCACATGATCATTGTACTAGCAGGTAGAGGGACAGACATGAACTACACATGTAAATGACACACATTCCACCTCTATTTCCTGCTTATACAGATAGGATCAAAATATTCAAACACATAATAGGGGAATTGTAACATATTGTTATTGAAATTAACTAAAAATAAGCATTTCCTGCAAAATACTATCACATAACATTATCATGCATGTAAACATTCCGAAAGACTTTCTTTTCATAAAAATAAGTGTTGCAAAGGTTATAAAAGTTCTATGAATACCTTTTTTAAACAAATATAAGCCTTCCTTCACATTATATGCAATTAGGATGTGACATGGCACTGCACCAGCTGAATTATGGAGCACTATAAAAAAAACATGCTTTCCAGTTCCCTACCTTGTCGTGGTAAAGGGGCTTGTGTACTTTAATGAAGCTGTGAGCTATACCATGTAGGGTCACCAGAGATGGGCAGGTCATAGCAGAGAGGTCAGATTGGAGAAGGAATTGGCAACCTACTACAGTATATTGGCCATAAAAACATTATGGATTAGCAGAACCAGACACAAGATGTGCTTGGCGTGCTGTGGTCCATAGAGTTACGGAGAGTCAGATACGACAGAACTCCTAAACAACAACAACAATAAACAATAAAAAATCAGCTACTCCCTCTAGTGGTTGGACCTGATACAAGTAAAAAAGGAAAGAAAAGTTATTTATATAATTGTATATTTGTAACATGCCAAAATATTGCATAGGGCAATATAGGGGGTGTAGTTAAAGACAATATAACACTTTGACAAATAAAATATTGGAGGCAGTGGCAGAGCACCTGCTGGTGCAGCAGGTGCAAAGCATTGGGGCCCGTAACAAGTTAGTGGCCCTCTTCTATTGACAGTAAATAAGGAATTCATTTATGATATGAGGATGGCTGATAATTATGTGATAGCAAGGTGGTCTAATCATCTACATATATATTCTTTTTTATTGACCCCAAGGGGTGGGTAGAGAAGTTATGGAGGGGGGGGGGGGGCTGTCTTTAAACTTACAATCTAAAGTACAAGGTGCTTTTGTTTCAAAGCACCTTAGAAAATTGAGAGCTCACAGGCTTAGAATCTAACATTGATGCAAAATCAGTTTTTACCTGAATTAAAAGAGCATTTTCACCTTGCACCAATCACTGATCCTGTAAACAAAAGCTTTTGGAATTTTTAAAACACAAATGAAATACAAACGTGTGATTTCAGTATTTACTGTATTCAATTTCACTGTCTAAATAGGAGCTCTTGGTCCTTTCCCTCTTCACTTTCGCAAAATCTACTTCCTGCCGCCAACCGACAGATGGCGCTGCTGATTTTCATACAAGGCGCACCGACAGAAGAGGCCTTGAGCTATGAGAGGCGCGCCCGAGGCCCTGGGCGGCCGAGTGCCTAAGCCGAACATAGCGATGGCCTCGCTGTCGACTCAGCGCCGTAGAGTTGCGCCATGTCGGAAGGGAGAATAGTTCTTTGCCTTACATCAAACATGACGGCACCCAAAATTGACAGCGCCCGAAATTTGACAGTGCACTCTGCCGGATGGCTTCTGTAACAGCAGCTGTCAGTGCTGCAGAAGAAATGCGAAGGTGAAGAGGGATAGATCCGAGCTCTTCTAATTAGTTGCTTACAAATAGCTGTAAACAATGTTTAAAAATGGCAGTGTAACAATTGGGCCATAGGGAAGAGAAACAGATCAGTCCCTGCACACTACAACTGGGAGTGTGCTTTGGTCATTTATATAAAATAATTACATTTATTTTATTACTGTTTAAAAAAAAAAACTCAATTCTGTTATGCTGGCGTAGCACAAGATAGCAGCAGTGGCGGTGAGCATCTGCTAGATGGCGCTGCCGATATTCCAGTGCCATATCGTAGCGTCAGGGCTTAGGTAAACTGTTAGGGTTAGGGGGGAAGTTAGGGTTGGGCTTGGGTGATGGTTAGGGTTAGGATGAGGGTTAGGGTTAGGCTAACATTACAAGCTTAGAACTTCTCTCACATATCGGCAGCACTGCAAAATATCGACAGCGCCATCTAGCGGTTGGAGGCTGCACTCCATCGGCGGACCTGTCCAGACACCATAACAGGATAGATCCTTACTTTTTAAAATTATTTAGTGGCTTGTTGCTTTTCTCTGTCTTTTGAGAGAAGAGATTCATTTTAATTTAATATGAAATTTAGGTCCTTTCCCTCTTCACCATCGCAAAATCTGACAGCTGCAGTTCTGCCGCCAGATGACAGATGGCACTGACGATTTTCAGATACTGCTGAAAATAGCATATAGGGCGCGCCGACAGAAGAGGCCTTGAGCTATGAGAGGCGAGTCAGGGCCCTGGGGGGCCGAGTGCCTGCGCCGAACATAACGATGGCCTCGCTGTCAATTCAGTGCTGTCGGGTTGCGCCACGTTGGAAGTGAGCATAGTTATTTTCCTTCCCTGGAACTTGACGGTGCCCGAATACTGACAGCGCCATCTGGAGGATGGCACCTGTAACTGCAGCTGTCAGTGCGGCAGAAGAATTGCGCAGGCAAAGAGGATAGATCTGAAATTCAATTATATATATTTAGTTATAAAAACTAATGCTTATTTGGAATTTTAAAAAAAGCATTCCAGATATTTAATCTGCCATAAACAACACAAGTGAATTTATATGCTCTGCAGAGGAGAAATTCCAAGTATTCTCTTATCAGGATTTTATGATTTACATACCTTTCTATTCAAATTTAAACACCAATACATATCAGGTTATATGTATAGAATATCATAAAATATTAAGCTTCAAAAACATTTTCTTGGCACAATAAATCTTAATATATTTAAATGAAAATTGATCAATAAAATATATTCACTGTCAAGCATTCGTCACCATTAGGAGTTGTGATAGGTCTTCAAAATATCCATTAAAGGGACATGGAAGGTTCCTTGTTTTCAATATACAATATACAGGTATACCCTGCTTAACGCTACCCCTTTGAGTGCTGATTCACTTTGGCTGTAATTCCCGCATAGTGCTAAAAATCTCTAGAGCGCTGTTTTTGAGCCCCAAACTAGCGCTCATTCCACATAGAGCTCCCGGCTGAGGAACATATGTGGAGCGCTAAACGAGGTATAGCTGTCCAATATACTATAATAATATTATATATATATACTACCTAGGTATTCATTTGCATATTTAAACACAATTTTAATAACAAATGCTTAAAAGTTCTGTTTTTACTCACTGAAACATTCCAAACAGTCCCTACAAAGCTCCTCCTCCTTAGTTCATATTGTGTTTAGATGGTAGTAGATATACTAGCCAGTCACAGTATGTCAGCAAAAATTCAGCAACATGCAGCTGAGACACAGTATGTGATTGGCTAGTACATCTAGGATTTTTGTCCTAATATGTTTAGCGTGGAGCTCCTCTCATCTGTAGTAGGATGTGCAGCTCATGTCCAAAGGCTCCACCACTAAAGCAGTACAGTAAAAACAGGGTGTCATGTGTAGGCTGTGCAACAAAGTGATTGAAGGAGCCCCCAGTGTAAAATGGTGATAAAACAACTAATTTCAGTGTAAGTTTTCTCAGAAAAGAGCAATGTTTTTTTTTTAGGTTTTTTTATGCTCATTTGAAGAACTTGCTCTGATAATGTGCAAAATAGTTTTACATTGTTTACTATGAATACATACAGCCTTTTATTTTAATGCAGCAGACAT